>CM060124.1:595224-650224 GCA_030522415.1 Channallabes apus | reverse complement strand
AGGTGCTGATGACATGATCAGGAGGTGATTAGTATACGGCTGATGCTGAATGCTGAGGGGTTGGAACAGACGAGAGGCTGTTACATAAACAAGCAGTTTTTAAATTGTATCTTTAGGCACTTTGCAGCCAGTCAGAGTAAAACATCTGTTCCTGTGTGTTAATTTAATCTACATTTTATTTTGTACAGCTAACATCTGTGAGTGAACACTAGACTAAACACTCCATACACACCACCGAACAATCTGAGGAATGGCCCGAACCCTCCAGACGTCAGATAGACAGACAGACCGAACCTTCCGTACGGTTGTGAAAAGGTTTTCTGCTTTGATGAAACCTGAAGTGAAATTGGTCTGTGTAGCAGAACCCCGGGACAGTGAGAGGACCATCAGCTGGATGACGCACGGTGATGTGTGGAGTTACTGTACACAGTTACCCCCTGAGTAATTACTCACAGGCATCACATACAGGCGTCATCACTACAGCACAGTGTTACAGGTAAAGAGTAAGAATTCAATTCAATTTTATTTATATAGCGCTTTTAACAATGGTCATTGTCTCAAAGCAGCTTCACAAAAATTAAAGAAATTTAACAAAAAAAAAATAATAATAATAATTATAGAAAAGAAAATAATTGGAAGTGTGGATGTGTGAGAAAAATGTGCAGATAATAATAATGAGACGAATGAATGAAATTTCTCTGATGAGCAAGCCAAGGGTGACGGCGACGGTGGCAAGGAAAAACTCCCTGAGATGGCATTAGGAAGAAACCTTGAGAGGAACCAGACTCAACAGGGAACCCATCCTCATTTGGGTGATAACAGACAGAAATGATATAACATCTTGTGTGTTGTGCAGGTGAAAATTCAATATGACAGAAATTATTTAAATTGACATGAAGACCAGTTCAGCATAGGGACGAGTCAGTAGGTGCAGAGGGCAGATGAGGTCTGGATCACTGGAAGCACAGGAGCAGCATGTGTAGCTCCAACCATCATAAAGCTGAATCCAGCTGGAGCTGGTCCTTCTCTGGATGCCTCAGGAACCTCGCAGGGTCGGCCTTTGTCTACTGAAGCTGGCAAAATCTCCCGATGCCTCAGGATGGGTAGAGAAATACAGAACAGATGGGGAGAATTAGCGTAGTTGCCATTCGGTATAGGTGTACTGGAGTATGAGTACTGGGATGAGTTATGTGTATGCCAGATTAAAAAGATGCGTCTTGAGTCTACTTTTGAACTGAGAAACTGTGTCTGCTCCCCGAACACTGTCTGGAAGGCTATTCCAAAGCTTTGGAGCTAAATATGAAAAAGCCCTACCCCCTTTTGTAGATTTTGAAATTCTGGGAACTACCAGAAGTCCGGAGTTTTGTGATCTTAAGGCGCGTGGTGGATTGTAGCGCATCAGAAGACTGGTTAGGTAGGTGGGAGCTAAACCATTTAAGGCCTTGTATGTAAGTAATACTATTTTGTAATTTATTCTAAACTGAACAGGTAGCCAGTGCAGGGATGATAATATTGGGGTTATATGATCATATTTTCTGGATCTAGTGAGAACCCTGGCAGCTGCATTTTGGATTAACTGAAGCTTGTTTATTGAGAATGCAGGACAACCACCTAGTAATGCATTACAATAGTCCAGTCTGGAGGTCATGAATGCATGAACTAGTTTTTCTGCATCAGATACGGATAAGATGTTCCTAAGTTTAGCAATATTTCGAAGATGTAAAAAGGCTGTTTTTGTGATATTTGAAATGTGATTTTCAAAAGACAAGTTACTGTCTAATATTACTCCCAGATCTTTTACTGCTGAGCTGGTAATAACAGTACATCCTTCTAAGCGCAGGCTGAATTGTGAAAGCTGTTGTGTGCTGGTTTTTGGGCCAATAAGTAATATCTCTGTCTTATCTGAATTTAATAAAAGAAAGTTATTGGTCATCCAATCTTTTATGTCCTGGACACACTCAGTTAATCTAGACAACTTAGGTATTTCGTCTGGTTTAGTTGAGATATATAATTGGGTATCATCAGCATAACAATGGAAACTAATCCCATGTCTTCTAATGATGTTACTCAAGGGAAGCATGTATATTGAGAACAACAGAGGTCCTAAAACTGACCCTTGTGGGACCCCATATTTCACTGGCATTACACCAGACGGTTCTCCATTTAGATCTACAAAATGGTAGCGATCAGACAGGTAAGATCTAAACCAGAAGAAGAGTTGCACTCCTATGTGTGTGTGTGCATGCACACATTTATTCCATTATCTGGTAACTGATGGATCAATACACACTCAGTCTTAAAGTGAACACACTGTCTCCAATTACACCATCTCTCTCTCTCTCTCTCCATCTGCTTCCCTGTCTTACTCTTTTTTGTAAAGTTCAGCATCATGGTGTGTGTGCATGACCTTTCAGTTTGTAGTGTTGAGCAGCTCTTTATCAGCTCTGCTGGGTTACGGCTGATGAGTGGCCTTTCCAGCCACTAACTCTTCTGAACACACACACACACACACACACACACACACAGTGTTAGCTGGAAATGTCTATAGGGCAGACATACAGTGGTGTGAAAAACTATTTGCCCCCCTCCGGATTTCTTATTCTTTTGCATGTTTGTCACACAAAATGTTTCTGATCATCAAACACATTTAACTATTAGTCAAAGATAACACAAGTAAACACAAAATGCAGTTGTTAAATGAGGGGTTTTATTATTTAGGGAGAAAAAAAATCCAAACCTACATGGCCCTGTGTGAAAAAGTAATTGCCCCCTGAACCTAATAACTGATTGGGCCACCCTTAGCAGCAATAACTGCAATCAAGCGTTTGCGATAACTTGCAACGAGTCTTTTACAGCGCTCTGGAGGAATTTTGGCCCACTCATCTTTGCAGAATTGTTGTAATTCAGCTTTATTTGAGGGTTTTCTAGCATGAACCGCCTTTTTAAGGTCATGCCACAACATCTCAATAGGATTCAGGTCAGGACTTTGACTAGGCCACTGCAAAGTCTTCATTTTGTTTTTCTTCAGCCATTCAGAGGTGGATTTGCTGGTGTGTTTTGGGTTATTGTCCTGCTGCAGCACCCAAGATCGCTTCAGCTTGAGTTGAGGAACAGATGGCCGGACATTCTCCTTCAGGATTTTTTTGGTAAACAGTAGAATTCATGGTTCCATCTATCACAGCAAGCCTTCCAGGTCCTGAAGCAGCAAAACAACCCCAGACCATCACACTACCACCACCATATTTTACTGTTGGTATGATGTTCTTTTTCTGAAATGCTGTGTTACTTTTACGCCAGATGTAACGGGACACGCACCTTCCAAAAAGTTCAACTTTTGTCTCGTCGGTCCACAAGGTATTTTCCCAAAAGTCTTGGCAATCATTGAGATGTTTTTTAGCAAAATTGAGACGAGCCTTAATGTTCTTTTTGCTTAAAAGTGGTTTGCGCCTTGGAAATCTGCCATGCAGGCCGTTTTTGCCCAGTCTCTTTCTTATGGTGGAGTCGTGAACACTGACCTTAATTGAGGCAAGTGAGGCCTGCAGTTCTTTAGATGTTGTCCTGGGGTCTTTTGTGGCCTCTCGGATGAGTTGTCTCTGCGCTCTTGGGGTAATTTTGGTCGGCCGGCCACTCCTGGGAAGGTTCACCACTGTTCCATGTTTTTGCCATTTGTGGATAATGGCTCTCACTGTGGTTCGCTGGAGTCCCAAAGCTTTAGAAATGGCTTTATAACCTTTACCAGACTGATAGATCTCAATTACTTTTGTTCTCATTTGTTCCTGAATTTCTTTGGATCTTGGCATGATGTCTAGCTTTTGAGGTGCTTTTGGTCTACTTCTCTGTGTCAGGTAGCTCCTATTTAAGTGATTTCTTGATTGAAACAGGTGTGGCAGTAATCAGGCCTGGGGGTGACTACAGAAATTGAACTCAGGTGTGATAAACCACAGTTCAGTTATTTTTTAACAAGGGGGGCAATTACTTTTTCACACAGGGCCATGTAGATTTGGAGTTTTTTTTCTCCCTTAATAAAGTAAACCTTCATTTAAAAACTGCATTTTGTGTTCAATTATGTTATCTTTGACTAATAGTTAACGGTTTTTGATGATCAGAAACATTTAAGTGTGACAAACATGCAAAAGAATAAGAAATCAGGAAGGGGGCAAATAGTTTTTCACACCACTGTATGATCGATTTAAACAGCTGTTCCTGTGTGGAAACACTCATATTTTCATTTCCTGCATTCAAACAGCAGAAGCTTTTAACTTTTAGGAAGTGAGCTGCATGTAGGACAACTGATGTCATGAACACAATGGCACTAAACAACACACAGTAACACTAATATGTCAGTGTGTGTGATGCTATCATGTAATTGGTGAATACAGTTCTGCTCAGAAGTTTAGTTTACACACCCTGGTCGTGTACCACTCCATAAAGAATCTCGTAGTTTTTAATGAGACTCATAGCATCACACAGAGCATGATGAGAAAGAAAACAAAGAGATGGTCCCTCTCAAAAGTTTGCGTACCCGTTGTTCTCAATGCCATTTGTTGCTGCTTTAGTGTCAGTGCTGGCTTGTAGTTTTCTGTGATAGTTTTGGATGAGACTCTTGAATGAGGTCCAATAAATTCTTGGTTTGTCTTGCATGAACTGTACATTTGAGACCCTCACAAAGCTCCTCAATTATAGTGAGGTCATGAAGACCGATGGCTGCTGCTGCAGAACCTTCATGTCTTCCTCACATGGCCTCACACTATATCGAGTGTGTCTCATGTGCAGCTTCAGGGCTGATGAGCCTAATGAAACCAGGGGCTGTATTTACTAATTGACTAAGAGTAGGAAATCACTTCTATGTGGACAAACATTTTCACAGTGAAACCATTTCGTTTCCTACTTTCAGGAGTAATTAGAGAACTTTCAAGAGCTAATTATCAAGATTTTTAAAATAAGAAATCAATCCTATCTCCACCAAAATATAGGAGAGCTCTGGAGGTGTCCTAACTGATTCGGAGTAGTGGTGATTTAATGGTGTTCAGGCAGAGACGTGCACGGAGGAGAGACATTTTAGTAACACTGAGTGACACAGAGCTCATAAAAGACAGCCTAGTCTAAAATTTCATTTATAGACTAAGTCAAAAAGTCTAAAATAACAAAATTGACGTGATGGATTTAAAACTTAATTAAATCATGTTTAGAAATAAATAAATAAAAAGAAATTAAATCAGTTGATCTAAAATGTTTTTAAAATGTTCAGAGAGTTGATAATAGATTCCAAATGTTGTGGTTGAGAGAAGAAAATGTATGTGGCTTGTTATTCGTTTAGCACTTGAAACCGTGGTTGTTTGGCAACCTAATCCAAGTGAAGTAAGTTGGCCATCATAGTTTGCATAGAGTTGCACTGGTTGTGTAATATCGTTCTGACCAATCCTAGTGCAAAGAGGCGGGAGTTAAAGGAAACTCTGTGGTGAGAGTCCAAGGGCTTGTTAACAGAATACCTGTGGAGATTAGACCAGTTACGAAGCACATGTTGTGTGTTTGGAAGGATGAATGTGCCTTTTACAAAGGCGGATGCAGAATTTACAGAGTGGTAATGGACATATTTCAGCTCTGAGTAAGTTTACAGATGTTATGCACATCTTTGTAGTTGTTTATGTAGTTACCCACGATTAACACTAGAAGCTCCGAGCAGTGGTCATGTGACCGCAAGTGGAAAAAAAAAAAAAACTTCACACTCGATCAAAATCCAAGACCCTCCTTTCATCACTTTTCCTAGATCTGTGAGCTTAATCACCCAGCATGCTTAAATTTTTAAAATCGCACCTGTAAAAGCCAGTATAAAGCTATTTTGCTCTTATTTACGTGAAATCGCTGACAGCTGCGCGGCGGCGTGACGTTTCCTGCCTTTTCCAACCTGCGATTCTCATTTTTCTCAGAAGATGGCGCAAGTGATGGCGCATACTATCTATGCGTCATTCAGTGCATCTATCTCAGGTTTCATTCCATATATGCAGTTTATATATCAATTATATATATATATATATATATATATATATATATATATATATATATATATATCTCAATTATATCAATTTCACGGAAGCATATGCTTCGCCATATGACAATTCACCATTCATTCCCGCATTGATAATCAGCGATATTTTATAAGGAGATTTAGGGATTTAGCTCTACTTAATTTTATAAAGTTTTAAGAAAATTTATTAGTTCGTTCATTCTATTTGAAGCTTCGGAAGTTTTTTTTTGTTTAGATTAGTTCTGAACTCGCTTCCGTGAAACTATCGCTAAAACAATGTACTGAGCCCTCCTGAGGATATAAAGCTTTATTATTGTGTTTGAATAAATAATCAGATCTACCACAGCAGGTAATAAACTATGGTGTGTCATAACCGAAGCAAACACCACGATTATGCCTCGTTTCGTTCGACGGGAACGTGGTTCACTTGGGCGCGGTGTATTATAAACCTGTGGAATGTTTCACTGTTTATGCTCACATAAGAGTAATAAAAGCGAGTGAAATGTGGAAGTGATGTGTGGCAACTCAATGAGAACTAAACCAAAGATTTCAGTAACTCCACTGAGTGTAACATCTGCATAGTGACACAGCATCTTCACTTTTCCGTTTACCTTAAAAAAAAAAAAGCTGCATTTTGTGTGTTTACATTTAGAATTTTTATAACAGTAGAAGAAGTACGCGCGCTCACGCACGCACACACATAGACACACACACACAGACACACACACTCCCCTGAGCCCTCGGGAAACATCCAATCACCGTCGGGATAGAAATGAGTCAAGACGTAGCCTAACGTGGTGTCGTGTCGGATTTCAGCGGTCACGGAGTGGGGAGACTTTGAAGAAGCTGCAGTGACAGTAAACAGCTGAGCATTTGGGTTTGTGTTTGCTGGCTTTTACCGCTGAGTGGCGCTATATAGCTATAGACTGACACTTCAGGCATCAGTTCGTTCTCTCCAGGCTTAATGAGGCGCAGGTCGTCCACAGCTGCACGTCGTTGCAGATAAAATAAAGTGAAACATTGTAATTAAACGAATTCATAATCACAGTAGTAACATTACAGTACAAATTTATAATTAAAATTAAATTCAGTTTTTTTAGCATCGAATTTAAGCAACGTAAACGTTAACACACTGAACCATTTTATTATATGTAATTAGAAAAGCTACACGTGTAGGGTCTTGTGTCATCTTATATTTTGTGTTCTTTAAATTTGTAGCTTTTATAAGACTCTACTTTTATTTAGGTGCACTCACAATGACGAAAAACTTTATGATTTTGTTAAATAAATAAAGTTAACGGGGTTCTGTATTGATTTTGGTGAACTTGAGCGTGTCAGAAAATGAACCCAAACTCCGTGTATACTCGCCTCACAGACGTGAAAAATATAGGCTACGTTTACATTGCCAGGTCTCAATGCTTAATTCGGATTTGATGCCTATATCTGATATTTTTGACCGTCTGTTTACACGTTATTTCCACTATGACTCATATCCGATTCACGTGTTTACACTCGCCATACCATCTGAAACATCGCGCATACTTAAAGGGAGGTTCTTGCGTTACACAGTAGCCAAGATAGGTGAAGGTGAAATATGCTTAACGCTATCTCTGCTATATATGCAAAGTTCGCGAAACGTCACCATGGTTTTAAAACGGAGGAGGAGGAAAAAAACCCAGCATAATTGCAGCCTGCACATATGCTTTATTCATCAAATACTGATTTAATGTTATTTAGCCCAAATAAGCATTAACACAAGGCGTGTGTTGGAGGGGTGGGGGGGGGATGGCGTTGTTCTTTTCCTTTTCCATGTCACCTGCGATGTTGTAATTCAACACGTGCTTCCACTGGAGAATAACATTACATCATTAAACCGCGAAGAAGTCGCAGTTTTAATGACGTACAGAACACAATGCCTCAGGAAATCCGATCTGCCTGTTTACACGACAATCACATCAGCACATATCTGATTTATATCCGATTTATTTCCACATATGAAGGAGGCCTGAAACCGATCTCGAAATATCGGAATGCATGCGTTTTTTTCCTGTTTACATGGACATAGAACATGTCCGATATGTGTCACATATGAGCAAAAAATCAGAATTGGGTCACATTTACCTGGCAGTGTAAACATAGCCATATACTTATAGAAAGCGAAATATCTGCTTTTATATAAACTAATGAAAAAAATTATTAGATTATGTAATTCGTATGAAAAGTGAATTATAGGCTTGCTCACTGCTGCGGAGACGACGAGATGACATGATCACCTTCAGCAGCACAGCCGAAACCAAAGGAATCACTAATTTATCAATGAATTATTAAAATGGTCAGAGTGAGTTTCCTGGCTGTTTTAACAAATATTTGAAGTAGATAACAGTAGCCCACATTTATAAAAGCATTTTTATTTATATAAAACTATAAAAAAAAATAATAATCCTGTATTCATTTTTAGGTGTGCCCGCTGCCACAGTTTTTCAGTAACAAACCTATAAAACAGGTACATCTGTATGAATAAATTGTTTAAATGTGATCAGTGATTTATGTAAATGACTCAGTTTAGATGTAAGTAAATGCTCCTTGCTGCGCTGTTTGGGGGAGGGACGCGCTAATGACAATTTGGGCTGCTGTGTGGAGGCTCGCCCATGAGATGTTGCGCGCGCACGCGAGCGCACTACACAGCAAAAATATGTTAGTATATCAAAATGTCTGCTTTTATATAAACTAATGGGGGGGGGGGGAAACCAGCTTATGTAATTTGTATAAAACGTGGATTACTACAGCGCATCCACTCACAGCCGAAACCAAACATCAACGTATCAATGAATTATTAAAATGGCCAGTCAGTTTCTCTGCTGCTTTCTTATCCCCACCCCTGTTAAAACGGCGTACTCTCTGCCTCTGCGCCTGCGAGAGGTTGTGCGCGCGCCGTTGACTACACAGTAAAAACATGTGTGCTGAAAAACTGTTGTCACCAAAAATGTAACAGATGCGGACTCATGTCCATCAATCAAACAGTATGCTGGAGATGCAGGTGGGAAGACACTGCTTTGTGTAGTTAACATCAAAGACAAAAATTTTAAAAATAAAATGAACACCATAAATGACCAAATGACCATAAAATTCGCGTTAGATGTTATACAGCAGCGCTTGTGTTTTTGTTAGTATAAGAATGAAATGCAATAGGCTGGTATTCATGATTTTCTTTAATAAATAATGAAACCATTTTAACAAACTACAATTTTACAACCCAGTAGCACCCCCGCTGCGCTGTACCACCGCCGGCAAAACCTTCTGCAGATGATCAATATATTTACTGCGCGCAGTTTTGGTCAAGCGATCCTTCCAGAAAGTCACAATGGCCTGAAGAAGCTCATCTTTGTTCCGTGGCTTAGCCTCACGTCTGATGAACTCCTTCAGCGCGTGCTCGATTGGAGTTGATATTAGGGCAATTAAACCCTGATAGAACGAACAATAGATTATCAAGTATGGGCTAATGCTTAACAGTTGCGCAATTATATTTCTATTCAGTAAAAAAAAACACGATTGTTATTATTTCAATACATACTGTGCAGCTGTGAGAATTGTGGCAGGAATATAATGCCCTACGATTCACATTCATTTACAATATGTGCGTCAATGTCCAACTTAAACCATGCATGCGTTGCCACGCTTGGTTGCTCAGTAGTGTGCAATGCAGCAAGTGCAAGCCAAATGCGAACAAATAACGAAATAAGAGAGCTTGATTATACTGCATAAACATCATTCAGTACAACTGAATCGCAGAAAAAATCTACGGTTAACGAATTAAGATGGTCATACAGCTAAAATATTATGTAGTACAACGAAATCTCTGGATCCTTTATGAGACGGCATAAATATTTAACAAATTAAATATTTTGGTTTATATTCTGGTTTATATTATATGGTTAATGTATTTTGGTTTATATTGCACACGAATAACGAATCAAGAGCCTGTGATTATATTGCATAAATATTATTTTGTACAGACAAATGTCTGAAAAAAACTGATTTTTTTTACCACAAATCTCTCAAAAATCGTAAGATGTATTTTGGTTTTATACTGCAAACGAAAAACGAATCCAGAGACTGTAATTATATTGCATAAATATTATTTTGTACAGACAAAATATTTGAAAAAAAATTATTTTTTTTACAACAAATCTCTCAGAAATAGTAAGATGTATTTTGGTTTTATACTGCAAACGAAAAACGAATCCAGAGCCTGTAATTATATTGCATAAATATTATTTTGCACAAATAAATCTCTGAAAAAAACACTGATATTTTATTCACAAATGTAAGACAATATATTTTGGTTCAGTGCCAGACGAAGTGCGAGCAAATAATGTAATGAGAGGCCCAGATTATACTGCATACATCTTTTATATTGATTTATTTTTTTATTATCTATTCTGGAAGTTTGCTCTATTTGTTTTAGTTATTTCTATATTTAAATCTTGATGTCTTAAACTCTAACAACTGTAAGTATTGTCGAAATAAATTTTTTTTAAAGCCCTAGTGCTGTTGTTTGTGCTGTTTTCTTTAATAATAACACTAAACAGATAAAAACAGAGAGTCTGTCTAAACAAAATAAAACCAATGTTTTCTAACTCATATTTTTTTATATTTATAGTTTTTCATGTTTGTTGGACACAGTACTTGGATGTGTAAATTATCATATTTGTAGTATTTCTTCGCTACAACATATTGTTATGACTTTATTATGACTTAAGCTCTAAATATATTTAAAAACCGAGACGACGGAAAATGTCAATTTGCGCCACCTGGCGGTCATTTCACGAATTATTTTGAAATGCTACTGGTTTATTTTGGCCGCTGCCGCGTTTCCACGGCGGTGAGCGCGACTGTAATGAGCAGTCTGGTTGTCCACCTACTGTAAGTACCCTAACACCACTGATCATGAGTTTCAGCTCAAACTAATTCTATACTGTACTTGTAACAGAAAATGTAGATGCAGATTCCAAATGAACTTCTGAGGTGGTCAGTGATTGATGGCACGGTCGGTCGGAGGGGGTTGTGAACACCTATAGATCTTTTGTTCTAGGCTATCGGTCAAATATCTCTCCACTTGGAAGCACAAAATGGAGCGGCAACATGCAAGGGATTTCAGCATCTCGATGCACATACTAAGCTGTTTATAAAGTAGGCACTGTTTGTTTTTTCATTTTGTAATCTTTCTCGTGTTTACCGTGTACTGTACAATGTGTATTAATTTTTTAATGAAGTACTGTAAATAAACTACACATTCTGGTACATGTTGATTTACCAGAAACGACTTTTCTGTTTTTTGTGTGTGCTAAACTAAACTTCAGGGTCAAGTAATAGCGATTTTATTTGAAATGTATTTTGTATTTATGTGTTTGATTATATACACACACACACACACACACACACACATCTATCTATCTACAGTATTATATAAATACACATTTGGGGGTGCCCGGGGGGCCATGCTCCTATATGCCCGTCCCTAGGGGGGGTCACCCCCACAGTCCTGAGCTCTGCTCTCAGGAACGCTTCTTCGCAAAGCGGGTCGAGGTTGGGTGGCCGATGGCCTTGACACCTGGACACGGCGTGGGATAAATTTCCCAAAAGCTTGTTCATAAAGACTGGCCTCTCTAAATCTGGTGGCGACAGTATTAACTGCTTCGCCAAATAGGCCTGAGGGTGAGATGGGAGCATCGAGAAGGAATGCCCGATCTTTGTCCTTAATGCCAGTTAGATTTAGCCAGAGGTGCCTCTCTGCAGACACCAGGGAGGCCATAGAACTACCAATAGCACAATGTCTGTTTTGTCGCACGCAGGGACAGATCAGTAGCCCGGCGTAATTCTATGAACGCTTCCTGATTCATATTGCCACTCGTGCTCAGATCATTCAGCAGGTCGGCCTGATACGCCTGCAAAACCGCAATGGTGTGCAAGGAAGCGCCGGCCTGACCAGCTGCTTGGAACGCCTTCCCTAACAGGGTAGAAGAAGTTCTACATGCCTTGGAGGGAAGGGTCGGCTTTTTTAGTGAGGATGATGTTCCAGGAGCGAGATAGCCCGCGAGCGTCTCCTCAATCTGGGGCATCATCACATAACCTCGTGCCTTTGCATCAACGATGTTCGAATAAAACGAAGTCGAAGGTACAAAGATACGGGAAGAAAAAGGACGTCTCCATGAACGAGATAACTCGTTGTGGAGATAATCAAAAAAAGGGAGAGAGCGGCGTTGTGGCGCCATGTCCTGGCCACCCGACAGAAATCTGTCATCCAGTTTGGACCGTTTTGTGTGAGCTTGCTCCTGTGGCTCAATGTGTAAACATTCGACTGCGAATGTTATAACCTCAATTAACTCCTCATACTCTATATCATCCCTAGAGGGTCGTTCTGAGGTAGCTACATCAATATCAAAAGAAGCAAGAGAGTGAGTCTCTCCCAAACACTCCCGAGAAGCACCGAAGTGCGCTCGCGAAGTGGAGGGAGAGAGAGCGTGATCCGGGGAGGAGGCGAGAGAAAGGAGGGGCTCCGTCTCTCGTGCCTCGGCCAAATCAACCTGTGAGCCCTAGGAGTGCAGAGCGGCTCGTGGCTCCCTAAAGAACGCGAGACGCGCTCGTATCACAGTGCTCACACTCTCCTTCAAGTCCAAGGAGAGCGTGGCTTTCACCCGAACATTCAAAACAGAGGGTATGACTATCATCTTGAGAAAGACGGTTACCGCACGGGCATGAAACACTAAACTCGGCCATTATATCTGGTGAGTTTTATTGTTTTTTTCTTCTCTCTGTTTAGAATGGCTTTTCTTTTTTTAAATGCTTGCTGCACACACGCGATCACAAGTCAGCATGAAGACAAATGATCTGAAGGTCGTTGCCGGCTCACCGGAATTTATAACCTCCACCTGGATGTAATCAGATGACGTCACCTGACCGAGGTTATATATAGCCAGATAATGGCGTTTTTGCACACATGCTTCACAGCCGGCAATGCGACAAAATAGTTCCCATAGCGTTTTCACGCAGCATCAAAGTGTAGCCTTGAAAGGGAACAGCCTTTTTTTTTTTTTTTTTTTGAACAATGTGTTTATTGTTTTTGTTTATGCAAGACAGGTAACAGAGAAACACATTTACATTCCGTCACAATTATTTCCCACCCCAACAAAAGAACATCACTCTCTTCTCCCCTATAGAAATACACAGAGTTCTCTTATAAGAGACATTTCAAATACAAAACAAATATTGCAAGGTACCCAAAAACCAAATATACCTTACTGTACTTTACACATAAAAGTTAAATTTTCCAACAAAACAAAATGAAACAAAAAAGAACAAAAAAAAAAACAATATACATAATTATACCTTTTGTAATAAATGACCAATATTGTTGTTGTTAATATAGTAATTAAATGGCTTCCATATTTCTTCATATACATCCATTTTGTTTTTAATAAAATAGGTTACTTTTTCCATGGCCATACACTGTGCCATAGCATTAATCCAAGTTCCAATAGATGGCGGATCAGGCCTTTTCCAGCTAAGAGCTATCATTCTTTTAGCTTGTAGTATAGCATAATCTATGAATTTGCGCTGCTGAAGATTTAGTTTAAGGTACTTTGGATATAAATGTAGCAAAATCATTTTTGCATCTAGGGGAATATTCAAGGGTACAATTATCTTTGTGATATTAATCACTTCCACCCAAAAGTCTCTAATAATGTTACATTCCCAAACACAATGAACAAATGACCCCTGAGCCTCTCTGCATTTAAAACATACATCAGGAATATTTTTATTAAACCTATTTAGTTTGACAGGAGTTATGTAAGTCTGCATCAACCAATTATATTGAAGTAGTTTTAAGCTAACGCTCCCTAACTGTTTCTGAGAATTTTTACAGACTTGTCTCCATTCATCCTCAGATATATCCTCATTCAATCCCCTCTTCCATAACTCAAGTTTCGGTAATGTTGATTCAGTAGACCCTGATACAAGCCAGTTGTAAAAAGCTGATATTAATCCTTTATTATTGCTATTCTTAGTAATTAATTCCTCCAAAGAAGAAAGTACTGGCAAGTTTAATGATTGGTTCTGCCTAGAAAGAACAAAACTCCTTATCTGTAAATATTTAAAGAAATGTTTTTTTGGAATATTATACTTAGTAGATAACTTCTCAAACGACATCAACATTCCCTCCTCAAAAAGATCACAAATTTTACTTAATCCCTTTTCAACCCACAACCGGAATCCTGAATCCTTCGTGCCTGGTTTGAATAATGTGTTTCCCCAGATGGGACTATACTGGGATAAAGAGTCAGCTCTTTCATGTACTCTCTAACTTCATACCATACTCCAATCATATTACAGACTATGGGGTGTTTGGTGACTGTTTTCAGTTGTTTAAACTTGTCTGAATATATATACAAGTTTAAAGGTAACGCAAAACCACATGACTCCATATCCACCCAGGATGGTTTATTTCCAGAGGAGAAATAAAACATTATTGTTCTTAATTGTGCAGCTAAATAGTACCAGTACAGGTTGGGGCATTTTAACCCTCCAGTGTCAAATGGAAGATACAGAAGTGAAAGACGCACCCGAGGGCTTTTTTTGTTCCAAATAAATTTCCTGAATAATGAGTCAATCATTGAGAACATTCCAGCTGGTGGCGCCAAGGGGATATTTTGGAATATTTGGCAAAATATTCATCTTCAGTATATTTATCCTTCCTATCAATGAAATTGGTAAAGATAACCATCTCTCCAGCTCTTTAAATTTTGATTCCATTATATCATTATAATTTGTAGAAATTATATTTTCTAATTGGGGAAAAATTTTGATACCCAGATATGTAAAGCTGGGTGATATTTTCAAGGTAAATAAGTGTGATGTATTTGGACAGCTATCTTTATTAAGCAGCAATAACGATGACTTTGAGGTGTTCACTTTATACCCCGATATATTTCCGAATTGATCGATCAGGTCTAAAAGTGCTGGAAGAGAGGCGTTTAATTGTTTTAGGAATAACACTACATCATCAGCGAATAAAGCTATTTTATGTTTTTTGCCACCCATTTTAATCCCTTGTATATGGTTATTCGCTCTTACGGCTATTGCTAGTGGTTCTATAGCCAAGATGAATAAAAGTGGAGACAACGGTGAGCCTTGAGGGCAACCTCTTGTAATATTAAATGGCTCAGAAATCATCTCATTGGTTAAAACTTCAGCCGCTGGGTTAGAATGTAATAATTTGATCCAATGTAAAAATGATTTCCCAAATCCGAATTTTATGAGAACGTCAAAAAGATAAGCCCATTCGATCCTATCAAAAGCCTTCTCCGCGTCGAGCGAGAGAAGAGCGGTGTCCTTTTCCTCTTTTTGGCTATGCAAAATATTTAACACACGTCTTACATTGTGAAATCCCTGCCTATTCTTAATGAACCCGTTTTGATCATCACCCACAATGCCCGGAAGTACAGTCTCTAGCCTTTTTGCCAAGATTTTACATATTATTTTGGTATCTGTGTTTATCAGACTAATAGGTCGCATATTTCCACACTTCGTATTCGGTTTTCCTGGTTTTGGTAAAAGAATGATCAAAGCCTCTCTCATAGACTTAGGAAGACAGACATTATTATAACATTCTATATACATATCATATAGTGGCTTAACCATTTTATCACTGAAGTACAGTGGTGTGAAAAACTATTTGCCCCCTTCCTGATTTCTTATTCTTTTGCATGTTTGTCACACTTAAATGTTTCTGCTCATCAAAAACCGTTAACTATTAGTCAAAGATAACATAATTGAACACAAAATGCAGTTTTTAAATGAAGGTTTACATTATTAAGGGAGAAAAAAAACTTCAAATCTACATGGCCCTGTGTGAAAAAGTGATTGCCCCCCTTGTTAAAAAATAACTTAACTGTGGTTTATCACACCTGAGTTCAATTTCTGTAGTCACCCCCAGGCCTGATTACTGCCACACCTGTTTCAATCAAGAAATCACTTAAATAGGAGCTACCTGACACAGAGAAGTAGACCAAAAGCACCTCAAAAGCTAGACATCATGCCAAGATCCAAAGAAATTCAGGAACAAATGAGAACAAAAGTAATTGAGATCTATCAGTCTGGTAAAGGTTATAAAGCCATTTCTAAAGCTTTGGGACTCCAGCGAACCACAGTGAGAGCCATTATCCACGAATGGCAAAAACATGGAACAGTGGTGAACCTTCCCAGGAGTGGCCGACTGACCAAAATTACCCCAAGAGCGCAGAGACAACTCATCCGAGAGGCCACAAAAGACCCCAGGACAACATCTAAAGAACTGCAGGCCTCACTTGCCTCAATTAAGGTCAGTGTTCAGGACTCCACCATAAGAAAGAGACTGGGCAAAAACAGCCTGCGTGGCAGATTTCCAAGGCGCAAACCACTTTTAAGCAAAAAGAACATTAAGGCTTTTCTCACTTTTGAAAAAAACATCTCAATGTTTGCCAAGACTTTTGGGAAAATACCTTGTGGACCGACAAGACAAAAGTTTAACTTTTTGGAAGGTGCGTGTCCCGTTACATCTGGCGTAAAAGTAACACAGCATTTCAGAAAAAGAACATCATACCAACAGTAAAATATGGTGGTGGTAGTGTGATGGTCTGGGGTTGTTTTGCTGCTTCAGGACCAGGAAGGCTTGCTGTGATAGATGGAACCATGAATTCTACTGTCTACCAAAAAATCCTGAAGGCGAATGTCCGCCCATCAGTTCGTCAACTCAAGTTGAAGCGATCTTGGGTGCTGCAGCAGGACAATGACCCAAAACACACCAGCAAATCCACCTCTGAATGGCTGAAGAAAAACAAAATGAAGACTTTGGAGTGGCCTAGTCAAAGTCCTGACCTGAATCCTATTGAGATGTTGTGGCATGACCTTAAAAAGGCGGTTCATGCTAGAAAACCCTCAAATAAAGCTGAATTACAACAATTCTGCAAAGATGAGTGGGCCAAAATTCCTCCAGAGCGCTGTAAAAGACTCGTTGCAAGTTATCATAAACGCTTGATTGCAGTTATTGCTGCTAAGGGTGGCCCAACCAGTTATTAGGTTCAGGGGGCAATTACTTTTTCACACAGGGCCATGTAGGTTTGGATTTTTTTTCTCCCTAAATAATAAAACCCCTCATTTAAAAACTGCATTTTGTGTTTACTTGTGTTATCTTTGACTAATAGTTAAATGTGTTTGATGATCAGAAACATTTTGTGTGACAAACATGCAAAAGAATAAGAAATCAGGAGGGGGGCAAATAGTTTTTCACACCACTGTATTTATATAGATCGATGGGCAGGCCATCAGGTCCTGCTGTTTTACCACCTTTTAATGTTTTTATAGCCTCCATAATTTCAAGTGTCGTGATTTCACCATCTAATTTAATTTTAATTTCCTCAGATATTTTAGGAATGTTGAGACTATCAAAAAACGCGGAGTGAGCATCAGTCGTGGCCTTACTTTCAGAACAGTATAATTTTTCGTAGAAGTTTCTAAACGCTTTATTAATTTCCAACGGGTCTACAGTCATATTTCCATTTTCATCTTCAATACTAGTAATTGCTCTTTCTAATTCCTGTTGTTTTATACGCCAAGCAAGAAGTCTACCTGGTTTTTCTCCCTGATCGTAAAATTGCTGCTTTAATCTTAATAAATTGGCTGCTGCTTTTTCATGTGTTTTTTCATTATATTGGGTTCTTAACAATAGCAATTCTTTTAAAACATTATCAGTATTTTGGCCTGCTTGTAAACTTTTTTCCTCGAGTAGGCGAATTTTTGTTTCAAGTGTTTTATATTTCTCCTGTTTCTCTTTTGTCTTTCTACTCGTATAGCTTATAATTTGTCCTCGTATAAAGGCCTTAAAGGCTTCCCATCTGGTTATTGCTGATGTTTGGGTAGTGTTATGTTCAAAATAATAATCAAATTGATCCCCTAAGAATTCAAGAAATCTTTTATCTTGCATACATTGTATTTGAAATCTATGCAAATATCTATTTGAAATTTAGTTCTTTTATGAGAAAGCTTTGGTTCAACGTATGTCAAAGATACAAGAGCATGGTCTGAAATAAGAATACTGCTATATTGACAATTTCTGATACAAGAACTTAGTTCAGCTGAAATCAGAAAATAATCTATTCTTGAGTATCCTTTAGAAGTACTCGACCAACATGAATATTCCCTTTTTATTGGGTTTTGAGCCCTCCATATATCCACCAGGTTAAGTTCCTTTATAAAATATTGTAAAGCTTTTCTAGACCTTACATGGGTGTTATCAATACTAGATGACCGATCCTTACTGGGCTGCAAAACACAATTGAAATCACCTGCCATAATGTGTTTTCCGGGCATTGTGGAGATTCTCAAAAATAAATCACTGTAAAAATCTGCGTTATCATCATTAGGTCCATATTCATTAATCAGATTAATCCGAGTTGATAGAATGTTTCCCTGTACAATCAAAAATCTACCTTTGGGGTCTTTAGTTATTTTATCAATACGCAAAGGAATAGACTTATGTATCATAATTATAACTCCTCTGGAATTCGAACAGTAAGCTGAAGACAATACCTGATCTGGCCATCTACGCTTAATTTTGATTATCTCATGATCTAATATGTGTGTTTCTTGCAGGAACACAATTCTGGCTCTTATCTGTTTTATTCTACCCATTACTTGTTTTATTTTAGTTAGTTTACGTAGACCTCTACAATTCCAAGATACACATTCAACCAAAACATCTGTCATTTTTATAATGTCATATTTAACATAAAGAAAGGTAAAGTACCTTAATACAAGAATAACAAAAGCCTATAAAGGGTACCATTTGAAATAAAACCCAAAACGAAGAGGAAGAGAGCAACCCACCCAGAACCCAAGCCTGACTCGCTAGAACATACAGGCTCCCCCAAACCCCTAAATAACTTCCCTCCAACTATTCTCCTGTAAACCAAAACTCAGCTCAATTACTGTACTTGTCTATGTAGAAAAAAATTATCCAGATAAGATATTTTATCTATCAACTGAAAATAAAATGTGTTATACTACATGCACATACTTTTTCGGCCCTCCCATAAGAAGCACCTAATTGCACTTTAGGAAGAGAACAAAAGAGAAAACTAAATAAAATATATCTCTAAACAGTGTTTATTTAAAACTTTATATTTGTATTCTAGGAGACTCAAAACTGTAAGTAGTCGCGTTTTCAGCAAATTTAGGCCCTACATACCTCTTAGTTTCCAGCAGCCACAACTGACAACATTTTAAGTTCAATATAGGTTCTCATCCAGTCACACTTAAATTTAGTCATCCTCATTCACTGGCTCCAGTTTCTTGATGTACGTATTCACGTCCGTTGGTGTATTGAAGACAACAGTACGGTCACTGTTGATCAACAGGAGCCGTGCGGGGTATATTACCCAGTGCTTATCCAGACCGAGTTCCCGTAACCGCTTCCTCACTCCGTCGTAACTCCTCTGTCGCTTATACACCTCTGTTGGCAGGTCAGGAAGAAATCTTATTTTGTTGTTTTGGTACATCACCTCTTTCTGTATCCGCGCAGCTTTCAAGATATTTTCTCTGTCCTTGTAGTTTAAGCACTTGATGATGATAGTTCTCGGATACGTATTGGAACTTTGGCTCGCTGTTATCCAGTGCGCTTTCTCCAAAACCGGCGGCGTTATCTTCAGAGTATCCGCTATCCATTTTTCCATAAAGGAGCAGGTATCATTGCCTTCTACTTTCTCGGGTATGCCCAGTACACGCAGGTTATTACGTCTACTCCTCCCTTCTAAGTCTTCGACTTTGTCATTCAGGTTTTTTGTCTTATTTTCAAGTTTTTCAATAGTTACTTTCAGGTTTTGTATCTTGTCTTCTGCCGTAGATATTCGCTTTTCGGCCTCCATGATACGTCCACTACAGTCTTTCACGTCCGTTTGGACAATTCTTATTTCCGTCAGTACACCGTCAATTTTTGTGTTAAAGTCTTGTTTGAATGAGGTTATGGCAAGCATGAGGTCCTTTGTTGATGGATTTTCCATGTTTATGACTTGTTCAGCTCCCGCGGATACGTCAGCGTGTGCCTGCTCCGATAAGCATGGCTCCCCTTCAGCTAGCTCCTGCCGTACTTCCTCGCAGCTCTCCGTCGTTTTCTTCTCCTTAGCCACTTTTTTTTGCATGTTTGAAGTAGTTTACTCTTGTGTTTACAGTTTTGTCTATTTATATGACCTCTCTCTGTAATATTATGCAGGATTTATTGAAAAGCAATTAAGCACGAGGAAAACACGTCTGCTCACCTTGCCGCCATAACCGGAAGTCTCGGGAACAGCCTTTTTCCATCTTTGAAGTATTGCTAAACTTAGGCTAAACCGTATCTGATGCAGAAAAGCTAGTTCATGCATTCATGACCTCCAGACTGGACTATTGTAATGCATTACTAGGTAGTTGTCTTGCATCCTCAATAAACAAGCTTCATTTAGTCCAAAATGCAGCCGCCAGGGTTCTCACTAGATCTAGAAAATATGATCATATAACCCCAATATTATTATCCCTGCACTGGCTACCTGTTCAGTTTAGAATAAACTACAAAATAGTATTACTTACATAGAAGGCCTTAAATGGTTTAGCTCCCACATACCTAACCAGTCTTCTGATACGCTACAATCCACCACGCGCCTTAAGATCACAAAACTCTGGACTTCTGGTAGTTCCCAGAATTTCAAAATCTACAAAAGGGGGTAGGGCATTTTCATATTTAGCTCCAAAGCTTTGGAATAGCCTTCCAGACAGTGTTCGGGAAGCAGACACGTTTTCCCAGTTCAAAAGTAGACTCAAGACATCTTTTTAATCTTGCATACACATAACTAATCCCATAATCTCATACTCCAGTACACCTATCCCGAATGGCAACTACGCTAATTCTCCCCATCTGTTCTGTATTTCTCTACCCATCCCGAGGCATCGGGAGATTTTGCCAGCTTCAGTAGACAAAGGCCGACCCTGCGAGGTTCCTGAGGCATCCAGAGAAGGACCAGCTCCAGCTGGATTCAGCTTTATGATGGTTGTAGCTACACATGCTGCTCCTGTGCTTCCAGTGATCCAAACCTCATCTGCCCTCTGCACCTACTGACTCGTCCCTATGCTGAACTGTTCTTCATGTCAATTTAAATAATTTCTGTCATATTGAATTTTCACCTGCACAACACACAAGATGTTATATCATTTCTATCTGTTATCACCCTAATGAGGATGGGTTCCCTGTTGAGTCTGGTTCCTCTCAAGGTTTCTTCCTAATGCCATCTCAGGGAGTTTTTCCTTGCCACCGTCGCTGTCACCCTTGGCTTGCTCATCAGAGAGATTTCATTCATTCGTCTCATTATTATCTACACATTTTTCTCACACATACACACTTCCAATTATTTTCTTTTCTAAAATTATTATAATTTTTAAAAATTATTTATTTATATTATTTTTTCTTTTTTGTAAATTTTCTTTCATTTTTGAGACAATGACCATTGTTAAAAGCGCTATATAAATCAAATTGAATTGAATTGAATTGATAGGTGGGTGTTAGTGAGCACTCTGACGGAGAAGATATCAGCGTTAGAGGAGCGCATCCAGACTTTAGAGCGGTTTAGAGAGTGTTAGAGCAGCGTTATTCCCATAGCGGACAGTCTGGGTGCCGCAGGCGGAGATAATCAGCCCCCGACTCCGGCATTAGAGCCCTCACAGCGGGGCGAGTGGGTGACGACTCGGCGGCATACTCGTTCAGCCAAAGCTAACGCTAAGGCTAGCCCACCGGACCACACCTCCTCTGCACTTCACGTGTCCAACAGGTTTGCTCTCTTCAGTGCTGCACCCGCTGAGAAACCTGAAAGAGCTCTGGTTATAGGAGACTCTATACTGAGGCACGTGAAATTATCTAGACCTTTAGGGGCACCAGCGGCAGTGGTTAGGTGTATCCCGGGAGCCAGATAACCGGACATAGCAGGTAATCTTAGGGCTCTAGGACAGCACAGGATCTCTAAGATAGTGGTACATGCTGGAGCTAATGATATACACCTTCGTCAGTCAGAGGTTAGTAAGAGTAACTTTACAGAGGTGTTTAAATTAGCGAAGGCGATGTCCGATGAGGTAGTATGCTCTGGTCCCATCCCAATGAGATGTGGCGACATAGCTTACAGCAGCTTATGGTCGCTGAACCGCTGAACTCTCATTTCCTGTAGTATAGCTCATAGTCTCAGTAGAGGCCTAGTTAATCGGTGACAATCCAGAGCCCAGGCCAGGGAGCAGACAGACAGGCTAAACCAACTGTCTGCTAGTTGCATAGAGTCGTCACTCAGGGTTCACCATATTGAGACTGTGTGTTCCCCGATCTAGGAAAAAATGTAGAAAGACTAAGAAAGTCTGTTTCAATAATTTAATTAACATAAAGACCACAAACTCGGATCATACTGAATGCGCAGCCGGGACCTCTGATATGAAGCTAGGACTATTAAATATTAGATCTCTCGCATCAAAAGCTGTTATTGTTAATGAAATTATCACAGATCAGGTGTTTGATATACTCTGTTTAACTGAATCTTGGGTTAAACAGGATGAGTATGAAGCTCTAAATGAAGCTAGTCCTCCTGGATACAGCTACATACACCAGCTTCGGTTAACTGGGAGAGGAGGAGGCGTCACAGTTACTTAAAATGATAATCTGTCTATCGTACAAAAACATGGACATAAATTTAATTCATTTGAAATTCTTTATAGTAACATAAGTGTATTTAAGTGATTAAATATGTAAGTATTAAGTCAGCTCAGTCGATTCCACTAATTATAATTTACAGACCTCCAGGGCCGTATTCTGAATTTCTTAGTGAATTTGCAGATTTCATCTCAAACCAAGTCATTTCTGTAGACAAATGTTAATTGCTGGAGATTTTAACATTCATTTTGAGAATCCAGAAGACCCTCTGAGAACAGCATTTACTGTATGTCCATACTGGACTCAGTAGGAGTAAATCAGTGTGTAGTAGGACTCACTCATAAAGCAGGTCACACTTTAGACTTAATAATATTCTTCGGATTAAGTATAAGAAATTTATTCATAATTCCACTGCCTGAAATTATATCAGATCACTATCTTGTCTCAATTCAAGTGTGTCACAGTGATAATGTACGCACAGCACCGCGCTACCATATTAAACGTACATTCACATCAACTACCACACAGAGTTTTATCAGTAATCTCCCAGAGTTACCAACTTCGATTAGATCACCATCTGACCCCACAGAACTCGATCAGGCGACTGAATATTTATAGTCGACATTTCGTTGTACCTTAGATAATGTAGCTCCAGCTAAAAGAAAAATTATTAGAGATAATTCAATTCAATTCAATTCAGTTTTATTTGTATAGGGCTTTTAACAATTGACATTGTCTCAAAACAGCTTTACACAATAACAAACTCGCTCCCTGGTATAATGAACACACACGCACTTTAAAACAGACCGCTCGGAAATTAGAGCGTAAATGGAGTCAAACTAAATTGTTAGTATTTCTAATAGCATGGAAAGAGGGCATCCTGAACTATAGGAAAGCTCTTAGTGTAGCTAGATCAACGTATCTCTCTACTCTCATAGAAGAAAAGAGAAAAGATCTTCTTACCAAGATGGCGCCGGTGAGGTCGGCTGCCGTCACGACTGCTCCGACCACCTTTTCTTTGTTCTTTAAGTTAGTTTTCAGTGTTTTAAAATCGGCAAAATCATCACCATTGAGTACATTAGGTATGATAGAGACACTCTTGTTTCTATTGGTATACAATGTACTCACAATTCAACGTTTTTAACTCCGGATCCGAGCTGGCCGAGTGAGATCCTGAGGGAGAACAATGGATGCGACGTGAAGCGGCGGCCCCGAGGGAAACGAGCTGGCGTGAGGAACCGGCTGAGAGCTCGTGCACACCGCACCCCTCTGCCTAGCATCCTGCTCGCCAACGTCCAGTCACTGGAGAACAAACTCGATGACCTCAGGGCCAGGATAAAGTTCCAGAGAGACATTCGGGACTGCAATCTCCTCTGCTTCACCGAGACATGGCTGAACCCAGCGGTGCCAGACCACGCCATACAACCAGCCGAGTTGTTCTCGGTTCACCGCAGGGACAGGACGCGGGACTCGGGGAAGTCAAGGGGAGGCGGCGTGTGCTTAATGGTGAACAACAGCTGGTGCAACAGCATGAGCGTTGTTCCTCTTACACGCTCCTGCACACCAAACCTGGAACTACTGTCCATCATGTGCCGTCCTTTTTATCTTCCACAGGAGTTCACATCGGTCATAATCAGTGCCGTTTACATCCCACCACAAGCGGACACTGACACTGCCTTATGCGAGCTGCATGAGGCACTCACACAGCACCAGACACAACACCGGGACGCTGCGCTCATTGTGGCGGGGGACTTTAATAGCGCCAACTTCAAACGCGCAGCGCCAAACTTTTATCAGCATATCACCTGCCCCACCAGGGGCGAAAGAACACTAGATCATTGTTATACAACGGTCAAAGACGGCTACAAGGTGCAATCTCGTCCAGCGTTTGGTAAATCCGACCACTCCGCCATCTTCCTCATGCCAAAATATAAACAAAGGCTGAAACAGGAAGTTCCGGTTCAGAGGGAGGTCGCGCGCTGGACGGACCAATCGGTGGCCGCGTTACAGGACGCACTCGATGACGCAAACTGGGACATGTTCAGAAACAGCTCCGATGATGATGTCAGCGTGTTTACGGAAGCGGTTGTGGGATTTATTGGGAAGCTAGTGGACGATACGGTGGAGAAAAAGACTATCAGAATGTTTCCCAACCAGAAGCCGTGGGTGGATAAAACCATCCGCGACGCACTGAGATCTCGCACCGCTGCCTACAACATGGGACTTGCGTCGGGGGACTTGAAACCATTCAAGGCTGCGTCATACAACGTCCGGAAGGCGGTGAAAGAGGCGAAGCAGCGCTACGGGAGAAAACTAGAGTCACAGCTTCAACAGAGTGACTCTAGAAGCCTGTGGCAGGGATTAAGGACAATTACGGATTATAAAGCACCAACATCCGGTATGACGAACGCGGACGCGACTCTGGCAGACGAGCTCAACACATTCTACACTCGCTTCGAGGATGCAGCAAAAGACGCTAGCGATGCTAATGGTAATGGCGGTAATGCTAGCGGCGCTAACGGCTGCAGACAGGAAGACACTGGCAGCACCGGGAACGCGCTCATCATCTCCGAGCACGACGTGAGGAGAGCCTTCAAGAGAGTGAACACCAGGAAAGCAGCAGGACCAGACGGCATCTCAGGCCGTATTCTCAGATCCTGCGCAGACCAGCTAGCACCTGTGTTCACTGAGATATTCAACATCTCCTTATCTCAGTCGGTGATCCCCACGTGCTTCAAAGAGTCCATCATTGTTCCTGTCCCGAAGAAACCTCATCCTGCTTCTCTCAATGACTATCGCCCTGTAGCCCTCACCTCAGTAGTGATGAAGTGCTTTGAACGCCTTATCAGAGACTTCATCATTTCTTCACTACTGGATCCATTCGACATTCGACACACTGGATCCACTACAGTTTGCATACCGTCAGAACCGCTCCACAGACGATGCAATCTCTCATCTCCTCCACACATCACTCACTCACCTGGACACTAGGAAAGGGAATTATGTTAAAATGCTCTTCATTGACTACAGCTCTGCATTTAATACCATAATTCCCTCCACACTCACCACCAAGCTGGAGCACCTGGGACTGAGCTCATCTATATGTCAGTGGATCTCTAATTTTCTGACTGGCAGACCACAGGCAGTAAGGATGGGCAGACATGTCTCAGCTACACTCACTCTCAGCACTGGAGCCCCCCAGGGTTGTGTTCTGAGCCCCCTGCTGTACTCTTTGTACGCCCACGACTGCGTGGCCACTACCAACTCCACCTCCATCATCAAGTTTGCTGACGACACCGTCGTGGTCGGACAGATCACCAACAATGATGAGTCGGACTACCTAGAGGAGATTGGAAATCTGGAGAACTGGTGCCAGAGGAACAATCTCCTCCTGAACGTCAGTAAGAGAAAGGAGCTGATAGTGGACTTTAGTACAAAGGAGGAGAGGAACTACCAGACCCCCGTCATCAACAGGAGCCCAGTGGAGAGAGTGGACAGCTTAAGATACCTCGGTGTTCACATCACTCAGGACCTGTCATGGTCCTGTCACATCAGCACCGTGGTGAAAAAACCCGGCAGCGTCTGTTCCACCTCAGATGCTTGAGAGACCTTAGACTGCCCTCCAAGGTGCTCAGGAACTTCTACTCCTGCACCATAGAGAGCATCCTGACGGGAAACATCACGACCTGGTTCAGGAACAGCACCATGCAGGACAGACGAGCTCTACAGAGGGTGGTGCGATCAGCTGAGCGCATCATCCGCACTGAGCTCCCTGACCTGTACTCGATCTACAGTAAGCGGTGCTGGACTAAGGCCAGGAAGTTCATGAAGGACCTCAGTCACCCTGTAATGGACTGTTCTCTTTGTTGCGGTCTGGGAAGCGATTCCGCTCCCTAAAGGCCAACACAGAGAGGCTGAGGAGGAGCTTCTTCCCGCAGGCGATAAGGTCTCTCAATCACAATCACACCTCTACACAGGGCTAATAACATCATTTTAAGCTCACAAAACTGACTGGACAATCATGGACACATTCATACACACTCGCACTAAATATTTATAAATCTGGACAATTGCACTTGTCACTTTCATTTGTCACCTTTCATGCATATTTGCACAACCACGGTCACTTTAAATTCTCTCTCTCTCTCTCTATATATATATATATATATATATACCCCCCCTATATTTCTATATTTTGCAATATTTTATTATGCCCTTATTGTACAATTAATTTAACTAGTTAAATTTATTTCTTTAGTATTTCCTTTTTATTGATTATTTATTTTACGTACAAGCTTTTATTTTCGTTTTAAGGTCACTGGCGGTCATGTAAGCATTTCACTGCATTTTATACTGTGTATGACTGTGTATGTGACAAATAAAATTTTAATTTGAATTTGAAAATTAAAATGATCTTAGATTTTTATTTAATACCGTAGCCAAATTAACCAGAATTAAGACCACTACAGAAATCTCCACAACAACATCATGCAATAGTGAGGACTTCATGAACTTTTTTAATAATAAAATTGTAAATATCAGGCATAAAATTGAGGCTTTGAAACCGAATAATGTAATTGATACAGATGTTAACCTAGCCATGTCTGATCGGAACCTAGAATACTTGACTCCCCTTGAAGAGAATGAACTAATTTCACTCATCTCTTCTGCAAATTCATCAATCTGTATATTAGATCCTATACCGACACATTTTCTTAAACAGATAGTACCAGAAATAACAGAACCTCTGTTGAGAATAATTAATTCCTCACTCAGCATTGGTTATGTTCCAAAATCTTTTAAATTAGCAGTTATCAAACCCATAATTAAGAAACCTGACCTCGACCCCTGTCAGCTGTCCAATTACAGGCCAATATCAAACCTACCTTTTATCACTAAGATTCTGGAAACGATAGTAGCGGAGCAGCTATGCTCATATCTACATAGAAATATCAGTATATATCAATATCTACATATCAGTCAGGATTTAGGCCTCATCACAGCACAGAAACAGCACTCGTTAAAGTAATAAATGACCTCCTATTGGCCTCTGATCAGGGTTGTATAACTATGCTTGTATTACTCAACCTCAGTGCAGCTTTTGACACCATTGATCATGCTATTCTTCTTCACAGATTAGAAAATGTAGTAGGAATTAAGGGTACAGCCCTCTCCTGACTCATATCCTATTTGACCGATCGTTATCAGTATGTAGACTTAAATGGTGATTATTCTGCATGTTCTCTAGTGGAGTTTGGCGTTCCGCAGGGTTCAGTTTTAGGCCTACTGCTTTTTTCCCTTTACATGCTTCCTCTGGGCAACATAATCCGTACGCATGGTATTAGTTTTCATTGTTATGCTGACGACACACAGTTACATGTCTCAGCAAAACCAGCTTCCTAAAGTTGAGCAATGCCATGCACACACAATCTGCGGCCGGCACTAGGACCCGGAAGTAAGTCGGCCGCCTACCAGGAAGTATAAGAGGAGTAAACAAACGGTGGCTTACCGCTCAGTCATTGAGTTCGGCCCATGTCGGTTAACGTTGGCTTTCTTCAAACCGTGAGTATTCACTGTGTTTTGGTTATCGCTTTTTACCATTGTGTGTGTATTTATAGGACGCCGGTTAAATTTGTGTTTTTCCCTTGCTCCACTTTCGTGAGAGTCCTTAAACTAAATCGCGTGGTTATCCTGCCTACATCGACGCTACATTGGGCTAACCGCTAAAGCTACGTCTTCTGGTCACCTCAGGTTAGTTCATCTCTGACAGAATGACTGAGCCTCAAGCGGTAAACCCAGCGGAGCATGCGCGCCTATGCGGCGTGGTAGATCAGCATGCCGTGCTCATTAACCAGCTAACCGCGGAGCTCGCTACTCTGGGCCAGGGTGTCCAAGACGTCGCGGCCTTGCGCCGCGAGGTTGCGGAGCTCAGGCGGGAGAACGCGGATCTGCGGGCGGCTGTTGAGGGCGCGGCTAGCCGGCCTCCCGTCGCAGCAGTCGCGGCGCCGCACCAACCCCCCCCCCTACTGATGTTTTTCTTGCACTTCCAGAAAAATGGAATGGCACGGACGGGAGATGTGATGTGTTTTTGACAGCGCTTGATCTGGTGTTCGAGTTCAATGCCACCAAGTACTCCACCGATCGGCTACGCATCGCTCTTCTGGTCTCGTTGCTAACAGGGCAGGCAGCTTAGTGGGCCACGGCAGTTCTTAAATCTGATTCTGATACCGTCCATTCTTACAATGAATTCACCCGCCAGCTCAGATTGACTTTCGAACACCCAGCGGGCGAGGTGGAGACCGACACTAAACTCTACCACATGCGGCAGGGAGGATCGTCCGTGAGCCGGTATACAGCGGAATTCCGTACCCTCGCCGTGCAGACAAACTGGGGAGACGCCGCGCTCCGGACGTCCTTCTACGAGGGACTGGCTTCCCGCATCAAAGACGAGCTCGCCGGGCGAGAACTTCCCGCCACACTCGAGGGACTGATCCAACTGGCCCTGCGGATCGATCAGCGCCTTCTGTCTCGCCCGAAGCCAGCCCTGAGAACCCTGCCGCCTGCACCCGTCTTCTCCTACACCACCCCACGACCATCAGCAACCTTCACCAACCACAATACCGGAACTGTCGGATCTCCACCTCCTGCCGTGGTTGACACCGGAGGAACCCATGCAATTAGGGTGCGCCTCCCTGACCGTAGCCGAACGTACACGCCGGTTTAGAGAGGGCCTGTGCGTGTATTGTGGGTCTGCAGAACATCACCGGGCGACCTGTCCACTGCGCCCGGGAAACGCCCATCCCCGGTGAGCGGAGGGAGAGACTCACCGGGCCCACTCCTGATCTCCACCACTACCGACGCCACCATCTCTCGCCTTACGGTTCAGGTATCCCTCCAGATTGGCCACAAACGAGTCCGAAGTACTGTGTTCATCGACTCCGGGGCAGCAGGTAACTTCATTGACTCTTCTTATGCCAAAAAATTGGGGGTAAAATTTGAGGCGTTATCCCAGCCCGTTCGGATCACCTCTGTCGACGGTCGGCCCCTATCTACCAGCCCAATCACCACCCAGACTCAACCCATCACCCTCCTCATCGATCAACACCGCGAACAGCTCAGATTTCACGTCACCTCCATCTCATCTCCTCCTATCATCCTGGGACACCCGTGGCTCCTGCAACACGACCCTCTCATTTCCTGGACACAACACAGAATTCTACAATGGGGCGCGACCTGCACCGAACTATGCCTAGGGGCGCCGGCTGGGACGTGCTCTAGGGAGTCCGAGGCCCCCGACGTCGACACCAACGCCATTCCCGAGTCCTATAGGGACCTGGCAGAGGTATTTTGCAAGCGGCGGGCCATCCATCTTCTCCACACCGCCCATATGATCTCGCCATCGACCTACAACCAGGCGCAGTCCCACCCCGCGGCCACCTCTACTCCTTAACATCAACAGAGATGCAGGCGATGGAGGAATATATAACCAATGCCCTCCGCCAGGGGACCATCAGGCCCTCCTCCTCACCTGCTGCCGCGGGGTTCTTCTTCGTAAAGAAGAGGGGGGGTGAACTTCACCCATGTGTCGACTATCGGGGGCTCAACAACATCACAATAAAAAACCGACACCCTCTGCCTCTTACCAACTCTGCCCTGGACGCCCTCTCTGGTGCCACCATCTTTACTAAGTTGGACCTCCGGAGCGCCTACAACTTGGTGCGCATTAGAGAGGGCGATGAGTGGAAGACGGCCTACATCACCCCGACCGGACATTACGAAAGTCTCGTAATCCCATTTGGACTGTGCAACGCCCCTGCCGCCTTTCAACACCTGATAAACGATGTTCTGCGAGACATGTTAGGGCGGTGGGCGTTTGCGTATCTGGATGACATCCTCATTTACTCCCGTACCGCTGAGGAACATACCCAGCACGTCAGGGCGGTTCTAAAGAGATTACTCGCCCATCAGCTGTACTGTAAGTTGGAAAAGTGCGCTTTTCACGAGCGCTCCACCACGTTCCTGGGCTTTGTCATCTCGCCCCAGGGTGTGGCCAGGGACCCGCAGAAGCTGGAAGTTGTGCGTCATTGGCCCCTACCCAAGACCCTCAAGCAACTTCAACAGACTTTGTGACCGCTTTACCACCGCTCCCATCCTCCTCCATCCTGACACCAGTAAACCATTCGTTGTTGAGGTGGACGCTTCAGATGTGGGCGCTGGAGCTGTTCTCTCACAACGAGGTCCAGATCAGAAACTACACCCATGTAGTTTCTTCTCCAAAACATTTGACACCACTCAGCAGCGATACGGGGTAGGGGACCGCGAGCTGCTGGCCATAAAGTGGGCTTTGGAGGAATGGCGTCACTGGCTCCAGGGCGCCAGGGAGCCATTCATCATCTGGACGGATCATCAAAACCTCATCACCATCAGAAGTTTGAAACAGCTCAACCCCAGACAGGTGCGATGGGCATTGTTCTTCGAACATTATAACTTCCACCTTTCATACCACTCGGGGTCAAAAAACACCAAGGCAGATGCTCTCTCGCGACAACTCGAGATGGAGCCACCCCGGGCGGACCCTACCTGTCCTACCCTCCTCCAGAATCATCGCACCACTTCACCTGGATGTGGGAACAAGGGTCCGCCAGGCACAGACCTTAGAGACCGAGCCGGCAGGTGTGCCGCCTGGACGACTCTACGTGCCCAACGCCATGAAGTCCGAGGTTCTTCAGTGGGGTCATTCGTCCACCATCGCAGGACATCAAGGCACGCAGCGCACCCTACGGTTCCTCCAACGGGACTTCTGGTGGCCATCAATGGCGAAGAACGTCAAAGAGTTCGTTCAGGCGTGCCCAGTGTGCGCCCGGGCCAAGAACCTCAATCAGCCCCCCTCCGGAGATCTTCAACCTCTCCCGGTTCCTCGCCGGCCCTGGACGCACATTGCCGTCGACTTTGGCGTGGGCCTGCTGGCCTCGGACGGAAAGAACACCATCATGACCATTGTAGATCGGTTCTCTAAGGCCGTGCACTTGGTAGCCCTTGCCGGACTCCCGTCAGCCAAGGAAACAGCAGAGCTGATATTAGAGCACGTTGTCCGTCTGCATGGGTTCCCCAAGGACATCGTCTCGGACAGAGGGCCCCAGTTCACAGCCAGGTTCTGGAAAGCCTTCTGCCGTCTGATCAATTCAACCTGCAGTCTGTCATCTGGATACCACCCCCAGACTAACGGTCAGACGGAGCGGGCCAACCAACAACTGGAGCGCTACCTGAGATGCTTTATTACCGATCGTCAGCGCTCCTGGGCTACCTCATCTGGGCAGAACTTTCCCACAACCTCCATGTCTCATCAGCCACGAAGCTAAGCCCATTTGAGGTATGCCACGGCTTCCAACCTTCGATGTTCAACTATCAGGAACCGGAGGTTGATGTGCCGTCAGCCCAACAGTTGGTCCGCAGGGGTCGACGGCTGTGGACACAAGCCAACCGAGCCATCCAACAGGCCAACGCCCGCTACACCATTCAACATCGCCGTCGACACCCCCCGGGACGATTGTTCCACGTAGGTGACAAGGTATGGCTTTCCACCCAAAATCTTCACCTCCACACCGAGTCAAAGAAACTGTCACCTAGATTCATCGGCCCATACCGTATCACCCACCGGATAAACCCTGTCACCTACCGGCTCCAGCTGCCTGCGGCGCTCCGGATCCACCCAGTCTTCCACATCTCACAATTAAAGCCCTTCATCACATCTCCTATGATTCCACCCTCCCCCCCGCTCCTCCTCGACGGATCCTCGATTCGCGCCCTCTGGGCAGAGGTACTCAGTACCTGGTTGATTGGGAGGGTTACGGTCCCGAGGAGCGGTCTTGGATTCCGGCCCGGTTCATTCTCGACCCCGAACTAATCCAAGACTACCGTCGTAGGGTATCCTCCACCCCAGGACCGTCGGGAGTCGGTCCTGGACAGGGGGGTACTGTCATGCACACACAATCTGCGGCCGGCACTAGGACCCGGAAGTAAGACGGCCGCCTACCAGGAAGTATAAGAGGAGTAAACAAACGGTGGCTTACCGCTCAGTCATTGAGTTCGGCCCATGTCGGTTAACGTTGGCTTTCTTCAAACCGTGAGTACTCACTGTGTTTTGGTTATCGCTTCTTACCGTTGTGTGTGTATTTATAGGGTTAAATTTGTGTTTTTCCCTTGCTCCACTTTCGTGAGAGTCCTTAAACTAAATCGCGTGGTTATCCTGCCTACTCGCCATTACTCCGCGTTTGGGTTTACCATCCACGCTTACCATTGGGCTAACCGCTAAAGCTACGTCTTCTGGTCATATCAGGTTAGTTCATCTCTGACAAGCAATGTGTGCAGGACATAAGAAATTGGATGCTAATTAACTTCCTTCTGCTTAATCCGGATAAGACAGAAGTTCTAGTCATAGGACCACATACAGCTAGGAGTAAAATCTTAGATCACATCGTAACTTTAGATGGCCTTTCTGTTCCATCAAGTGCAACAGTAAAAGACCTCGGCGTGATTATAGATTCCAGCCTTTCATTTGAAGCTCATGTAGATAATATCACCAGGATAGCTTTCTTTCACCTCAGAAATATTGCCAAGATAAGAAATATATTGTCACTAAACGATGCAGAAAAACTAGTTCATGCTTTTATCACTTCTAAGATATGACCACATCACCCCTATCTTATCTTCACTGCATTGGCTCCCTATGAAATTTCGCATTGATTTTAAAATACTACTCTTGACATATGAAGCATTAAATGGTCTCGCGCCGCAGTATCTAAGCGCAGTATCACTAACTGCTAGTGTCTTACGATCCGCCACGCCTACTTCGATCAAAAGATGCAGGCTGCTTGTCAGTACCGCATATTATGAAAACTACAGCTGGGGGCAGAGCTTTTTCTTACAAAGCCCCAAATTTATGGAATAGTCTTCCAAATTGTGTTCGGGACTCAGACACAGTCTCAGTGTTTAAGTCTAGGCTAAAAACCTATTTATTTAGCCAAGCATTTTTATAAACAGATTTGCCTTAGATAAAGGAGCAGATCTGGGGGACTCATGGATGTAGAGTATTATGGTGAACTGGTATGTTTAGATCCTGTCTTCCTCACTCTCATTTGATCACTCAGGTTTGTTGACGGTGAGGTGATTGTTTGCTTTAAATCTCAGGGAGCCCTCATGTTTGTGTTTCCTTCTGGCTCTCCCTTTTAGTTGTGCTGTCATAGTTAGTCCTGCCGGAGTCTCTGCTTGCACTCTACAGTAAATATACATTCACATTATACATTATGTGACTGTGACCATACCTAATTGCCATCTCTCCTCTTCTTCTCTTTCTCCCCCTCTTTCTCTTTCCTCTCTCCCCTTGTCTCCCCCTTTCACTCTCTCTCTCTCTCTCTCTGTCCAGCTACACATGTCATCCCTGAGCTGTCAGTGATCCAGACTCCCTCTGCCCTCCGAACCTGTCTGATCCATCCTGGTGCCCCGTTTCTGGTTGGAGGTCTCGTCGCATGGATGCCCCGTGTGTCTCTTTGGAATGCGTCTGGTGTCTCGGGATGATTCTATCTACTTAGAAGATGGTTCTGGCCTCGACTGGTGTTGTCAGCTGTTTCTCTGAGGACTTGACAATTCGATAGTTCAGGACTGGAACTTTCTACAAGTCTATCTGAGTCTCCAATAACTCCCTGGACTCCATTTTAACATCAATTAACATCAACTATGATAGCTGAACTGCCTGCCACCTAAGACACTGTATAAATGCAGATCATTTCCTGCTATATGTTTCACCCAGATGAGGATGGGTTCCCTGTTGTGTCTGGTTCCTCTCAAGGTTTCTTCCTATTACCATCTCAGGAGTTTTTCTTTGCCACTGTCGCCCTCGCCTTGCTCACCAGGGACTATCTGACCATTTTGATACATACACATTCACATTCCATACAAACTTCAATAATTATTTTGATTGTGTAAAGCTGTTTTGAGACAATGTCAATTGTTAAAAGCGCTATACAAATAAAATTAAAAAAATTCAGTCAATTCTTTTAAAATTTTGTGGCATATTCAACACAAAAGTATTGGAACACCTAGATTTAACAGTACGCAGGTTACTGCAGTTAAAATGCCCCTATAAATAATCCAGGGCCCCGTCCACAGTACTACAACACCCTTTATAATTGGTGGCAAATACTAGCTACGCATGTTTGGACAAAAATAGAATACTGCACTTCATTTGAATCGCGTGTGGTATGTAACTGGTACATTATTGAACATTGTCGTATGTTGTCTCCACAGGTGACTTATACTATACGGTTTTTAGTAACAGTGAAGATGTTGCTTTGAAACAGTGACTCAGCGACAGTGTGGGAAATAATAAACTCTGCTCTTACAGCACTGCAGATCATGACCAGATTCATACATTTCCCACTACGCAATGTAAAATCAACAAAAAACAAACTGCATTCATGGAGCTGTGGGCATCAACCATGGCACACACATTAAAATAATCATATTTATATACATTTTATATACTTCTATTACATTATTTGAGTGTAAACAAGTGTTTATTAGAGATTCCTTGTCATAAGCAGCACTTCATCACATCACATCATTAACAGGACATTATCAGGTGGCACTGATGCTTTCACAAACTGCCTCCACTCTCTCCTTATCTTTAAAGTAAAGAATTTTACTTTAATTATTTCTTTATATTTTACTCCCTCACCCTCTCTCCAGTTTCACTTTCTTTTTGAAGTCATGTTGATCAGATTATGACTGTCCTACACAGCTCTATTATAGAGACTTTAAACAGTTGTGATTGGAGCAGTGTGATTAGGATGCAGCGAGTCACACATCTATAAGTTTTGTCTGTGTGTATAAAGCTTTCACACAGCTGCGCTGATTTCACAATTTCAATTTTCCACCGTTTAAAACTACAAAAACCCGTAAAAACTACAACACCCACTATAACATGCAGCATACTTTACGGCTCCTAGTGTCGTAAAAAGTGACATCACATGAGTGATTCTGAGACACCTTTTTTATTTTTTATTTTAAAGCCTGACTAGGTGCTAATGTGTATGGCGTATGTTTTGTGGCATTGGTGCAAGGATCATGCAGCTCACTTTCAGCCCATGTACAGCCCAAGCATCTTGGTGCAGACCTGGATGAAATCAGCATGTTTTAAAGTGTACAGTACTGTGCGAAAGTCTTGACCTTGGCTTCCTGAAAGACGTTTTTGTCTCTTGTCATGTTCACTCCAGTCCCTGTACCTGAGCAGTTTCAGGGGAATGTGTTTGTTGAGCCACACAGTGACCTTCAGTATGAATTATTCAAGCATAAAAACATCTAACTTAAGTTCTGACCCAGTGAGAAACAGGTGATGACAGATGATCAGGAGGTGATGAGTAACTGCTGCTGCTGAATGTTGCGTGGTTAGATGAGACAAGAGGGGAAATAAGGTTGCTGCTGAGGCTGTTACATAAACAAACCGCAGTAACACATTTGCTCCTATTAATTTATTCATTCATTCATTCATTCATTCATCTTCTATACCGCTTAATCCTGTGTTCAGGGTCGCGGGGGACCTGGAGCCTATCCCAGGAGACTTTGGGCACTAGGCGGGGTACACCCTGGACAGGGTGCCAATCTATCGCAGGGCACACACACATACACACACTCACACACCCAATCACACACTACGGGCAATTTGGGAACACCAATTATTACCTGCATATCTTTGGACTGTGGGAGGAAACCGGAGTACCCGGAGGAAACCCACCAAACACGGGGAGAACATGCAAACTCCATGCACACAGAGACGGGAATCGAGCCTGGCCGGGGAATCGAACCCAGACCATGGAGGTGCAAGGCGACAGTGCTAACCACTACACCACCGCGCCGCCCCCTATTAATTTAATTTCATTTAATTTTGTTATTTAATATTGATTTTGCACAGTACTCTTGATTGGGGTCATTTGAGTGATTTCAGTAATTATTTTAATTTAGAAGGTGTTTATATAATTATGTGATTATACGTGGCTTCACCTCATGACCATCATTACATGTAGACTGTACGTGTGTTTCTCGCTGCACATACATAATGTAACGAACCAAACTCGCATACAGTTTCAATATATAGATGTGTTTAAGTGCTAAATGCCTGTATAATACACACATATGCTCACACACACACTCAAACATATTTCACACACACATAAACTCAAACAAAACCATTCTTTGTTGTTGCTTTGGTAACAAAATATCATGAAATGTAACTGCGATATTATTTTAGCTCACTCCCTTTCTCTGTATATAAAGTGTGTGTGTGTGTGTGTGTGCGCGCGCGCGCGTGACCTTTAAGTTTTGGTGTTGAGCAGCTTTTTATCGGCTCTGTTGGGTTACAGCTGATGAGTGGCCTTTCCATCCACTAACTCATCCGAACAGGCGCACACCCACACGCACACACAGAACTCTTTGTCTCTGGAGGGTGTGTGTGTGTGTGTGTACAGTGGTGTGAAAAACTATTTGCCCCCTTCCTGATTTCTTATTCTTTTGCATGTTTGTCACACTTAAATGTTTCTGCTCATCAAAAACCGTTAACTATTAGTCAAAGATAACATAATTGAACACAAAATGCAGTTTTTAAATGAAGGTTTATGTTATTAAGGGAGAAAAAAAACTCCAAATCTACATGGCCCTGAGTGAAAAAGTGATTGCCCCCCTTGTTAAAAAATAACTTAACTGTGGTTTATCACACCTGAGTTCAATTTCTGTAGTCACCCCCAGGCCTGATTACTGCCACACCTGTTTCAATCAAGAAATCACTTAAATAGGAGCTACCTGACACAGAGAAGTAGACCAAAAGCACCTCAAAAGCTAGACATCATGCCAAGATCCAAAGAAATTCAGGAACAAAAGTAATTGAGGTCTATCAGTCTGGGAAAGGTTATAAAGCCATTTCTAAAGCTTTGGGACTCCAGCGAACCACAGTGAGAGCCATTATCCACAAATGGCAAAAACATGGAACAGTGGTGAACCTTCCCAGGAGTGGCCGGCCGACCAAAATTACCCCAAGAGCGCAGAGACAACTCATCCGAGAGGCCACAAAAGACCCCAGGACAACATCTAAAGAACTGCAGGCCTCACTTGCCTCAATTAAGGTCAGTGTTCACGACTCCACCATAAGAAAGAGACTGGGCAAAAACGGCCTGCATGGCAGATTTCCAAGGCGCAAACCACTTTTAAGCAAAAAGAACATTAAGGCTCGTCTCAATTTTGCTAAAAAACATCTCAATGATTGCCAAGACTTTTGGGAAAATACCTTGTCTACCGACGAGACAAAAGTTGAACTTTTTGGAAGGTGCGTGTCCCGTTACATCTGGCGTAAAAGTAACACAACATTTCAGAAAAAGAACATCATACCAACAGTAAAATATGGTGGTGGTAGTGTGATGGTCTGGGGTTGTTTTGCTGCTTCAGGACCTGGAAGGCTTGCTGTGATAGATGGAACCATGAATTCTACTGTCTACCAAAAAATCCTGAAGGAGAATGTCCGGCCATGACCTTAAAATGTCCGAATGACCTTAAAAAGGCGGTTCATGCTAGAAAACCCTCAAATAAAGCTGAATTGCAACAATTCTGCAAAGATGAGTGGGCCAAAATTCCTCCAGCGCGCTGTAAAAGACTCGTTGCAAGTTATCGCAAACGCTTGATTGCAGTTATTGCTGCTAAGGGTGGCCCAACCAGTTATTAGGTTCAGGGAGCAATTACTTTTTCACACAGGGCCATGTAGGTTTGGATTTTTTTTCTCCCTAAATAATAAAACCCCTCATTTAAAAACTGCATTTTGTGTTTACTTGTGTTATCTTTGACTAATAGTTAAATGTGTTTGATGATCAGAAACATTTTGTGTGACAAACATGCAAAAGAACAAGAAATCAGGAGGGGGGCAAATAGTTTTTCACACCACTGTACGTGTGTCTGCGCGCAATCATGTGTAAAAGTTAGTGCTCCCTCTTTTAATTCTATGTGTTTTTGTGTTAAACATAATAAAAATCATCTGATTGTAGTGAGTCTCAGGATTTGGCAAATACAACCTCAGACAAACAACAACATACTGTATAGCATTTTTCATCGTGCCATTATTATTTCACAAAAAAGGAAAAAAAAACATGCGGTTATTATTAAGTCAGCACCTTAGGATGTAAGAGATATAAGTTGTAGCCGCTTGTTGCTAATCATCAGCCCTTTCAAAATTCACAAAACTGCATCTGAACAAACCACAATATTTATGGAACAATGTCCTATGGACAGATGAGACCAAAGTGGAGTTGTTTGGCCTTAATACCATCGCCATTAGGCGAATAACAAACTGCATTTAAAAAGAAATGCCTCATATGGGGGTGATGATTTGGGCTTATTTTTGCAAACACGGACTATTCTAGAGACAAATGTGAGGCCATGTGTCCAACAGCTAAAGCTTGATCAAAGTTAGGTTATATAACAGCACAATGATCTGAAACACACCAGTAAATCCCCATCAGACCGGCTGAAAAATAAAAGAATCAGGGTTTTGGAATGGCTGAGTCAAAGCCCAGACCTCAACCCAACCGAAATGCTGTGGCGGGACCTTAAGAGAGCTGTGCATAAGTGAATGTCCAATAACCTTAATGAACTGAAGCGATGTTTTAAAGAAGAACTGACCACTATCTGTCTTTATGTTAAATAATATCCCTATCTCACCTATACGCGCAGTAAGTACAGTTCATCATGATTCACTACAAGCTTTGGTGTAGTGATTGATGCTAGTGGACGCTTGTGAACCCTTCAGAACCTCAAACAGCATAGTTGAGATAGGGGTATAAATAAAATAAATAATAATTATAATAACTATTAGTTAAAATAGTTATATGATGTTGTTAGTCTAACGTTGTATTTGCCGAATACTGAGACCCGCTATGATTAGATGATTTTTAAAATGTTTTTATACATAAAAAACACAGAATTAGAAGGGGGGGAGGCACAAACGCTTACAAATTACTATCTGTGGGTGTTTAGGACTGTGTGAGGGTGTGACTGTGTACTTGTCTGTGGCTGTGATATTATTTCAGCTCCATGCCTGTCTCTGTATATAAAGTGTGTGTGTGTGTGTGTGTGTGTGTGTGTGTGTGTGTGCGCGTGCAGCAGTTTCTCTTGTTGGAGATTTCTTTTTGAGCCTCGGATGCACTTCACTGCACTATTGGAATCTGGGGACCTAAATCTCACACACACACACACACACTTACTGATCTGTGTGTGTGTGTGTGTGTGTGTGTGTGTGTGTGTGTGTGTGTGTGTGTGTGTGTGATAAGTATAATTGCATCAGGCTGCAGTCAGAACAGAACATTATACAAGTCCTGCACACTGAAGGACAGAACGTATCACTCTGCATTCACACTGTACACTGACTCCCCTCCGTCTCTCTGCACTGTGTTCACGACTAAGCGACAGAGTGACAGGCCATCATTCATGTTCTACCTATGTGGTTTCTCTAAATCTTGCATTTAGATTAGACTAGATTCGATTTGACTTTATTGCCATTGTGTTAAGCACATGTACAAAGCCTCTGTTGTGTGTAATGTGACGATCTGCAGTTCTTCACTCGCTACTGTAGGTCCGACCTGCAATCAGTTCCCTTTTACTGTTTAACACAACAATTAGAAACATGGTTTAATTGAAGGAAAGTCTTGGAAGAAGGTCCCAAAGCTTGTTGGTGTTTCTGGTGAGCGTACTGGACATAGTTGATACAGTTAGCTTGCTTTGCTAATCTGATCTGAGAATGAAGTCTGGTGCGTGACATGTAAATACAACAACAGATGTTCACACTAATTAGTGTGTTATTGAATTGGTGTTCACTGTGGTCATGCCCTCAAGTGACAATGGTCATCTCATGGGCAGCTCAAAAGCAGTTTAGGGTCAGTTCTGTGTCAGCTCACAGTCAGCTCTGGGTTATCTCAGGGTCAGCTTTGGGGCAGCTCTGTATCAGCTCAGGTACCACTCAAGGGCAGTTCAGGGGTAGCTCCAGATCAGATCAAAGTCATCTTATGGTCAGCTAAGAATCACGCGGACAGTGAGGGAAAAATCAAAACTGTAATAAGAATGGATAAATATAAACCAGTTCATTAATGCAGTATGCAGAGTCATTCTCTTACAAACTGGTGTGAAGAGATTAGGTGCCGCCCCCCCCCCCCCTTCATCTTCATCTAAGAAAATCTCTAATGATGGAGGTCAAAGTTCACTCTTGGGTTCTGACGGCGTCACTGAGAGACATGTGGACAAACAAAAACAACAACTTGGAAATGCAGAACATCAAAGAAAATTGTGTGTGTGTGTGTGTGTGTGTGTGTGTGTGTGTGTGTACATGTTGACCTTTAACATAACAAACGCTAACACCTTGCAGTTACAGCATTAACAGTCTGTCCTTGCACTGATGATGCTAATTAGTGAAAGTTAGCAGAGGAGGTTATCAAGAGCTTACTCCTTCTCTCTCTCACTCACTCACACACACACACACACACACACACACACACTCTCACTCCTGTGGGTTTGTCACTCATGTGGTGATTACGTTATTTATTAATTTATTTTTTCTTCTTTTTTATAATTAATAACACTTTAAAGTGTAATTTACACTTAAATAAACATAACTCATCATATAACCAATAATTAAACAATGTAAACACTTTGAAGGGCCAAAGGGTGGTAAATTTCTCTCTCTCTCTCTCTCTCTCTCTCTCTCTGTAAATCATTGATGTGTGCTGAGTTGCAGTAATACAGTACAGACTGATAAGATCAGAACCACACACACACACACACACACACACTAATGGAGATGATCTGTATTTCTTATACAACATCAACAGTCTTAAATCTCTTATATGGAAGCTAATAATAATAATAATAATAATAATAATAATAACCTGTAGTGTCAATGTTTTATTCTTTAGAGGAAATGATCAGCAGTGAGTGTGACTGAGCTGTAATGGGAGTGGTGTAGGAGCTGGTGTGCAGTAGGGGGCGCCAGCTGAGTGACTCAGTTGAAGAGGGAAAAGCATCCATATACACTCATGGGTTAGTACTGGGTTGGACCCCTTTTGCCATTAGAACCGCCTGGAGACACACCTTAGAGATTTCGCTCGACACAGATTTGTCAGCTGCACGTCCATGGTGTGACTCTCCCGTTCCACCGTGTCCCAAAGCCGCTCTATTAGACTGAGATCAGGTGACTGTGGAGGCCATGTGAGTTCAGTGACCTCACTGTCATCTTCAAGAACCCAGTGTGAGATGACTTTAGCTTTGTGTCATGACGCGTTATTCTGAACTCTGGGAACTGCTGGGTTAAAAAAACAACCCAACCTCAACCCAGCCGCTGGATCACTATTGGACAGAACACGTGCTGGGTTTTACTATTTAACACAGAATTCTGTGTTGTTCATTTGACCCAACCAGTGGGTAAAATCAACTCTTGCTGGGTTGACACATTCCATTTGATTTGGTATATAAAACCATTTCGTTTTCAAAAAAGTCCCAAAATGGGCAGAAAGTGACAGAAAAAGATGCAAATAACTCATTTTTGACAAATGTTAGACAGAACCATATAATCTCAAGGTGACAATTTTTAAAATATAAAATAAATGCAACATAAACACTCTTTGTAAAACAATAAATCCAAGAGGCCCCTGTAAATCTGAGTTGCGTTTATTTTATTTTTTTTGCATTTGATACAGTGCTTAAACACTTTTTATATAGAAGTTTGCGATAGAAATCTTATAATGCCAACATGACATCAAACATTCCCCCATATTACTATTTTAACTATTAGTTATTTAACTATTACTTTAACTACTCCTATTTCATTTAATTTCAAAATGACATTAGGAACAATAAAACTTATTAAAATATTATTATTATATAAAATATATTTTCTGTAGTTAACATCAAAGACAAAAAAAAAACCCTTTAAAACAAACATCAACAGCCTCCACCAGTGTCTGTATCAATAGCATAGCCTCCAACAATGAGAAAGATCTGTCAGGTTCCTCTTGTCTCATCCCCAAGGCACAAAACGTCTCGGGTTACATTTCTGTAGCCCTGTTCCCTGAAAGGCGGGAATGAGATGCTGCGTGAAAACGCTATGGGAACCAGTTTGTCGCGTTGCCGGTCGTTGAAGCATGCTGTGAAAACACGCCAAAGTTTTTGGCTATATATAACCTCGACAGGTGACGTCATCTGATTAGATGTAGGTGGAGGTTATAAAAACAGGTGAGCTGGCAACAACCTCAGATTAATTTGTCTGAACAGCCGTCCGGTCACGTGGTAGTGCGGCATTGCGATGCAGCATCTCGTTCCCGCCTTTCAGGGAACATGGCTACAGAAATGTAACCCGAGATGTTCCCTTTCAAGGCTACATTCGATGCTGCGTGAAAATGCTATGGGAATGAGAATACCAACGCCGTCGCACTACAGGTGTCTGGACCCCAAGGTTGTGTAGCGTGTGCGCACAAAGCCAAGAAGGTCTCAGAGCTATGTCTGGGCAGCTAACTCGGGGGCAGTGAGCCCGGAGTAGCATGAACATCCAGATTTATAAATGTAAGAAATGTGTGCGGGGAGGAACCAACCCTTCGCACCACAATTACTGCAGGGGATACCTCCTGCTGGTGAGACTGGGACGATCACCCGGGTTGGGTGAGCCCTGCTTCCCAGAGGCGAAGTGAACCCACGCGCCTCATAGGAGAGGGCAATATGCATCTCTCACCCAGTATAGTGGCGCTCTGACTTACGCCACTAGCTGATGCGGTGGACGTGAATCTGAAGAGCACATACTGGATAGTAAGTGAAGTTTCTCCTGCTCCGAAGCTGTAAAAGGCGGAGGACAGAAGGCTTCAAACAATGCAGCTAAGAAAATCCTGAGGGTACTAGGGCACAAGCCCAAGGACAAGCTTTTCCTGCAGAAGCTCCAGCACTGAAACATTTCGGCAGTGGACTGGGTCTACCTGCTTGGCACACACTTGTTGCAGGGGAATACCTCTTGCTAATCCAATAGCTGATGCAATCCCCTGGTTGAATGAGCCCTGATTCCTAGAGGCGAAGTGAGCCCACGCGCCTCATAGGAGAGGGCAATAGCATCTCTCATCCAGAGCATGAAGAAGTTGCTCTGACCTACGCCACTAGCTGATGCGGTGGACGTAGATCTGAAGAGCACAAGCTGGACACAGCAAGTGAAGTCTCTCCTGCTCCGAAGCTGTAAGCGCGGAGGACAGAAGGCTTCAAGAACAATAGGGTGCCTGTTGGGTTTATGGAGCTTTCGGAAGATAGTTGAGAGAGGATGCAGTCACGTACGTCCTGAGAGTACTAGGGCACAGACCAGAGGAGGGAAACTCCAGCACTGAAACAATTCGGCAGTGGACTGGGTTTACCTGCTTAGCATATACTTGCTGCAGGGGAATACCTCTTACTAATGCAATAGATGAGGTAATCCCCAGGGTTGAAAGAGCCCTGATTCCCAGAGGCGAAGTGAGCCCACGCGCCTCATAGGAGAGGGCAATAGCATCTCTCACCCAAAACATGTAGAAGCTGCTCTGACCTACACCACTAGCTGATGCGGTGGACGTAAATCTGAATAGCAGTAAAAGGCGAAGCATATCTTAGAAGGCAAGAGGTCCGCCTTGCTACATGAAAATCTCTCCCTGACTACTTCGGAGTGGGGTTACCATTCCCCGTGTGTCAGAGATAGACTGGACAGTACTACTGCTCCCGCATCCTTGCTGGAATGTAAATCGCTCTGAGGGACAGGAACCTGGTGCGCTAGCTGTTAGCGGCGCGAGCACAGTCCGCCCTGGCGATAATATATGAGACTACCATAGTGTTGTCCACCGCACTAGGACATGGCAGCCTCTCAACTGCTGGAGGAAGTGCTTTAGGGCCAGAAATAGAGCCATCATCTCGAGGCAATTGCTGTGCCATGCGAGAAGCTCCCTTGGGCTGGACGGTCATCAGAGACCGCACCCCAGCCTGTGAGGGAAGCATCTGTCGTTAGCCTCAGCGACGACAAGATGAACTTAGAGTGGGACCCAGAGTAGAGACCGGGGTCTGAACCACGTAGAAAGGGTACGAAGCACCTGGCGCGTAACCCATATTGGGGATTGGCTCTAGTGAAATCCCCTGGTCCTTAGCCACAACTTAGAATGCTCTCATGTGCAGAAGGCCCAAAGGTGTCACCGTGGATACAGCTGCCATGAGAGCTAGGATGTCTGAAAGTGAAGGTCACTTTCTGGTCTAGCTTGTTTTCCTTGAGGGTGTTGAGAATGGGTTCGATACGAGCGGGAGACAGCTGTGCCCGCTTACGACCGAATCCCATATGCCACCCAATGTGTTGTCCTCTGCACAGGAAAGAGCACGCTTTCGTGGCGTTGGGTCCCAGTCCTGAGAACAGAGATGAGCTAGGACGACATGCTGATGTCGAAGCACTAGCCACCGGATGCCCTGGGACTTCCATAAGAACCAGGGCTAAATCCGTGCATTTTGTATGTGTGCGGGTGAGCTAGACCAATGGAAGGACCCGATACTGGTAAGCTTCGCCCCCGAAAGCGAACCTCAGGATCTCCCTGTGTTGTGGCAATGTTTCTGAAATATTGGACGCAGCCCCCGTTCCTCTTGGGAACCAAGAATACCGACTGTAGTAGCCTGACTCACTGTCTGGTTGGGGAACATGTTCCATGGCCTCCTTCCCCGGCAGCTTGTCAGCAGATGCGCACTTTCTGGTTTCATGGAAGTGGAGGCCACGCCATTGAAAACACAGAAGGTGAAGTGAGAACTGAATCTTGTAGTTCCTCTCTCCAGTGCTTAGTACCCAAGGAGATATACTTGGCAGTAGCTTCCACGCTGCCAGTGTCTCATAAAAGGGCAAAAGTTTCGGCAGCTTGGTTAAACGGGGGGGGGGGGGGGGGGGGGTGTTAGATGTTCGGCATCCTGAAGCATCGCAGGAAAACCCGAAGAACTAACAGCCTATTGGAGACTGATGTTGCCCGAAACACCAGTGGTGGCGGAGCAAAACACCGACCTCCTGTGGGTGCCAGGGAGAACACTTATTCGTTAAAAAGGAATTCTGGGTGCCTCTCCCTATTGGGGGGCCACCCCCATTTATTTTATTTTACACACACACACACACACACACACACATATATATATATATATATATATATATATATATATATATATATATATATATATATATATATATATTAAATCAGTCTCACCTCCTGTGTGCAGTGGAGCACCAAGCTGACCCACTGCCTGAAAAGCTTTTCCCTCCAGGGAAGATAAAAGTCTACACAGCTAGAAAGGAAGTATAAGCTTACCAAGGAGGATGATGACCCAGGAGAGAGATAGCCTGTGAAGCGTCTCTGCTATCTGGGCGTCATCATACAATCCCGCGTTTCCACATCGACTATATTTAAATAAACAAATAAGTCGATGGCAGGAAAAAGACAGCATGAATACAGCTTACTCCATGAAAGGGTTAACTCATATGAAGAGAGCTAAGATGGGGTGGGGGGGAGAGAGCGTCATTGAGGCTCCGCCCCCCGGCCACCCGACAGAAGCTGCCGTCTACTGCTTGTTTTTTATTTATTTTTTATTTTTTAAGTGCTTAAGGCTATTTTCATCTCCGGTAAACAAGAGAGGAATCCTCGTGATGACAACGCGGAAGAAAGGAGTTTTCTTACCTCCGTCTGCCGCATCTCTGTCAGATGCACGAGTTTTAAGCCAGGAATGCGCGGAGGCTCGCAGCTTCTCACGGAATGCGCGGCGCGCGCAGCACTAGTCGAAGCAGTGTAGAGATCGCACTCCCATATGGATTATCACACACGGAGGGATTTAAACTCGTCAAATTGGTGAGTTAAACACCTTCTTATTTTGCTGGTTTATCACAAGCACGCTTCACAACAAGGCTCTGAAGACAAATGATCTGAGGTTGTTGCCGGCTCACCTGTTTTTATAACCTCCACCTACATCTAATCAGATGACGTCACCTGTCGAGGTTATATATAGCCAAAAACTTTGGCGTGTTTTCACAGCATGCTTCAACGACCGGCAACGCGACAAATTGGTTCCCATAGCGTTTTCACGCAGCATCGAGTGTAGCCTTGAAAGCGAACATGGAACAGTGCTCCAGTCATCTCCATACTTTGCAGATATCCCATGATGTTGGTCTACCTGTGGATTATACACCATCACTTATTGTTTATTATTACTAACATCTACGTTAAGCATTTTTGTGAAGGATGTACAGCTACATATGTATTTAATGCAAAATGTGTTTTCCTTTGTAAATACACTAAATAATGTAGAACCTGAATTTAGTGTGAATTTCTGACTAATTTACCTCAAGATGTAACGTGTGAGGGATAACAGGATATAATATCTCTGGATTAAATACGAAACATTCACCCCTTTCAAATTCTCAACAAACCCTGGATGAATAGGATATTTAAGTAATGAATTTACAACATATAATGAATATTTCAAAAGGATGATATAGCTGATTTTCAACTAACAAATAATAATAAAAAACAGAATGAGAAAAAAAAAACATTAACCCCATATCAAAGCATTTGATTTAAACAATAAAAGATGCTTGTTCCTACGACAACTTACTAAGAGAATGAGTTAAAATTTACATTAACTTACCATAAAATACTGAGTGCTGAGTGTCATCCAGTCAGAAGTGAAGAATTCAGAAATTTCTCCAAACAATAAACCAACTGTTTGGTGAAAATAACACAACCAGGTGTTATTTTTGTTTTTCAAAAATAATCCTGGATCAAACAGAAACAGAAGATATATTAAGACATATAAACATACCCCAATCACTTCTATATGTTATAAAATATTATAAAATATGCCAATGGACAACTTTATTTTAGATTACTAGTAATTTAGTAAATTGGGGAAAACTCTGATCCACTCCTCTGGCACCAGCAACCACACTCACTTACATCACTTTCCCCCATTCTGATGCTCAGTCTGACCTTCAGCAGGTCATCTTGGCCGTGTCTACATACCGGGGGCTGATTAGATATTTGTGTAAACGAGCAGTTGAACAGACGTACCTAATGAAGTGGCCGGTGAGAGTATGTCCTTTACACGCTCCTCAGATTAATTAAACTCATCTCATCTGGCTTTGAAACAGACAGATGTGTGTCATCTGTGAAACTGATATTACAGAATTACAGTACAGAGAGTTTATCAGTGAGAAGGTCTCACATGTTACACTCAGACTGCTTTACCTACATGAAGTTCCTCTTGGAGCCTCCTGAACCCCACAGTGCTGCTCTCTCAGGATGTGTGATTACATCAGGAGCTGCAGGAATTAACTTTAATAAATTAAATTAAGTTAAAATCAGCACAGCTCACAAACACCCCCAATATAAACACTTCAGTAATTAGAATAAATATAGTAGTGTAGGCCAGGCTCGATCGCCGTCTCTGTGTGTATGAAGTGTACATGTTCTCCCTGTGATTGGTGGGTTTCCTCCGGGTTCTCCGGTTTCCTCCCACAGTCCAAAGATATGCAGGTTAGGCTAATAGGCATTCTCAAATTACCCGTAGTGTGTGAATGACTGTGTGTATGTGTGTGTGTGTGTATGTGCCCTGTGATAGATTGGCACCCTGTCCCTGGTGTACCCCGCCTCCTGCCCTAAGCCTCCGGTGATAGACACCAGGTCCCTCCGACCCTGTATACAGGATAAAGCGGTATAGAAGATGAGTGAGTGAGTGATAATGTAGTGCACACACACACACAGGCACACACACACACACACACACACACACACACACACACACACACACAGGTTGCATAATTCTGCATTTCAATATATAGACATAATTTGTTTTAATATTAATGACATTTTATTTCTTGTACCAAATGAATTTTAATCTGTTATTTTAAAATCATCTTTATTTAATCACAGTATGTGTGTGTGTATACAGATCATCTCCCTCAGTGTGTGTGTGTGTGTGTGTGTTTGTGTGTTGTATATCTCTTTATATGCATTCAATTAAATTTTATTTGTATAGCGCTTTTAACAATTGACATTGTCTCAAAACAGCTTTACACAATCAAAAGAATTATTTAAGTTTGTATGGAATGTGAATGTGTATGAATTAAAATGGTCAGTATGTCCCTGGTGAGCAAGCCCGAGGGCGACAGTGGCAAAGAAAAACTCCCTGAGATGGTAATAGGAAGAAACCTTGAGAGGAACCAGACTCAACAGGGAACCCATCCTCATCTGGGTGAAACAGATAGCAGGAAATTATCTGCATTTATACAGTGTGTTAGGTGGCAGCAGTTCAGCTATAATAGTTGATGTTAATTTATGTTAAAATGGAGTCCAGTAGTTATTGGAGACTCAGATAGACTTGTAGAAAGTTCCAGTCCTGAACTATCAAATTGTCAAGTCCTCAGAGAAACAGCTGACAACACCAGTCGAGGCCAGAACCATCTTCTAAGTAGATAGAATCATCCCCAGACACCAGACGCATCCCAAAGAGACACACGGGGCATCCATGCGACGAGACCTCCAACCAGAAACGGGGCACCAGGATGGATCAGACAGGTCCGGAGGGCAGAGGGAGTCTGGATCACTGGTAGCTCAGGAACCACATGTGTAGCTCAACAGAGAGAGAGAGAGAGAGAAAGGAGGATACAGGGGGAGAGAGGAAAGAGAAAGAGGGGGAGGAAGAGAAGAAGAGGAGAGATGGCAGTTAGGTATGGTCACAGTCACAATGTATAATGTGAATGTATATTTACTGTAGAGTGCAAGCAGGGACTCCGGCAGGACTACCTATGACATCATAACTAAAAGGGAGAGCCAGAAGGAAACACAAACATGAGGGGGAACTGAGATGTAAAGCAAACAATCACCTCACCGTCAACAAACCTGAGTGATCAAATGAGAGTGAGGAAGACAGCATCTAAACATACCAGTTTACCATAATACTCTACGTCCATGAGTCCCCCAGATCTGCTCCTTTACCTTATGGCAGATCTATTTATAAAAATGCTTGGCTAAATAAATAGGTTTTTAGCCTAGACTTAAACACTGAGACTGTGTCTGAGGCCCGAACACTATTTGGAAGACTATTCCATAATTTTGGGGCTTTGTAAGAAAAAGCTCTGCCCCCAGCTGTAGTTTTCATAATATGCGGTACTGACAAGCAGCCTGCATCCTTTGACCGAAGTAGGCGTGGCGGATCGTAAGACACTAGCAGTTCGCTCAGATACTGCGGCGCGAGACCATTTAATGCTTCATATGTCAAGAGTAGTAATTTAAAATCAATGCGAAATTTCATAGGGAGCCAATGCAGTGAAGATAGGCTAGGGGTGATGTGGTCATATCTTCTGGTTCTAGTGAGGACTCTCGCTGCTGCATTCTGGACTAGCTGAAGCTTGTTTATGCACCTAGCTGAACAACCAGACAGTAAGGCATTACAATAGTCCAACCTAGAAGTGATAAAAGCATTAACTAGTTTTTCTGCATCGTTTAGCGACAATATATTTCTTATCTTGGCAATATTTCTGAGGTGAAAGAATGCTATCCTGGTAATATTATCTACATGAGCTTCAAATGAAAGGTTGGAATCTATAATCACGCCGAGGTCGTTTACTGTTGCACTTGACGGAACAGAAAGGCCATCTAAAGTTACGGTGTGATCTAAGATTTTACTTCTAGCTGTATGCGGTCCTATGACTACAACTTATCCGGATTAAGCAGAAGGACGTTAATTAGCATCCAATTTCTTATGTCCTGCACACATTGCTCAACTTTAGTAAGATGGTTTTTCTCATCAGGTTTTGCTGAGATATATAACTGTGTGTCGTCAGCATAACAATGAAAACTAATACCATGCTTGCGGATTATGATACCCAGAGGAAGCATGTACAGTAAAGGGAAAAAAGCAGTGGGCCTAAAACTGAACCCTGCGGAACGCCAAACTCCACTAGAGAACATGCAGAATAATCACCATTTAAGTCTACATACTGATAACGATCGGTCAAATACGATCTGAGTCAGGAGAGGGCTGTACCCTTAATTCCTACTACATTTTCTAATCTGTGAAGAAGAATAGCATGATCAATGGTGTCAAAAGCTGCACTGAGGTCGAGTAATACAAGCATAGTTACACAACCCTGATCAGAGGCCAATAGGAGGTCATTTACTACTTTAACGAGTGCTGTTTCTGTGCTGTGATGAGGCCTAAATCCTGTCTGATACAGTTCATGTATGTCATTTCTATGTAGATATGAGCATAGCTGCTCCGCGACTATCTTTTCCAGAATCTTAGAGATAAAGGGGAGGTTTGATATTGGCCTGTAATTGGACAGCTGACAGGGGTCGAGGTTAGGTTTCTTAATTATTGGTTTGATAACTGCTAATTTAAAAGATTTTGGAACATAATCAATGCTGAGTGATGAATTAATTATTCTCAACAGCGGTTCTGTTATTACTGGTACTATCTGTTTAAGAAAATGTGTCGGTATAGGATCTAATATACAGGTTGATGAATTTGCAGAAGAGATGAGTGAAATTAGTTCATTCTCTTCAAGGGGAGTAAAGTATTCTAGGTTTGAATCTGACATGGCTAGGTTAACATCTGTATCAATTACATTGTTCGTTTTCAAAGCCTCAATTTTATGCCTGATATTTACAATTTTATTATTAAAAAAGTTCATGAAGTCCTCACTATTGCATGATGTTGTTGTGGAGATTTCTGTAGTGGTCTTATTTCTGGTTAATTTGGCTACGGTATTAAATAAAAATCTAGGATTATTTTTATTTTCTTCTATAAGAGTGGAGAGATACGTTGATCTAGCTACACTAAGAGCTTTCCTATAGTTCAGGATGCTCTCTTTCCATGCTATTTGAAATACTAAAAATTTAGTTTGACGCCATTTATGCTCTAATTTCCGAGCGGTCTGTTTTAAAGTGCGCGTGCGATCGTTATACCAGGGAGCGAGTTTCTTATCTCTAATAATTTTTCTTTTAGCTGGAGCTACATTATCTAAGGTACAACGAAATGTCGACTCTAAATATTCAGTCGCCTGATCGAGTTCTGTGGGGTCAGACGGTGACCTAATCGAAGTTGGTAACTCTGGGAGATTACTGATAAAACTCTGTATGGTAGTTGATGTGAATGTACGTTTAATACGGTAGCGCGGTGCTGTGCATACATTATCACTGTGACACACTCGATTTGAGATAAGATAGTGATCTGAGATAATTTCGGACAGTGGAATTGTGAATAAATTTCTTATACTTAATCCGAAGAATATTATTAAGTCTAAAGTGTGACCTGCTTTATGAGTGGGTCCTACTACACACTGATTTACTCCTATTGAGTCCAGTATGGACATAAATGCTGTTCTCAGAGGGTCTTCTGGATTCTCAAAATGAATATTAAAATCTCCAGCAATTAACACTTTGTCTACAGAAATGACTAGGTTTGATTGGAAATCTGCAAATTCACTAAGAAATTCAGAATACGGCCCTGGAGGTCTGTAAATTATAATTAGTGGAATCGACTGAGCTGACTTAATATACTTAAATACACTTATGTTTCTATAAAGAATTTCAAATGAATTAATTTTGTGTCCATGTTTTTGTACGATAGACAGATTATCATTGTGAAGAACTGCGACGCCTCCTCCTCTTCCTCTTTGAGTCTTTCTACATTTTTGCTTAGATTGGGGAACAGACACAGTCTCAATAAGGTGAACCCTGAGTGACGACTCTATGCAGCTAGCAGACGGTTGGTTTAGCCTGTCTGTCTGCTCCCTGGCCTGGGCTCTGGATTGTCACCGATTAACTAGACCTCTACTGAGACTATGAGCTATACTACAGGAAATGAGAGCAGCACCTCCCCAAGTGGGATGGACACCGTCCCGCCCTAACAGGCCAGCTTTGCCCTCAAAGGTCTTCCAATTGTCTATGTAGCCCACATTATTTTCGGAGTACCACCTGGACATCCAGCGGTTCAGTGACCATAACCTGCTGTAAGCTATGTCGCCACGTCTCATTGGGATGGGACTAGAGCATATTACTTCATCGGACATCGCCTTCGCTAATTTAAACACCTCTGTAAAGTTACTCTTACTAACCTCTGACTGACGAAGGCGTATATCATTAGCTCCAGCATGTACCACTATCTTAGAGAACCTGTGCTGTCCTAGAGCCCTAAGATTACCTGCTATGTCCGGTGCTCTGGCTCCCGGGATACACCTAACCACTGCCGCTGTCGCCCCTAAAGGTCTAGCTAATGTCACGTGTCTCAGTATAGAGTCTCCTATAACCAGAGCTCTTTCAGGTTTCTCAGCGGGTGCAGCACTGAGGAGAGCAAACCTGTTGGACACGTGAGGCGCAGAGGAGGTGTGCTCCGGTGGGCTAGCCTTAGCGTTAGCTTTGGCTGAACGAGTATGCCGCCGAGTCGTCACCCACTCGCCCCGCTGTGAGGGCTCTAATGCCGGAGTCGGGGGCTGTTTATCTCCGCCTGTGGCACCCAGACTGTCCGCTACAGGAATAACGCTGCTCTTGCACTCTCTAACCCTCTCTAAAGTCTGGATGCGCTCCTCTAATGCTGATATCTTCTCCGTCAGAGTGCTCATTAACACACACCTATCACAAATAAAATTATCACTAATGACGGAGGAAGAATGTCTAAACATCCTGCACTCTACACACTGAACAAGCTGAACGGTAGACATGATAACGTACCTCTGTGTCGGAGTTTTAGTTGTTTGGAGCTGAATTCCGTTTGTTGTTCTTAGACGAGGAAACTCGCGCATTCTCCAAAAATCGCAAAATAAAGGCGAAGACGAATAGTATGAAGATGTAAAAGCTAGTTGCTATTAATATTGTTATTGTATAAATGAGAAAGCTATGTAGTTTAAACGCTGATACAACCATGAAACTTTCGCGGCAACGATACAAAAACAGGAAGGTAGCAGGATGTACATCATTAACATATATAAAATAAACTGAAACACTAAATTAACACACACTGTAAGGTGTAGAGTGAGATTTAAATTAGTTTATTAAGGAGGAAATATTTATAAAACGTATTATAATTTCAAGTTTCCTTTTCTTTAAGGACTTTAATCCTCTGGCTTGTTTAAACTGGTCACATTTAACACACTTCAGTCATTTAATGATTCATTCCTTATAACCATCTATAAAACTATTTAAAGATGAAAAAAGATCAATCATGAGCTGATTGAACAATAATAGTGCTCTCTCTCTCTCTCACACACACACACACACACACAGAGCCCTCTTATCAAACACTAATCATCACAGCGTGTAATAAAGCCACAGCGGCGTTCATCAGCATCATGTAATAAAGCGTGTCTTAATTAAGCACCTCTGCAGCGTGTGCACTCTGATACACACACACACACACACACACACACACATATACACACACACATGTACACATGCAAACTGCAGAAAAATCTGTAATGTAATTAGTTACATAATGTAATTCTTAAAAAAAACTTTTAACACTGAAACAAACAAAAAAAAAAATAAATAACAGAATTTGTAAATATGTAGTTTTAGACTTTTCTGAGAAGTTGTAATATTATTCTGAGAAGTGTAACACAGGAAGTGGGAGGTTATCCTGTCCCAGTGTGTAATACAGTATATAAATGATTAATGTGTGTGTGTGTGTGTGTGTGTGTGTGTGTGTGTGGTACTGATCTAAAATGTAAGCAGCATGAAGGTCAGAGCCGAGCTCCGGGTTCGATGTGGAACATCTCCTCACCTTCAGCACTGAGTAACAACAACCTTCTGACCAGCAGCCGGAGCCGAGGGACACCGTGACCTTCGACCTCCTCGGAGGGAGAACAACCGAGTTCACATGGGAGCAGAATGTACAGGTGAGAGTAACGCTCATGCGGGAGTCATGTGTTCATGCGGCAGTCACGTGTTTACATGAGAGTAACGTGATGTATAAACAATAATGTAGAATTCTTCTTAATGTAATTAGCAATATTTTATTCTGCTTAATTCTGAGTGATGGGGAGAGATGTGTGTGAGCATGTGTGTGAGCATGTGTGTGTGTGTGTGTGTGTGTGTGTGTGTGAAGGTGACTTTCCAGTGGACTGTGGGAATATTGGATAAAGT
>CM060124.1:310224-590224 GCA_030522415.1 Channallabes apus | reverse complement strand
GACAAACTCCCAAGAAGTGATTATGAAAGAATGGGTTGCTATCAGTCAGGATTTGGCCCAGAAGTTGATAGAGAGCCCAGTCGAACTGCAGAGGTCCTGAAAAAGAAGCACCAACACTGCCCCTTTGCATTTAGGCAGATGCTCTTATCCAGAGCGACTTACATTTTTATCTCATTACACATCGGAGTAGTTTAGGGTTAAGGGCCTTGCTCAAGGGCCCAACAGTGGCAACTTGGTCGTTGTGGGGTTTGAACCTGGGATCTTCAGAACCATAGTCCAATGCCTTAACCACTGAGCTATCCCTGACTCTCATGACATTTGTATAAATGTCATGTAATTGTCGATAAAAGCCTTTGAAACGTATGAAGTGCGCACACACTCATACACAATATATAAACATGTATATATGTACTTTTAAAAAAAAAAAGAAAAACCCTGTGAACCTCCACCCCACCAACAACTCCAATTTGTATTATTTTTTTTAATTAAGTCTTAATTTTTCCTTTCATTTTAGGTCCAGTCATACAGTTTTATTTCTTGTTTGTGGTTTGTTTAGCTTCTGTCCATTGTTTCTTCCTCCTGAGTGTCAGTGGTTTTTTGAGATTCTTTTTCTGCTGTTTTTTTCTTTATTAATAACATTCTTGCTTTTTTAATTCCAACAAGTCTTTCTTTTTTAATTCCGGTATCTGTAGCTGTTCTAGTTCCTCTAGGTATTGGTTTGTTTGTTCCTGGATGTTTATGGTTGTGTCTGGGTCTGAATCTGCTGTCCTGGACGCTGCTACTTCACTCTGCCTCTGACTGTGGGTTTTACGTTTACTGGTGTGTTCTGCTGTTTACGTTTACAGCTCCTCTCTTTTTTCGCGTCCCTGCGCCCCGTGCGAGCTCCCAGGCTGCACGCCTCCGTATGGACAGCTCAGCCTCTTGTGTCCTATGTCACCGCACTAGAAGCACCTCAGCAGCTCCGTTGTGGCGAAGAGGGTGTAGCCGCTGTCCCCCTCTTTAAATTTAAAATTCACATCCAGTGTCTGATCTTCATTGTTTAGGATCATTAACACATGCCTGCGGAAGGACAGGATGTGCTGCATGTTGGAGCTCTTACACCCGAGCGGGATGTGGCTCCCATGGGGCTGACAAACTTCCCGAAATGGGCCAGCTCCTTCATTATAGCCTCGTCCTTTATGAACGGAGGCACGTTGGACATCACCACCCACCCTGAGGGGGCAGACAGAGGGGTGACTTTAACCGCAGCTCCTCTCTTGCATATTCTGGTCTGTGCCAGTGCGCTCGTGAGGTCGACCCTGTTCACAAACACCACCACCGATTTGTTCATGCGGGAGGCAGAGTAGATGTTCTCACAACAGACCTGCCGCCCCACCGCTAACAACACGTCCTCTATCGGCACGACGTCCTCCAGGACGCACCTGACGCCATGCCGGAGAGACAAAGTCTCCAAACCGGCCTCAGAGGCCATGAGGTCCCGCCCACTCTCTCTCACACTTTAAAACTTGTATCTAAACTATAAAATTTACTGATTAAAGAAAAATAAATATAAATAAACAGTCAGAAAAACTTGGCAGGACGTCTCCGGAAAAACTTGGCAGGACACCCTTAACAGCCTTTTGAATGCTCTCACACCCAGCGCATGCGCAGAGAGAGACAGTGAGTGAGAGAGACAGTGAGTGAGAGAGACAGAGAGAGAGAGGGAGACAGAGAGAGAGAGGGAGACAGAGAGAGAGAGGGAGACAGAGAGAGACAGAGAGGAAGAGAGACAGAGAGAGGGAGGGAGAGAGAAACTTTATTTTGAGACAAAAATAACTTAATTTTTACCTTTTTTCACCTATATATATATATATATATATATATACAGTGGTGTGAAAAACTATTTGCCCCCTTCCTGATTTCTTATTCTTTTGCATGTTTGTCACACTTAAATGTTTCTGCTCATCAAAAACCGTTAACTATTAGTCAAAGATAACATAATTGAACACAAAATGCAGTTTTTAAATGAAGGTTTACGTTATTAAGGGAGAAAAAAAACTCCAAATCTGCATGGCCCTGTGTGAAAAAGTGATTGCCCCCCTTGTTAAAAAATAACTTAACTGTGGTTTATCACACCTGAGTTCAATTTCTGTAGTCACCCCCAGGCCTGATTACTGCCACACCTGTTTCAATCAAGAAATCCCTTAAATAGGAGCTACCTGACACAGAGAAGTAGACCAAAAGCACCTCAAAAGCTAGACATCATGCCAAGATCCAAAGAAATTCAGGAACAAAAGTAATTGAGATCTATCAGTCTGGGAAAGGTTATAAAGCCATTTCTAAAGCTTTGGGACTCCAGCGAACCACAGTGAGAGCCATTATCCACAAATGGCAAAAACATGGAACAGTGGTGAACCTTCCCAGGAGTGACCGGCCGACCAAAATTACCCCAAGAGCGCAGAGACGACTCATCCGAGAGGCCACAAAAGACCCCAGGACAACATCTAAAGAACTGCAGGCCTCACTTGCCCCAATTAAGGTCAGTGTTCACGACTCCACCATAAGAAAGAGACTGGGCAAAAACGGCCTGCATGGCAGATTTCCAAGGCGCAAACCACTTTTAAGCAAAAAGAACATTAAGGCTCGTCTCAATTTTGCTAAAAAACATCTCAATGATTGCCAATACTTTTGGGAAAATACCTTGTGCACCGACGAGACAAAAGTTGAACTTTTTGGAAGGTGCGTGTCCCGTTACATCTGGCGTAAAAGTAACACAGCATTTCAGAAAAAGAACATCATACCAACAGTAAAATATGGTGGTGGAAATGTGATGGTCTGGGGTTGTTTTGCTGCTTCAGGACCTGGAAGGCTTGCTGTGATAGATGGAACCATGAATTCTACTGTCTACCAAAAAATCCTGAAGGAGAATGTCCGGCCATCCGTTCGTCAACTCAAGCTGAAGCGATCTTGGGTGCTGCAGCAGGACAATGACCCAAAACACACCAACAAATCCACCTCTGAATGGCTGAAGAAAAACAAAATGAAGACTTTGGAGTGGCCTAGTCAAAGTCCTGACCTGAATCCTATTGAGATGTTGTGGAATGACCTTAAAAAGGCGGTTCATGTTAGAAAACCCTCAAATAAAGCTGAATTGCAACAATTCTGCAAAGATGAGTGGGCCAAAATTCTTCCAGAGCGCTGTAAAAGACTCGTTGCAAGTTATCGCAAACGCTTGATTGCAGTTATTGCTGCTAAGGGTGGCCCAACCAGTTATTAGGTTCAGGGGGCAATTACTTTTTCACACAGGGCCATGTAGGTTTGGATTTTTTTTCTCCCTAAATAATAAAACCCCTCATTTAAAACCTGCATTTTGTGTTTACTTGTGTTATCTTTGACTAATAATTAAATGTGTTTGATGATCAGAAACATTTTGTGTGACAAACATGCAAAAGAACAAGAAATCAGGAGGGGGGCAAATAGTTTTTCACACCACTGTATATACACACACACAGATGAAATCAACATGCATATAGTACACACATTAAGTATTTATATATAAAAAATGTTTTAACTCCCACTAATGTAGACGCGTTGGGATCTTTAATCGAGCTGTGTACAGTAGTGACGGTGTTCCCATCAGCGCGGGGTGCGGTGTGTCCCTCTATGGTGGTGGCGTGTGTAGGACTGACCACCATGAGTGCTGACTCGGGTGTGTCGCTGAAGGCCGCAGCAGACTCGGACTCCTCTGTGATTTTCTGGCTGACTGTCCCCGCGTTGCTGTCACTGTTTTCTGGCCGAGTCGCTAGTGAGCTTGTTAAACCTGTCTAAAACCTGTCTGTGGAAGGACAGAATGTGTCTCATGCTGGAGCTCTTACACCCGAGCGGGATGGCTCTCATGGGGCTCACAAACCTCCCGAATCGGGCCGGCTCCCTCATGATGTTGTCCCACTCGCTCTCTCTCACTGTAAAGTTTACACTTATATATTTTAAACACCATTCACTAATAAAAAACAAAACTATAAATAAAGTGGGTGGGGTGGGCAACTGAAAGTTTTTTAAACATTTCGCAGGATGACAGCCTTCCACACGTTTGCCTCTTACCCAGCTCATGCACAGAGAGAGAGAGAGAGAGAGAGAGAGAGAAATGAGGTTAAGCTAAAAAGGTTAATATTTCAGCATATCTGATTTAAGATCCGATCTGATTAACTTCCACATGTAACAATCTTTTAACAATGGGAATGATGCAGTTAATTTCTCTTGAGACGTGCAAGAGGAACAACACCATGGATGAATAAAAGAAGGAGGGAACACTGCAGACACTTTCCCCTCATCTGCCATATCACACTGAGGGCTGGATTGGTGACTTCCCATGGACCTGTGCTTCTCAGCATGCACACATCACTGTGTTAAAGACATCACTCAGATTTGCCCTGCAGGTGAAAAACGAATATACAGTAGACAGTATAGGAAAGAGACAGGGAAAGATAGATGTAGGGAAAGTCCAATACAATAAACCGATACTTATAATGATGCAGATGTTATTGCAAGTCTTGAGTGGGAACATCACCTGAGGACTGTTATACCAGAACCTAATTTCCACCAGACCCTAAACTGCACTAGAAACACTCAGGTTTTATTTTAGAGCTAATTACACTAAAATGGGGTCTTAAATCTAAATATTAGCTAATAGTACTCACTTCCATTGTTGCGCAATCTCCGCGGAGCAAGGAAAGACATGACAACAACAATTACCAAAACAAACCAAAGTGTATTAAAGTGAAAAAAAAAGATTTATACAAACAAACAAGGTGCATCATAAGCCAATATATACAAAATATATACAAATATAAACAATATGTGGAATGTAGGCAGCACGGTGGTGTAGTGGTTAGCACTGTCGCCTTGCACCTCCAGGGTCTGGGTTCGATTCCCTGGCCAGGCTCGATTCCCATCTCTGTGTGCATGGAGTTTGCATGTTCTCCCCGTGCTTGGTGGGTTTCCTCCGGGTACTCCGGTTTCCTCCCACAGTCCAAAGATATGCAAGTTAGGCTAATTGGCGTTCCCAAATTGCCTGTGGTGTGTGAGTGTGTGTATGTGTGTGTGCCCTGGGATGGATTGGCACCCTGTCCAGGGTGTACCCCGCCTAGTGCCCGAAGTCTCCTGGGATAGGCTCCAGGTCCCCCGTGGCCCTGAACACAGGATTAAGCGGTATAGAAAATGAATGAATGTGGAATGTATGCGAGTGTGTGAGTGCGTATGTGTGAATGTCCAAGTTCGTGGTATTGTGTGTGAAATGGTGTACGGGAGCGATGGCTCGGCCTCACCGGTTGAAGATGTTAAGTCCCAGGAGCACGAGAAAACGGATTGAGGTGGGTATTGAATAGGGATGTAACGGTATCAAAACTTCACGGTACGGTAATACCTCGTTATGAATGGCATGGTATGGTATTTATTGAATCATTTACAGGAAAAACAAAACTAATGAAGAGACTTGAAAAAAGTGCCAGAAGTGTTTGTTAAACAGTATACATGAACACTGAACATATCAATATCATACAAATTAGTCACTTAATTAGAGACTTAATTTTTTCAATCTTAATAACAAAAAAATATTAAACCATGTAAAGAAATTTGGTTTCAATTTAGTATTCTTGAAAACTCAGAAAAAATAAAAATAGCAGCCTACTTATTGTAGCTGGTCCATTTGCTGAATGAGTATTTGAGACACTCACTTCATTCACTCACTTATTCAGTCAGAGACAGGATTTTTTTTCCTTCCTCGTTTCTTTTCAGAGAGAAACCGAAATGACTCGATAAAACTATAGGTCTTCTGAGAAAAGTTCCAGTTCAAGTTCAAGATCCAGCAATGCGGAAATGGCGGGTGCTGCTATTAGTGGCGAAGGAAAAGAGATGGAAAGAGTAATTAATCATTACGGAGTAAGCGGGTTTTAAATCGGATGTGCGCATTACTGGATCTGTAGCGACAACAGACCGCAAAGGATGATGGCCGCGCCTGGGCTGATGGGAATTGTAGTTCCCGCTACATCCCGTTCGCTCCATTCGCCTGAGCAAACTTTTCTCAGAAGACCTATTATTTTATCGTCATGCAACCACAGTATTATCTAAATAAATTGTTATTGCGGTACAACGGTATTTACAATACCGTTACATCCCTAGTATTGAATGAGACCAGGGAACATTAATGCACAGAAAATCCAAACAATCTCTCTCTCTCTCAAACCAAATGTCTCATCTCCCCGTCCCGAGTCAGTTGCCGGTTCCGGCTTCATACCGGGACACGTGACCCGATAGGTTCTTTTATTTTTATTGCAGGACCCTCCCACTGGGTGCTCGCTTATCTGAAATGTCTTGATGGCCAGAGGAAGGAGATGGTGTCCGTCGCCAAACCAGCTCGCCTGGTAGCTCTGGCACCTCATTCTGCCGGGAACTGTGGTAGCTGGCATGTTTGGCTGGCTGACATGCTGGTAGTTTTGTCTCTTCCTCCACTGTGATCCTTGTGTTAATGGATTCTGGAAGTATGGCTGGCTCTGTGGTGTGTTGTTGGATGGTAGGCTGCTCCAGCGGTCCCTGGTGAGTTCTGGCAGGTGGTAGATCTTCCACCAGGTTTACAGGAAAGACTCCGGGCGCTCTGGTAGACCTCGCATGCTTGTACATACCACCAAACGTCCTTGCGGATGGTGGGCCATCGTCTAGGAGGCTTAGTAGAGTCTTTACAGATATATTTAAAATATCTCTCCCCAGCTGCATACCCAGAAAATGGTGTCACCACTCGACCACAACCTTGGACCATGACCAGCTGACTTCTTGATAACCATCTTCTCCTTTCCACCATGGAGTTTGTGTTCACCTTGCTGGAACACCTCAACTTCCTTAGGCATTTCTGCTGAGCATTCACTTTATTCTCCAATTACACTGACCCCTATGGTCAAAAGAAAAGAGCACTTATTTCTGCACCATATCCAGAGGTTCTGTGTTTCTGGCTCACTCATGTCCATGCAAGCTGATGATGATGATGATGATGATGATGAAGGTCAGAGTCTCAAAGGAGAAAAAAAGCTCAGTGTCCACCTCAGCAGAGTCTGGAGTTCATTACAGAAGACAGATGGGCCAAAAACCAAACCAATTGAAATTTCACTCTGTGTGTGTGTGTGTGTGTGTGTGTGTGTGTGTGTGTGTGTGTGTGTGTGTGTGTGCGTGAATTGCATAGTTTCAGATGACTGGATTTCATTACATTATGACTTTGTACTGCAGCGTGTCCTTCTAAGCGAAGCTCATTTATAAAGTAATCACCTACTACACACACTTTAGCCGTAATTACTTTCTGGTTGCAGCCTTATGAGGTTTTGTGTGTGTGTGTGTGTGTGTGTGTGTGTGTGTGTGTATTTATGCGTTCCAGCTGGGTGTCTGAGAGTGCCTGTTGGATGGTATGGATAATCGTGTGTGTGTGTGTGTGTGTGTGTGTGTGTCTCCTTGCTGCTATAACTCAGATTAGTGCTGTGTCTAATTGCGTTCGATCCGTTTGCCCTGGCGTGTCATGCGATATTTTCCTACCAGTATTTAACGCTGGCCGAATGACTGATGAGACGCAGCTAGCGTAAAATCACCCGCAGCCAAGACATACACACACACACACACACACACACACACACCACATCTGAAGGTGGTGAATAATGAGCCACAGTGTAATTGCTCACCCATTAAAAACCTCAAATTCAATGAGAATTTGACAAATAAAATCTTTATAAACAGCATCAGCTCAGTTGTAGGTGTTTATGCTTAATTATGTGTAGGTTTATTTTATCAGCTTTATGATATTAGCAGTTATCATTGTGTGTGTGTGTGTGTGTGTGTGTGTGCGTGTGCGTGTGTGTAAAGAAGGAAAAGAGGCAAGATTGGTTCAGGTGAATTCTGCGCTGTTTCAGAACGCAGCTGATTTCTTGTGGACAAAAGTGAAGATGTAATGTTTAGATAATCTCATGAAAGGGTGAAAGACACCAGGCATCAGATAAAGCTTAATGACGTATTTACATTTAATTAAAATTCAGTCTGATCATAATCCTTCTGATCGTAATCTCTTTGTTTTCTCTACACACTTTAACACCTCCTTCCCTGCCTCCTCCTGTCCTTCTTCCAGCTATCTCTTTGTCATACTGCATTCCTTAACCGCTTCTAGCCTCGGGCCTTACTCCCTCAGCTCTGTACATTAATACTGTATTACCTAGAGCTTTAGTACAGTGTGTCTTAGCACTGTGTCCTAGCCATGTTTCCTCTATTTCTATTCACAGGTCTATATTCCACTCTTTGGTTCTATTTTGTAAGACTGGATCTCTTTGCCTATTGGTCCTTTGCATCATTCATCTCATTATTATCTCTCACACATACACACTTCCAAAAATGTTCTTTTAAAAAAATTTCTTTCATTTTTGTGAAGCTGCTTTGAGACAATGACCACTGTTAAGAGCGCTATATAAATAAAATTGAATTGAATGCTCCTTAAGGTGCTTCCATGTTCTCTATTCTCATAGTTTTCAGTAACTCAATGAAATGTTTCTTAACACACTGTCCCTTATTTTCTAATCCCTTCTAGTTTCATTTATGGTATTATATGCCGTAACTAATTCCTTAGTACCTTTTGCACTTTGTACTGGGTTCTTGTTGACCCATTTAGTTCTGATGATCATGTAATACTGAATGTGGCACAGTGGCGTAGTGGTTAGTACTGTGGTTTCACACCTTCAGGATGCCGGGGTGCCCCAGGTCTGTGTGTGTGTGTGTGTGTGTGTGTGTGTGTGTGTGTGTGTGTGTGTGGGTGGGTGTGTGTGGGTGAAAATTTCATGTACTCTGGTTTCTTGGGTATACCCCAAGTCCCCTGGGATAGGCCTCCAGCCTCCCATGCCCCTTAACAGGATAAGTGCTATAGAGAATGAATGAGAGACTGTCCTACGGTTGAGTCATTAAATATTCATTACTGATTGTACCACTTCTCACACTGACAGGGGTATCTAGTGAGGGCTAAAACCTAACAAGACCAATTTATTAATCAGCTTCCCTTGGGATGATGGTGTGAAATGTAAGTATATAAATAGCATTCCAATTGGTACGATTAGGGTGGTACACAAAGTGCATAGTGTACAGTGTGGTGAGACATTTTGTTCTGACATGACTCATGATCAGCTGCTCAGAAGAAGGTGATTGGTGGGAGTGCTGTGGAGCAGAAATAAGTAACCCTTTTTTGTTCTTTGGCCTTGGTATAATGCTGGCAAACTTAAATCACAGTGGGACAGCTTCTTAGACAGAACATCAGCCACCCGATATGTTCAGTCTTTAAAGACTCCTTAAAGAATTTTCTGGTCCCATAGCATTGTGAGGATTGACTCTGGAGCGGGTCGAACTCACATTAGCTAAGGACAAGCAGAGTACCTGGCCATTTGAGGGAGGGGTAGAATTCATCACTATCTCATCTTCTGCTCTAAACATGGCATCCCAGGATTCTCAGCAGTTTGCAGCCCATGACTTTGAGATGTAATGTCTATTACTGCCGCGGACTCTGTCGCAGCCTAACAGTAACAGCCAAAATAAATTAGTCGCAATTCAAAGTAATTTATGAAATGACCGCCAGGTGGCGCAAAGGGACATTTTGAAAAATGGCTGCAATTAATTTTGTTTAGACAGTCTCTCTGTTTCTATCAGTCTATTCTTATTAATAAAGAAAACAGCACAAACAACAGCTCAAGGGCTTGTAAAAACAAGCCCTTTTTACATTTTACATCAAGTATTATAACATCAATTAACATCAACTATTATAGCTGAACCTAACACTTAACACTGTATAAATGCAGATCATTTCCTGCTATCTGTTTCACCCAGATGAGGATGGGTTCCCTGTTGAGTCTGGTTCCTCTCAAGGTTTCTTCCTATTACCATCTCAGGGAGTTTTTCCTTGCCACTGTCGCCCTCGGGCTTGCTCACCAGGGAATATCTGAACATTTTGATTCATACACATTCACATTCCATACAAACTTAAATAATTCTTTTGATTGTGTAAAGCTGTTTTGAGACAATGTCAATTGTTAAAAGCGCTATACAAATAAAACTGAATTGAATTGAATTGAATTAAAAACATATTTATTTTTAACTGTAAAAATGTAAATTTTGGAATCTGCAGAAGCTCAACGTAATAATCTTTGTATGATAAAATGACTCGTGGCATGAATCTACACAAAGCGCTTCAGTTTCAAATAATCTTTTAACGCTGAACCCAAACAGCAAAAGAACATGATAATAATAATCAAAAGAATAATAATCATTGTGATTTTAGCAGTTTACGTATGTCCACCATTGAATAATTATTTAATTATTAATAATTAAAGCTGCTCACATCACGCATGCTTTCACTTTTATAAAATGCAGCATTTAATCAGCAAATATATGTCGCCTCTCTTTATGATAGAGGAATATTATGACTGAAACAAAGCTGCTCGTGTCGGCTAATATCAGGAACATTTTGATCAAAGGGGAGATGAAAAGTGAAAAGTAAAAGTGTGTACCAACAAAATTGCACAATACATGCATGTGAATGGCTGAAATGTGGTTTTGAATAAATCTTTTAGTGAATCTAAAATGTTCGCGTGAACGCGCGGTGCGTGTGCGCTCTTTCACTTGCCGAGTTTTGATCTAAAGTCAGATGAACGCGCACGCCGATATGAGAGATTTATAAGAGATTTCTCTTTCCCAGAAATATAACAAACACACATTTATACGTGTTAAATAATTGCTGTGTAGTGGACCACGCTCGCACAACCTCTCACGGGCGAGCCTCTGAATATGCCGTTTTAACGGGGATGGGGATAAGAAACACCGCACCGGCAGAAGTAGACTAATGATTATGAATGCGTCGGGAAAAACAGCAAGGAAACAGACTGGCCATTTTAATAATTCATTGATAAGTTGATGTCTTTGGCTTCGGCTCTGAGTGGATGCGCTGTAGTAATCTACGTTTTATACGAATTACATAAGCTGATTTTTTCCCCATTAGTTTATATAAAAGCAGACATTTTGCTTTCTGTAAGTATATATTACATATAGTATATATAATCTGTGAGGCGAGTATACACGGAGTTTTGGTTCATTTTCTGACGTGCTCAAGTTCACAGAAACCGATACAGAATAGCGTTTTATCCCTGTTTACTTCCATTATTTTACACCATCATAACGTTTTCTAGAGTCTAAAAAAGGCTATGTAGCTTATATAGTTTTATTATATAGTTTTTGCCCATTAATCTGACAATACCTGTTGCTCACCCACATTTTCTGATACACACACCCAGAGTTTTCTGGCTACGCGAGTGTTACATGATAAAATATAAAGGCTCACTGTGTTAACATTTACTTTGCTTAAATTCGATGAAACTAAGAAACGCCTATATTTAATTTAAGTTCTAAATTTGTACTGTAATTTTAATACTGTGATGGTAAATTCGTTTAATGTTTCACTTGTATTTAATAAGGTTTTAGCTGGCGGTGGTACAGTGCAACGGGGGTGCTGGGATGTAAAAATGTAATTTGTTAAAATGTTTTCATTATTTATTAAAGAACATTATGATGATCATAACAGCTTCCTGCATTTAATTCTTATAATAACGCAAAAACAGATCGACATCTGCTGACACAGTAGCACGTCCTGACAACGTTTTAATTTTTATGGTCATTTATTTTCGTTATTTTCAGTTAATAAATTTACTACAAATTTATAGAACACAAAATATAAGATGACAAAAAACATACATGCGTAGCTTTTCTAATTACATGTGATAAAATCTAAAGGCTCCTGTGCTAACGTTTACTAATAATTCTATATTTGTACTGTAATTTTAATACTGTGATTATGAATTTGTTTAACTACAATGTTTCACTTGATTTCGTCTGCTACTACGTGCAGCTCTAAAGGAGCTGCGGCTCATTAATCCTTGAGAGAATGAACTGATGCCTGAAGCGTCAGTCTATAGTTATATAGCGCCACTGAGCGGTAAAAGCCAACAAACTCACAAACCCAAATGCTGCCATCGTGAGGCGTGGTGGTAAAACCAGAATACCGCGTGACTACCATCAGTTAAGGTATAGAGCAAAAGAATTGCATTCTGCATTTGTTTTGTGTTTCATGCCAATAACAAGAGTGTTTTTCATTAACAAGGTTATAATGTTTTAATACAAGCTTTAAGTTATTATATTCAGTATGCTTGCGGTAGCTCATGTATAACTATGTAGACTTCTTGCATTATACAGAATAACAATAGTAGTAACCAGATAGTTCATTGAAGTAATGGAAGATGATAACAATGCTGCTCACCACTTGTTTAAATAACAAATCTTCTTGCTATCAACAAGTCATGGAATCATGTTTAGACCTTCTTTCCATTAGTTTCAGTAATTTAATGATCTCTCATTTTGTCATCTGCCTACATGATTTAGTTTTATTTCAAGACATATTGGCAACCACTATTGCCACTGACTGTTAGAAGCTGAAACATTTATTTTTATCAAAGTTAATCAACTATTTATTTTTGTCAACTGAAATCTACAGCTCCTTGTAATAAAACTAGAAGCAGACGGGAGCGGCTCTGTAAGGCGTCTCTTCTTTTTCCAAAGAACTCACCAATACAAGTTATTATATGTTCTAGTACAGTGACTACTCCTTGTCCAACTGTGTCTAAACAACCAGGGAAATCATTAATATAACTATTAAACATTTTAAATGAATTAGGCTAAAACATTTTAAATATTGTAATGCCTACAAGATTTCATGAGAAATTTGCACGAGATTCACAAGATTTGCATAAACAAATCTGATGAATTGTACATTTATTTACAAATTTATTCTGTATATAATACTTGATGTCCATGAGTACATATGTGGGACATAGAGTACAGTGGAACCTCGGATTACGAGCATAATTCGTTCCAGAAGTGAGCTCATATTCCAAAACAGTTGTAAAATCAAGCAAGTTCTCCCATAAGAAATAATGGAAACTCAAATTATTCGTTCCACAGCCCCCAAAAAATAAATACATGAAAATAATTAATACAAAATATAAAGTAAAAATAAAACAAATTAACCTGCACTTTACTTTAAAAAAAGGAAAAATTAATCCCAACAGATAAGTGTTTTCATTTATGCGTGTGTGTGTGCGTGTGTGTGTGTGTGTGTGTGTGTGTTAGTGTGCGTGATGCTAAAGTAAGAGGAGACTCCTTGACATCTTACACAGTAAACCTCTCTCCTCTCTTATTTGAATTTCACACACACACACACACACACACACACACACACACACACACACACATATAGGAAAGACTGTTTTGTCAGAAAAATTAGAAAGGAACATCGCTAATGACACCCGTGTGAGCGCATACTAATGGAATCACTGCTGTAAAGTAAAACAAACAAAACAAATGAACCTGAACTTTACCTTTGAAAGGAAACGCGACAGAACAGAGTTTCTGTGAGAAGCAGAGTGTGTCGTTACATGTGTGCGTGTGTAATTTGACACCATGCCGGTTCACACACTCTCTCTCTCTCTCTCTCTCTCTCACCTTTTGTGAGAAACACGCACACACACACACACACACAAGGCAAGAGAGAGAAAGAATGAGAGTGTGTGAACTGGCATGGTGGCAAATTACATGCACACACACACATAATGACAGCCTGAAGAAGAAAATGGATTTTTCCCTCTAATGACACTTTCTTTTGCTTTACATACGCACATACACGTATGTTATAGTAAACAGTACACGTGTGCACAGATGTTGATTATACCAGTAAGAGACGCAAACTAAGACCCAGCAGGGGAAACGATTACCCACAATTCTGCAGCGCAAGAGAGAGAACAACCATTGGCTCAGGTGTGATCACGTGATGCACGGCATCAAAACAAGAAGCGCATGCGTGATACATGATACTCGGTGCTCGTAAACCAACACTTGCTCGTTTTCCAAGTCAAATTATATAAAAAATCTTTGCTCGTCTTGTGGAACACTCGCAAACTGCGTAAATCTGAGGTTTCACTGTATTTACAAAAATGATTGGCTAAATAAAAAGTTTTTCAGTCTAGACTTAAACACTGAGACTGTGTCTGAGTCCCCAACACTATTTGGAAGACTATTCCATAATTTTGGGGCTTTGTAAGAAAAAGCTCCGCCTCCAGCTGTAGTTCCCTTTCAAGGCTTCACTCGATGCTGCGTGAAAACGCTATGGGAACCAGTTTGTCACGTTGCCGGTCGTTGAAGCATGCTGTGAAAACACGCCAAAGTTTTTGGCTATATATAACCTCTACCAGGTGACGTCATCTGATTAGATGTAGGTGGAGGTTATAAAAACAGGTGAGCCGGCAACAACCTCAGATCATTTGTCTTCAGAGCCTTGTTGTGAAGCATGCTTGTGTTAAAACAGCAAAATAATAAGGTGTTTAACTCACCAATTTGATGAGTTTAAACCAGATATCCCTCCGTGTGTGATAATCCATATCGGAGTGCGATCTCTACACTGCTTCGACTAGTGCTGCGCGCGCCGCGCATTCCGTGAGAAGCTGCGAGCTGCCGCACATTCCTGGCTTAAAACTCGTGCATCTGACAGAGCTGCGGCAGACGGAGGTAAGAAAACTCCTTTCTTCCGCGTTGTCATCACGAGGATTCCTTTCTTGCTTACCGGAGATGAAAATAGCCTTAAGCACTAAAAAAAAAAAAAAGCAGTAGACGGCAGCTTCTGTCGGGTGGCCAGGGGGGCGGAGCCTCAACGACGCTCTCCCCCCCCCCTTCTTAGCTCTCTCCATATGGGTTAACCCTTTCATGGAGTAAGCTGTATTCATGCTGTGTTTTTCCTGCCATCGACTTATTTATTTATTTAAATATAGTTGATGTGGAAACGCGGGATTATATGATGACGCCCAGATAGCAGAGACGCTTCACAGGCTATCTCTCTCCTGGGACATCATCCTCCCTGGTAAGCTTATACTACCTTTCTAGCTGTGTAGACTTTTATCTTCCCTGGAGGGAAAAGCTTTTCAGTCAGTGGGTCAGCTTGGTGCTCCGCTGCACACCATGGCGGTTTTGCTGGTCTACCAGGCTGACCTGCTGAGAGACTTGAGTACTGGCGGGGCTCTTCAAGATAAGGTTAGCGATGTCGTTGACTCAGCCGCCACTAGGTTCTGGGGCGAAGTTATACGCTTTTGGGAAATTCCCTCCCCGCCGTGCTCAAGAGTCGGGATTGTCGGCCACCCAGTTTCGACCGGGTCTGACTCTTGTGAGGCGTAAACACAAGGAGTGTGTTTTTTTTTTTGGACCCGGGCACCTCCTCGTAAAAAATTGGGGTGCGCCACGTTTCACTATCTGCCCCAGGAGGTCAGACTGATTTAATATATATATATGTGTAAAATAAAATTAATGGGGGTGGCCCCCCAATAGGGAGAGGCACCCAGCATTCCGTTCAAACGAATAAGTGTTCTCTCTGGCACCCCCAGGAGGTCGGTGTTTTTGCTCCGCCACCACTGGTGTTCGGGCAACACCAGTCTCCAATAGGCTGTTAGTTCTTCGGTTTTTCCTGCCAGGCTTCAGGATGCCGAACATCTAACTGCCCCCCCCCCTGCCGTTTAACTAAGCCGCCGAAACTTTTGCCCTTTTATGAGAAACTGGCAGAGTGGAAGCTACTGCCAAGTATATCTCCTTGGGTACTAAGCACTGGAGAGAGGAACTACAGGATTCAGTTCTCACTTCACCTTCTGTGTTTTCAATGGTGTGGCCTCCACTTCCATGAAACCAGAAAGTGCGCATCTGCTGACAAGCTGCCGGGGAAGGGGGCCATGGAACATGTTCCCCCACCAGACAGTGAGTCAGGCTACTACAGTCGGTATTCTTGGTTCCCAAGAGGAACGGGGGCTGCGTCCAATTTTTCTGATTCTGCAGGTTCTCCCGCTCCCTGAAAATCAATGAATACAGTTCAAATGTTGACTGTAAAGGTGATTGCACTCAACCCTACCAAGCGATTGTTTCTGACAATCGATTTAAGGACGCTTTCTTTCATACAGAAACATTGAAACAGAAACAAGATCCTGAGGTTCGCTTTCGGGGGCGAAGCTTACCAGTATCGGGTCCTTCCATTGGTCTAGCTCACCCGCACACATACAAAATGCATGGATTTAGCCCTGGTTCTCACGGGAGCCCCAGGGCATCCGGTGGCTAGTGCTTTGACATCAGCATGTCGTCCTAGCTCATCTCTGTTCTCAGGACTGGGACCCAACGCCACGAAGCGTGCTCTTTCCTGTGCAGAGGACAACACATTGGGTGCCATATGGGTTTCGGTCGTAAGCGGGCACAGCTGTCTCCCGCTCGTATGGAACCCATTCTCAACACCCTCAAGGAAAACAAGCTAGACCAGAAAGTGACCATCACTTTCAGACATCCTAGCTCTCATGGCAGCTGTATCCACGGTGACACCTTTGGGCCTTCTGCACATGAGAGCATTCCAAGTTGTGGCTAAGAACCAGGGGATATCACTAGGGCCAATCCCCAATATGGGTTACGCGCCAGGTGCTTCGTACCCTTTCTACGTGGTTCAGACCCCGGTCTCTACTCTGGGTCCCACTCTAAGTTCATCTTGTCATCGCTGAGGCTAATGACAGTGTCACAGTACGTCAGATTCCGGCCACAACATAGCTCCTCCGTGAGTAATCAGAGTCACTCCGGTTCCAGTTCCGCGCCGCCTCTTGTTTTTTGCCGCCTCAGTCACAGTGCGAGCTCACCTGTTGCCGATTTGGATTAATCAAATCCGCTTATTTAAGACACTGCAAGACACGCACCCGCTGCCAGATTATTGCGCCGTTCAAGCCAATATTCCCGCGTTTGTTTTGTCTTTTGCTCATCGTGTTACTGACCCTATTTTGTTATCGACCTCGTCCCTGCCTAGCGTTTTGGAATTACTGCATGATTGGATTTACCGGCTTTTGACTTCCGCGTTGCACACTGACCACGAGACTGCCTAGCGTTTTGGAATCACTGTGTAAGCATATTTTAATTACATATATTTGTGCATGCAGTAATATTACAGAAAACTATTAATTTTATCTTATGGATGTAAGATGAAGTGAGCAGAGTTGAGCCAAGGACAATGTGATGTCATAGTATCAAAGACACCATGTGACGTTCAGTATACAGTATGTACCCAACAAACCTTAGACTGGCAGCCATCTTAGAGATTTCATAGTAACCATAGAAACGACACCAGATCAGCAGATATGACATAGCCCCAGACATGATATAATCTCAGACATGGGGTGATCTTAACTGTGATGTAACAGGCATTGGCTACTTAACTGTGATGTAACAGGTATTGGATACACAAGCAACCTGTCAAATTAAATAACCAAAAAACACACACACACACAGTGATCTGAATAATAAGTTTAATAAAGTAATAGACACAAAATAGTATGTGTATCTACATAGTGAATATTATACAATACAAAGTATTAGGCCCAGCATAAAAAAGTATAAAAACACACAGGGCCTGGGTAAGCATCAGAAGCAAAATAAAATTCATAAGAAGTCAATTAGCAAAACCTCCTGTGAGGAAAGACAACACTAATTTAAAAATCAGTGAAAGGAAATAGAAACAGAAACGCCGCGATTTGGATTTGGCACAAGTGCGGAAGCAAAATCTGTTTGGGTACCAACAGACACTTTAACATCGGTCTGGGTGCCAACACTTACGTGACAAACAGGTCTTAAGACCAGTGGAGCTGGCGTTGTAGATTCAGGCCGTACAGGCCTAAAAGAAAATGGATAAGGGCTATCCGCACGCAGCCTCTTAGAAGGACCCGGTTTGGGATCAACATCCTTGGAAAAAGTGAGACCTGTCTCCTCTAGGAACTGCAGTAACGAAGCAGATGGCTCGGGCTCATCCTCAGTAAAACTCACCGAGGCCCGGTCCATGACAGGTTCAGTAGGAGTATAGTCAGTAGGACTGTGAGCCGGACTGCTCTGGCTGTCCGAGTCGTCCAAAGCGACGTGGTGATCATTCGTGCAGACGCGATTAGCTATAAGAATAAAAATAGAGGATAAAAACAGGTAAATACAATAAAAGTTACAAACTTAGACAAATAATTAAAATAATATGAAAAAGATGCTTACCCATGGCCTGTCTCTTGAAAACTGTAGAGTAAAGCGGAAGTACCAAGAATTTATAGCAGACATAAGCGCCACCCCAATATTTTTTAAGTTGAACAACAAAAGTGAAAAGATAATGGAAACTAATTTGAAAGGAAAATAAGTTATATTGGAAGCAAAATTCGGTGAAAGATGGAGTCAGATAACGAGGTATATGACGTATAATGCAAATGTAATTTTATTGGTTGAAAAATTTGATAAGGAACTAGAAAAAATAATTGGCAAATGAGGGGGCCAGATGAGCGTCCCGCCCACTGTAAAACTGTTTAAAAGAAGGCACCGATGTCACAGTAGGTCAGTCTGTTCTTGGTGATGCTCTGATTCACATCTTAGGCATTGTCAGGACTGGCTCACTTTGTTTTATTGTTGCAATAAAACTTATCCTTACTTCATCTAGATCTACACGGAATCCAGAGTCTTTCTTTGATTTCTTTTATTAAAATTACAGTATTTGTTTAATGTTTTAAATTAGGGCAACTTCGGTGTGGGGAGAATAAAAAATCCACCACAACTGCATGATTGGATTTACCGGCTTTTGACTTCCGCTTTGCACACTGACCACGAGATTGCCTGCCGATTTGGATTTCCTGCATGTGTGGAGCTATTGCACGTCTGGGTCACAGACATCACTTCCAGAAGCACCTGAAGCTCCTCAGCGCGTTCACAGAGACCGTAAGTGCACACTACCTATTGTTTTCTGCTCTTGGATCCTTCTCTGATTTTTGCTGCTACACTCGGAACCGTGACAGTATAATCTGGCCAGTTATGGATCCAGCAGAATTTTCCCACTTGAGATCTGCACTGGAAAGCCAGGGAGCTCTCCTCGGCGCGCATCAGCAAGACATTCAGCAGGTCACTAATAGTCTCAGAACTGTAACTGACTCCCTTGCCTCCCTAACTGCTCAGATTCAGCAGATGCAAGCTTCACGGGCCTCAATTCCACCCGCCCCTGCTCCCGCTGCTACACTTCCCTCACCTCATGAGCCACGTCTCCCCGCTCCACCCACTTATGATGGCGACCCTAATACCTGCCGCTCCTTTTTATCTCAATGCTCGCTGGTCCTTGAATTACAAGCCTCATCCTTTCCTACCGAACGATCTAGAGTTGCATACATAATAACTCTCCTTTCGGGAAAGGCGAGAGAATGGGGAACAGCAGTATGGGACGCACAAGATGCCTGCTGCGCCAATTTCAGGACATTCACTAATGAAATGAAGAAGGTATTTGATCGCTCTTCTTCTGGACACCAGGCAGCAGGTCAGATTCTAAATTTACACCAGGGAACTTGCTCCGTCTTTGATTACGCTATTGAGTTTCGCACCCTGGCAGCCTCTTGAGGCTGGGATGACCAAGCCTTGTTTGACGCCTTTTTTCATGGACTTTCAGACCTAATAAAGGATGAGCTATCTGCACGGGAGTTACCCTCCAGCCTTCAGGACCTCATTGACCTTGCTGGACGCATCGATGCTCGCAAACGCCTCAGACAACGAGAGCGAGGGCTGGACACAAGGTCATGGCAACTACCTACCCCTCCTTGCCCTTCAGAACCTCCTGCTGAACCCATGTTGGTGGACCGTACTCGAATTTCTCCAAGGGAACGCCAGCGACGACGGGATGAAGGAGCATGCTTCTACTGCGGTCAGTCCGGTCATCTACTGCGGACCTGTCCGTTAAAAGGCAAGGCCCCTCGTTGATGCTGGGAGCAAAGGGGGGCCCAAACCATGTCAGTTTCCCAGATCACCGTTCTTGTTTTCCGGTGTCACTAATGTATGAGAAGAAGCCTCATGCCACCCATGCCCTTGTAGACTCCGGCGCTGATCAAAATCTGATCTGTTTATCCATGGTGAACCTCCTTAAAATTCCCTCTCTATCTTTGGACCGCCCATTCTCTGTCCAAGCCCTGGATGGAAGCTACCTAGCCCCAATCACGCACCAAACCGCTCCAGTCATTCTTCAGTTCTCTGGGAACCACTCCGAAATCATCTCCTTCTTTATTGTCAAAGATTCTCATGCCCCAATCGTCTTGGGCCTCCCCTGGCTAGCCCTACATAATCCACATATTGATTGGGCCAGGAAAAGAGTATTGGACTGGAGCACATCCTGCCTGTCGTCTTGTCTCCATGCTGCTCCTGTTAAGACCCCGACTTCTCGCCCTAAGGAAGAGTTCCCCAACCTGTCTAGTGTCCCCACTGAGTACCATGACCTCAAGCTAGTTTTTAGCAAGTCACGCGCCACCTCGCTTCCTCCACACCGACCATATGACTGCGCAATCGATCTTGTTCCTGGCTCAACCCCACCCAAGGGACGACTTTACTCTCTTTCTCGCCCTGAGAGAGAAGCCATGAATCATTATATCTCTGAGTCCCTCTCTGCTGGAATAATCCGTCCTTCCTCCTCGCCTGCAGGTGCCGGTTTCTTCTTCGTGGAGAAGAAGGACAAGTCCCTCAGACCCTGCATAGATTACAGGGGACTCAACGAAATAACGATCAAGAACCGCTATCCCTTACCTCTTATGACTTCGGCCTTCGAACTTCTGCAAGATGCCCGATTCTTCACAAAGTTGGACCTAAGGAATGCCTATCACTTGGTCAGGATCAGGGAGGGTGATGAGTGGAAGACCGCCTTTAACACACCAACTGGTCATTACGAATACCTCGTGGTTCCTTTTGGACTAACCAATGCGCCGGCAGTTTTCCAAACTCTGGTCAACGATATCCTAAGAGACTTTCTGAACGCCTTTATTTTTGTTTATCTTGACGATATTCTCATCTTCTCTCGCTCCCTCGGAGAACACAAGCATCATGTACGTCAGGTACTCCAAAGACTCTTGGAGAATAAACTTTATGTCAAAGCAGAGAAGTGTGAGTTTCACCGCGATTCCACTTCCTTCCTGGGGTTTGTAATCTCTCCCTCAGGTATCCAAATGGACCCATCAAAACTCAAGGCAGTCCTAGAATGGCCACAGCCCACTTCGAGACAGGGACTCCAATGGTTCCTGGGGTTCGCCAACTTCTACCGGCGATTCATCAGAAACTATAGCATGGTGGCAGCCCCCCTCACGGCCCTCACCTCCACAAAACTCTCCTTCCAGTGGAACCTTCCGGCTGACAAAGCCTTTTCGGATCTCAAACACGGCTTCACCTCCGCCCCCATTCTCACGTTCCCGGACCCCTCCCTTCAGTTTGTAGTAGAAGTAGATGCATCAGAATCTGGAGTAGGGGCGTTCCTCTCTCAAAGGTCCCACAAGGACAATAAACTCCATCCTTGCTCCTTCTTCTCTCGTCGCCTCTCTCCGACTGAACGCAACTACGGCATTGGAGACCGAGAACTACTGGCTGTTAAGCTGGCCCTGGAGGAGTGGCGGCACTGGCTGGAGGGAGCGGAACACCCCTTTCTGGTCTGGACAGATCATAGGAACCTCGAGTACCTGAGGTCAGCCAAAAGACTCAATTCACGTCAGGCCCGTTGGTCACTTTTTTTTTCGAGATTTAACTTTACGCTTTCTTATCGTCCGGGGGCCAAGAATGCCAAGCCTGACGCCCTCTCCCGTCAGTTTTCCCCCTCCCCAAACCCTTCATCCCCAGAAACTATCCTTCCACACCACTGTCTTGTGGCTACAGCTCGTCTTGAGGTTGAGAACCAGGTACTACGAGCCCTCGAGCAAGAACCTGGCCCCAGCAATGTTCCTCAAGACAGACTCTTCGTTCCTGCCTCCACACGCTCCTTGGTGCTAGAATGGGGCCACAGCTCCAAACTTGCATGTCACCCAGGGGCCACTCGAACCTCATCCCTCATACACCAACGCTTCTGGTGGCCGACCATCAAAGATGATGTGAGAAAGTTTGTAGCATCTTGCGACACATGTACCAGGAATAAAACTACCAACCGCCCCCCCGAGGGACTTTTGAGGCCCCTCCCAACTCCACACCGACCATGGTCACACATTTCTCTCGACTTTGTCACCGGACTTCCCCCTTCGGAAGGAAATACCTGCATCTTGACAGTGGTCGATCGTTTCTCGAAGTCTGCACATTTTGTCCCCCTATCCAAACTCCCGTCTGCCAAGGAAACAGCAGAACTTCTGATACTCCATGTCTTTCGACTTCATGGCCTCCCGGTGGACATAGTGTCTGATCGGGGCCCTCAGTTCTCTGCACAGTTCTGGAGAGCCTTTTGTGGACTCATCGGCGCCACACCAAGTCTTTCTTCCGGTTTCCACCCTCAAAGCAATGGGCAGTCCGAACGTCTTAATCAGGAACTCGAGAAATACCTTAGGTGTATGACATCACGTGATCCCTCTTCATGGAGCAGAATGCTACCCTGGGTGGAATATGCCCACAACTCCCTTCCCACCTCCTCCACTGGCATGTCCCCCTTCCAGTGCTGTCTAGGATATCAACCACCATTGTTCCCGACTCAAGAGGAGAAAGCCTCAGTTCCAGCCGCACAAGCCTTCGTCCACCGATGCAAGAGAACCTGGCAGCGTGCACGCTCCCAGCTGCTGCGCGCAGTGAGCACCTTCCAACGAAAAGCCAATCGCCATCGCTCTGCAGCTCCCAGGTACCGTGTTGGCCAGAGGGTAATGCTTTCCACTCGTGACATACCCATCAAGACCACCTCTCGGAAACTATCCCCTAGGTACATCGGCCCATTCACCATCGCCCGAGTCATCAACCCGTGTGCCGTAAGACTGTCTCTACCCGTATCTATGCGCCGTATCAACCCCACATTTCACGTCTCTCAGATCCGACGGCTGGTTGCTTGTCTCCTGTCCCCTACCCCCCGCCCTCCACCACCCCCTCGACTCATCGATGGGGGAGAAGCCTTTACAGTCCGCAGACTCCTTAAATCCCGCCGTCAAGGCCGAGGCCTGCAATATCTCGTAGACTGGGAGGGTTACGGCCCCGAAGAGAGAAGTTGGATACCTGCCAGATTTATCCTGGACTCATCCTTGATAAAGGAATTTCACAAACTCCACCCCGAAGCACCGTCTAGAACGCCCGGTGGTGTCCGTAGAAGAGGGGGTACTGTCACAGTACGTCAGATTCCGGCCACAACATAGCTCCCCCGTGAGTAATCAGAGTCACTCCGGTTCCAGTTCCGCGCCGCCTCTTGTTTTTTGCCGCCTCAGTCACAGCGCGAGCTCACCTGTTGCCGATTTGGATTAATCAAATCCGCTTATTTAAGACACTGCAAGACACGCACCCGCTGCCAGATTATTGCGCCGTTCAAGCCAATATTCCCGCGTTTGTTTTGTCTTTTGCTCATCGTGTTACTGACCCTATTTTGTTATCGACCTCGTCCCTGCCTAGCGTTTTGGAATTACTGCATGATTGGATTTACCGGCTTTTGACTTCCGCGTTGCACACTGACCACGAGACTGCCTAGCGTTTTGGAATCACTGCATGATTGGATTTACCGGCTTTTGACTTCCGCTTTGCACACTGACCACGAGATTGCCTGCCGATTTGGATTTCCTGCATGTGTGGAGCTATTGCACGTCTGGGTCACAGACATCACTTCCAGAAGGACCTGAAGCTCCTCAGCGCGTTCACAGAGACCGTAAGTGCACACTACCTATTGTTTTCTGCTCTTGGATCCTTCTCTGATTTTTGCTGCTACACTCGGAACCGTGACAGACAGATGCTTCCCTAACAGGCTGGGGTGCGGTCTCTGATGACCGTCCAGCCCAAGGGAGCTGGAGAGGCTATCTTCTCGCATGGCACATCAATTGCCTCGAGATGATGGCTCTATTTCTGGCCCTAAAGCACTTCCTCCAGCAGTTGAGAGGATGCCATGTCCTAGTGCGGTGGATAACACTATGGCAGTCTCATATATTATCGCCAGGACGGACTGTGCTCGCACCGCTAACAGCTAGCGCACCAGGTCCCTGTCCCTCAGGGCGATTTACATCCCAGCATGGATGTGGGAGCAGTAGTACTGTCCAGTCTATCTCTGACACACGGGGAATGGTAACCCCACTCCTAAGTAGTCAGGGAGAGATTTTCATGTAGCAAGGCCCCTTGCCTTCCAAGATATGCTTCGCCTTTTACTGCTCTTCAGATTTACGTCCACCGCATCAGCTAGTGGCGTAGGTCAGAGCAGCTTCTACATGTTTTGGATGAGAGATGCTATTGCCCTCTCCTACGAGGCGCGTGGGCTCACTTTGCCTCTAGGAATCAGGGCCCTTTCAACCTTGGGGATTGCCTCATCTATTGCATTAGCAAGAGGTATTCGCCTGCAGCAAGTATCTGCTAAACAGGTAAACCCAGTCCACTGCCGAATTGTTTCAGTGCTGGAGTTTCCGTCCTCGGGTCTGTGCCCTAGTACTCTCAGGACGTACGTGACTGCATCCTCTCTCAACTATCTTCCGAACGCTCTATAAAAACCCAACAGGCACCCTATTGCTTTTGAAGCCTTCTGTCCTCCGCGCTTACAGCTTTGGAGCAGGAGAGACTTCACTTGCTGTGTCCAGCTTGTGCTCTTTAGATCTACGTCCACCGCATCAGCTAGTGGCGTAGGTCAGAGCAGCTTCTACATGCTTTGGATGAGAGATGCTATTGACCTCTCCTATGAGGCGCGTGGGCTCACTTCGCCTCTAGGAATCAGGTCTCATTCAACCAGGGGATCGCCTCAGCTATTGGATTAGCAAGAGGTATTCCCCTGCAACAAGTGTGTGCCAAGCAGGTAGACCCAGTCCACTGCCGAAATGTTTCAGTGCTGGAGTTTCTGCAGGAAAGGCTTGTCCTTGGACTTGTGCCCTAGTACCCTCAGGATGTTCTTAGCTGCATTGTTGAAGCCTTTTGTCCTCCGCCTTTTACAGCTTCGGAGCAGGAGAAACTTCACGTACTGTCCAGTATGTGCTCTTCAGATTCACGTCCACCGCATCAGCTAGTGGCGTAAGTCAGAGCGCCACTATACTGGGTGAGAGATGCATATTGCCCCCTCCTATGAGGCGCGTGGGTTCACTTCGCCTCTGGGAAGCAGGGCTCACCCAACCAGGGTGATCGTCCCAGTCTCACCAGCAGGAGGTATCCCCTGCAGTAATTGTGTGGCGCGAAGGGTTGGTCCTCCCCGCACACATTTCTTACATTTATAATCTGGATGTTCATGCTACTCCGGGCTCACTGCCCCCGAGTTAGCTGCCCAGGCTAGTTCTGAGACCTTCTTGGCTTTGTGCGCACACGCTACACAACCTTGGGGTCCAGACACTTGTAGTGCGGCGGCGTTGGTATTCTCGTTCCCATAGCGTTTTCACGCAGCATCGAGTGAAGCCTTGAAAGGGAACGTCTCGGGTTACATTGCTGTAACCCTGTTCCCTGAAAGGCGGGAACGAGATGCTGCGTCCGAATGCCGCACTACCACGTGACCGGACGGCTGTTCAGACAAATGATCTGAGGTTGTTGCCGGCTCACCTGTTTTTATAACCTCCACCTACATCTAATCAGATGACGTCACCTGGTAGAGGTTATATATAGCCAAAAACTTTGGCGTGTTTTCACAGCATGCTTCAACGACCGGCAACGCGACAAAATGGTTCCCATAGCGTTTTCACGCAGCATCTCGTTCCCGCCTTTCAGGCATGAAAGGCACGACACGTTTTCATAATACGCGGTACTGACAAGCAGCCTGCATCCTTTGACCGAAGTATGTGTGGCGGATCGTAAGACACTAGCAGTTCGCTCAGATACTGCGGCGCGAGACCATTTAATGCTTTATATGTCAAGAGTAGTTTTTTAAAATCAATGCAAAATTTCACAGGGATCCAATGCAGTGAAGATAAGATAGGGGTGATGTGCTCATATCTTCTGGTTCTAGTGAGGACTCTCGCTGCTGCATTCTGGACTAGCTGAAGCTTGTTTATGCATCTAACAGAACAACCAGACAGTAAGGCATTACAATAGTCCAACCTAGAAGTGATAAAAGCATGAACTAATTTTTCTGCATCGTTTTTGTCACAACATATTCCTTATCTTATCAAATAATATTTGTTGCATTTCTTATTATGTACATGAGCTTTAAATAAAAGACTGTAATAAATAAACACACTGAGGTCTTTTACTGTTGTACATGATAGAACAGAAAGGCCGTCTGTTCAAAAAGCTACTTCTAGCTGCATGTGGTCCTAGTACCTGAACTTCTGTCTTGTCAGAATTAAGCAGAAAGTTAATTAACATCCAGTCTCTCTGACTTTTCTTCTCTGTGTGTTGCTGAGAGATATAACTGTGTGTCATAAGCATAACAGTGGAAGGTAATACCATGCTTACGAAGCAGGTGGACTGGAAATATTGCATGTGAATGATCAACCCCCATCTGTCTTCCATCTGTCTGTCTGTTCACAACACACACACACACACACACACACACACACACAAACACAAAGACCTCTTACAAATGCTCACAGATCTTTCTTATCTTCTGAAGGGTTTCGATTAAACCTGACTTCATTACACCTCTTTCTCTCTCTCACTGTCTCTCTCTCTGTCTCTCTCTCTCTCTCTCTCTCTCTCTGGGAATGTGGATGTGTGTGCCATTTGAGAAAGTGCAGCTGAAAACATCTGATGATTTAAACATTAGAGCAAGTGTACACTGTAAAGCTATTCTTTTGTTCTGTATAATTTGCACCTCAGTCTTATTCAGACTGTGTGTGTGTGTGTGTGTGTGTGTGTGTGTGTGTGTGTGTGTGTGTGTATATATATATATATATATATATATATATATATATATATATATATAGTATCTCACAAAAGTAAGTACACCCTTCTAATTTCAGCAAATGTTTCAGAATATCTTCTTAAAGGACAATACTAAAGAAATGGAACTTGGTATACATTTCAGAGTCGTCAATGTGCAGCTCATATAACAGTATGGATTTACTGTCATATGAAAATAACTCAACATACAGCCATTATTGTCAAAATAGCTGGCAACGAATGTTAGTACACCCTAAGTGATAACAGCTGTACACTGTTTAACCATGCAAAGTCACATGACCTATTCATCATGTTCATGTGTTTGTCACCTTGATAGGACCCAAATAATTTTTGTATCTTATATCAGAGCATTAAACCTTAGGTGCTTTGAGTACATACTGACTACTGGATGACCAACAAGGCACCTCTTGGCAAATAATTTCTCAAACAAATATTTGAGAAAAGAATTGTTACTCTCCACAAAGATGGGTTAGGATACAAGAATATCGGTAACACCCTGAAACTGAGTTACAGCGCAGTGGCCAGGGTCATACAAAGGTTTTCCAAGACAGGTTTCACTCAGAACAGGCCTCGCCAGGGTCCATCTAAGAAGTTGAGTCCAGATGCATAAGCTAGTTTCAAAAAACATATGCATGAGTACTGCCGCATTGCTTCAAAGGTTGCAGAAGCAGGAGGCAGAGGTGGGTAGAGTAGACAAAAGATGTAGTCAAGTAAGAGTAGTTGTACTTCAAAACAATATTACTCAAGTAAGAGTAAAAAAGTATTTGGTAAAAAGATACTCAAGTACTGTGTAACTGTTTTATCATAACGTCCGATTTATTTATTTTTAGAAATTATGTAAGCAAACAAACAAAATTATAAAATAATGTACAATTTTCAAATAATAAAATAAAATTAATAAAATAAATGAATACAAATAAATATATTTACATAATAGAAAATTAAGGAACAAGAAACACACATTTCCTAATCTCCCTTTTTTCAAAACATAAAGCTTTTGAAATAAATGCTTACTGTAGGTGAGATAAATATGTTTGAACAGAGTGTAAATACTGTACTGTATATTCCTATATATGTATATACTGTATACTATAAGTACTGCATATTCAGTCACTCTGCAAATGGCTCAGCAGATTTAGAACATCTAAACATTAGAACATACAAAAGTCTCTCTTTACCATAAACTAGGTTCAGCAGAACAAATGTAAGAAACTTATATTTTTAACCTCTAGCTTATTTGCTAATTATATATGCTTACATTACAACATTAAATAAAACAGCTAAACTTACCGGGATATGTTTCCTCATGTTAGAAGTCGAGGTTTTATATACTAGTGTCTGTCTGTTTTGTCAGACAGAGAAGACACCGCAGTATGAAGCTGTTCTTTTGCACTGTGTGTGAGTGAAAAATGCTTTGTACATGAGGCCAGGGCTGTTCATTCTCTTCTGTTGAAACACTGGAGACAGATGTCTCTGCCATTTATATGCCTTCATTCACTGTCTTCCACGGCTGAGGATTTTTTGCTCCGCTATCCAGACAGCCTGTGTGTGGTCATGTGACTACATGCGGTTATTTTTATTGCAGCTGATTGGTCAAACGGACTCATATGATTATTGTTGCTATGAAATTTGTTGCTGTATTTCTCTGGCGAAAATAAAGATTATCTAATGTGTAGAATAAATGCTTAGAAAAGTAACAAGTCGAGTGTAGCCGAATGTAGTGGAGTAAAAGTAACGTTTCTTCTTCGCAAATCTACTCAAGTAAAAGTAAAAAGTATGGTGCAGTAAAACTACTTTTTTTAAAAGTTACTAAAGTAATTGTAACAGAGTAAATGTAACTCGTTACTACCCACCTCTGGCGGGAGGCCAGCTTGTCAGTGCTCAGACCATATGCCACACACTGCAACAAGAAGGAAGCTTTTTCTGAAGCTCGCTCACAAGAAAGCCCTCAAACAGTTTGCTGAAGACAATCTGTCCAAGAGCATGAATTACTGGAACCGTGTCCTGTGGTCTGATGAAACTAAGATAAATTTGTTAGGGTCAGATGGTGACCAGTATGTGTTGCGACATCCTTGTGAGGAGTAAAGTGAAACCCCATAATTCGTTCCGGAAGCGGCTCGTATTCCAAAACACTCCCATAGGAAATAATGGAAACTCAAGTTATTCGTTCCACAGCCCAAAAAAAATAAATACATAAAAATAATTAACACAAAATATGAAGTAAAAATTAAACAAATTAATCTGCACTTTACCTTAAAAAAAGTAAGAATAATTCCAGACAGAAAAGTCTTTCCATTTATATGCGCAGACTCTGTGTGTGTGTGTGTGTGTATGAAGCTAACGTAAGAGGAGACTATTACTATCAGCCCCTCCCGCCTACCCCTTCTCATCTTACACAGTAAACCTCTCTCCTCACACACACACACACACACTAGCGGAAAATTAGCCAGGAACATCTCTAATGACACTCATGTGAGCGACACACTAACGGAATCACTGCTGTAAAGTAAAAATAAAACAAATGAATCTGCACTTTACCTTTGAAAAGATTTCTGTGTAGAGCAGAGAGAGTAAAAATCCATTTTCTCCCTCACCCTGTTATGTGTGTGAGCATGTGATCACATGAAGCTCGGCCTCAAAACAAGAAGCACATGCATGATACATGATACTCGTAAACTCGGTGCTTGCTTGTTTTTCAAGTCAAAATTTATTTAAAATCTTTAAAATCAAAAAAATCTATTAATGTAATACAGATTTAGGTCTGTATGTCTCCAGATGTAAACCCTATTGAGCACCAGTGGGCGACCCTCAAGCAGAAGGTGGTGAAGCGCCAGGTGTCTAACATCCAGCAGCTCCGTGATATCATTATGGAGGAGTGGAAGAGGATCCCACAAATTTGTATAGTCCTATCAAACTGGCAAACACATGAACATGTTGAATAGGTCATGTGACTTTGCAAAGTTAAACAATGTACAGCTGTTATCACTTGTTCTCACAGGGTGTACTCACTTTTGTTGCCAGTAATTTTGTGTCAAAAGTTGACTGAAAATCAGGCAGAGAGATTTGCAGAGTTACCGACAATGAGCAGTCTGAGGACAGGTGCAACAGGCAGAGTCAGAATCTCTTTCACATTCGGGAAAACAGGATGATGGCTGGAAAGCTCAAACACAATTTAAAGAGACAATCTGGCAAAGGCTAGCACATGACTGAGTGACAATTACATTTTTGTGGGGTTTTTTTTTTTTCGTAAAGACATGAAATTAAACTTTCTTAACCTTTTAAACCTTTTAAATCTTTTAAACGTATAATATTTATCTCAGGAGTTTATATATCTCAACAAAACCTGATGAGAAAAACCATCTTACTAAAGTTGAGCAATGTGTTCAGGACATAAGAAATTGGATGCTAATTAACTTCCTTCTGCTTAATCCGGATAAGACAGAAGTTCTAGTCATAGGACCGCATACAGCTAGAAGTAAAATCTTAGATCACACCGTAACTTTAGATGGCCTTTCTGTTCCGTCAAGTGCAACAGTAAAAGACCTCGGCGTGATTATAGATTCCAGCCTTTCATTTGAAGCTCATGTAGATAATATCACCAGGATAGCATTCTTTCACCTTAGAAATATCGCCAAAATAAGAAATATATTGTCGCTAAATGATGCAGAAAAACTAGTTCATGCTTTTATCACTTCTAGGTTGGACTATTGTAATGCCTTACTGTCTGGTTGCTCAGTTAGGTGCATAAACAAGCTTCAGCTAGTCCAAAATGCAGCAGCGAGAGTCCTCACTAGAACCAGAAGATATGAGCACATCACCCCTATCCTATCTTCACTGCATTGGCTCCCTGTGAAATTTCGCATTGATTTTAAAATACTACTCTTGACATATAAGGCATTAAATGGTCTCGCGCCGCAGTATCTGAGCGAACTGCTAGTGTCTTACGATCCGCCACGCCTACTTCGGTCAAAGGATGCAGGCTGCTTATCAGTACCGCGTATTATGAAAACTACAGCTGGGGGCAGAGCTTTTTCTTACAAAGCCCCAAAATTATGGGATAGTCTTCCAAATAGTGTTCGGGACTCAGACACAGTCTCAGTGTTTAAGTCTAGGCTCAAAACCTATTTATTTAACCAAGCATTTTATAAATAGATTTGCCATAAGGTAAAGGAGCAGATCTGGGGGACTCATGGACGTAGAGTATTATGGTGAACTGGTATGTTTAGATGCTGTCTTCCTCAGTCTCATTTGATCACTCAGGTTTGTTGACGGTGAGGTGATTGTTTGCTTTACATCTCAGGGAGCCCTCATGTTTGTGTTTCCTTCTGGCTCTCCCTTTTAGTTATGCTGTCATAGTTAGTCCTGCCGGAGTCCCTGCTTGCACTCTACAGTAAATATACATTCACATTAGACATTGTGACTGTGACCATACCTAATTGCAATCTCTCCTCCTCTTCTCTTCCTCCCCCTCTTTCTCTTTCCTCTCTCCCCCTGTCTCCCCCTTTCACTCTTTCTCTCTCTCTCTCTCTGTCGAGCTACACATGTGGTTCCTGAGCTGCCAGTGATCCAGACTCCCTCTGCCCTCCGGACCTGTCTGATCCATCCTGGTGCCCGGTTTCTGGTTGGAGGTCTCATCGCATGGATGCCCCGTGTGTCTCTTTAGGATGCGTCTGGTGTCTGGGGATGATTCTCTATACTTAGAAGATGGTTCTGGGCTCGACTGGTGTGGTCAGCTGTTTCTCTGAGGACTTGACAATTCGATAGTTCAGGACTGGAACTTTCTACAAGTCTATCTGAGTCTCGAATAACTACTGGACTCCATTTTACATCAAGTATTATAACATCAATTAACATCAACTATTATAGCTGAACCTAACACTTAACACTGTATAAATGCAGATCATTTCCTGCTATCTGTTTCACCCAGATGAGGATGGGTTCCCTGTCGAGTCTGGTTCCTCTCAAGGTTTCTTCCTATTACCGTCTCAGGGAGTTTTTCCTTGCCACTGTCGCCCTCGGGCTTGCTCGCCAGGGAATATCTGAACATTTTGATTCATACACATTCACATTCCATACAAACTTAAATAATTCTTTTGATTGTGTAAAGCTGTTTTGAGACAATGTCAATTGTTAAAAGCGCTATACAAATAAAACTGAATTGAATTGAATTGAATATTTGCGTACCAAATTTCATAACAGATTATAACACATTTAACAGTCCGTTTCACATATGACGCACAGCTAGTCAATGGGACTTTCCAGAATGTTGCTCTTAGTTTTAACTAACACACGTCTCACAAGTCCCCTTTGTCAGGAAACACTTTTGTGATTCGTCCGATGACCCATGAATTTCTTGGAGAAGACTCATCAATTATTAAGAATACATCTCCAATGGAGAGGTTTTTTCTCACTTGAAACCATTTTTGACGTTCCTGAAACTCAGGATCTTTCTGACTGATCTTATCTGCCTTTCCCATACTCCACCGAAATGAGACCCAGAAGGTGGATTAAATGTCCACTGTATGCCCCTTTGCATAAGGAAGCTTTCAATTTGTGACTGATTCCATTGCTGGATGGGCTTGCGCAGTTCAGACTCAGCGCCTATAAAATTTGTTCAGTTGTCACTTCTCATAGTTGACACCTGAACTCTCCTGCTCACAAAGCGTCGAATGGCATTCACACAGGAATCTGTGTCAAGGGATTGCACAACTTCAATGTGCACGGCTCTTGTTGTGAAAAGTATGCCATATCTTTTAACGTTACTTCTGCCACGTTTGACCTCGAATGGTCCGAAATAGTCAACTCCCACGTTAGTAAAAGGTGGGTGATCTGGTGTTATTCTATCATCTGGCAGCTCTGACATTTTTTGCTCGCCTGCTTTCGCGCTGATCTTTCTACATGTCACACACCTGGAGAGCAACTTTCTTATAAGTGAATTAGCTGTTGGAATCGCAGTGTCCAATCCTTTCATGAATGTCTCTTAAGATTAACGTTGTAACGTGTGAATCTTTAGGTATAATGACTGGGTATTTGATGTGCTCAGATGTCCTCCGACTCTCAACAATCCATCCTGCAGTACTGGGTCCAGACAACTGTTTCTTTTTACGGCTACATTTTTTTTTTCGCAGCGTGGAAAGTTCTTCTTTGAATTTTTGGCTTTGGATAAACTTAATGACTGCGTTTTCTGCTCGTGTTAAGTCCTGATTTGTTAAAGACTTGTGATTTTCTTTCTTTAGGTTATCTAAGTGTGTTTTGACTCTTTCTGTTTTCTGTTTGAGAATGTCTCTGATGCGAAGGATCCAGGCAGTGGATCTTTTTAACTTGTGCCAGTCAGAGTGATAATTAATCAGTTTACTCACTGCGTCTGTGCTTTCTGTAGTACTCACGATATTCACTGAAGCTGACAGCTTAATCTCATTATCATTTTCTTTTATCGACATATCGTACATGTTCTCAGGCCATTTGCACTCTGCTTCTTTAAGAAAGGCGGTACCATGGATCCAGTCGACGTTTTTCATGAACTTTTCAAAGGATACCCCCCTGGACGTAGAATCAGCTGGGTTTTTTGAGGTATTGACGTACCTCCATTGCTGTGGCTTGGTTAGCTCTCTTATAGTGGCAATTCTGCTGGCCACAAAGGTTTTAAAATGAAGTGTTTCATTGTCAATATATCTCAAAACAGTTGTACTGTCAGTCCAAAACATAGAGTCCAGCAATTTCAGTTCTAGTTGTTCTTTCAACATTTTATCATTGCTGCAGTCAGTTCCATGCGCGGAATAGTGGTCTGTTTCAGGGGTGCTACACGAGAATTTCGTTATCCCATGCGAGTTTTTCTTTACATAACTGCTGCATTAAAATTTTAGCTGGCAGTATAACAGATGCGAGGAAACCCAAGTGGTCGTAAATTGAGCTAGTGATTGACAAGATTCTAATCTTAAACTTGAACATGTCTGAATTGATGCACCACAGCACCCCTAGAGCTCTCTCGATGGGGAGTGCATCTTTACTCAAATCTAAGTCTCTCATGTCTTTGATCATTTCGCTTTCGGGTATGGAAGTCAGTAGGGCACGACTGTTGCTTGCCCACTTGGTGAGGTTGAACCCTCCACTTGCGCAGAGGCTTGTGTGATTGTTGTATAAGGTGACTGCTTGATCATGGCTTAACACAGACTTCAAGCAGTCATCAACGTAAAAGTTTTTGAGCACTGTGTTAACTGCCACAGCAGGTGCATTGCTGCGGTTTTCTTCTGCTGTCTTTCTAAGGGCAAAGTTAGCAACGCTAGGAGATGATTTTCCACCGAACAAGTGAACTACCATCTTATACTCAACTAAATCTTGGTTCACATCTCCGTTCAGCCACCATAAGAAGGGCAGCAGATCTGTGTCCTTTTCGGGGATCACTTGATAGTACATGGCTTCCACATCTGCCATCATGGCAACCTTCTCTTGTCTAAAGTGTGTGAGCATGCCGATGAGTGAATTTGTTAAGTCTGGTCCTTGTAGGAGCTCACTATTTAGTGATACTCCCTGATAGCTAGCAGCACAGTCAAAAACCACCCTCAGTTTTTTCTTTTGAGGATGATAAACGCCATGGTGCGGTATGTACCACACCTGGCCATCTTGGCGATTTAAGTGAGGTGTAGGAACCCTGACTGCATGACCCCTTTTAAGTGTGTCATTCATGAAGTTTGTATACTCCTCGTGAAAGGAGCTGTTACTATTGAATTTTCTTTTAAGGTTTAATACTCGCTGCATGGCCGCACTTCGGTTATTGGGCATTTGAATGGCTGCCTTTTTTAGTGGGAGGCCAATGTGGAAATGATTATCTATGAACTGCAGAGAGTTATTTACAGAGTCTAAAACCTGATAGTCTTCCTGTGACCACTCGGCCTTGTCATCACAAGTTCAAAGAAAGTGTTCATCAACACTTGTTCTACGCTTTCAATGGAGGTTCTGTTGACTGTGACACTCGCCGGTTCATTGTCGAGCATGCCGTCCTCGACGGGTTCTCGAAGAGGTCCGTTCAACATCCATCCGAGGGCAATCTTTACTGCGTACGGCCCCATGTACCTGCTGTTAATCACTTGCCATGGTTCTAGGAGCTTATACTCTCTATTGCCTATAAGAATTTCGATTCCAGCGTTAATCAGGGGCAATCACTAAGATATGGCCACTTATCAATGTCATGCTGTTGTGGAATGTTTTCCACCGTAGCTGGGATGCTCTTTTGTGTAAATGCTTTGGGACGTTCGACAAAGGTGTTTTCGTCCAGACTACTAATCTCCAAATCGGTGAGTACATATCTTTCTACTAGTCTCCTAGAGCTCATGGTGCTCAACATCACCTCAACTTTTCTGTCTTGTACATTTAAATGTCTTGCTAATGATTCTGTACAGAATGTGGCAGAACTACCTGGGTCCATGAATGCATACACTTTCCTTGGACTTTATTTTAACAGGTACTGTGGGGAGAATACAATTATCTCCAGCCCCAGTGAAGGCATTTATTTCGTGACTCAATGCAGCCGGCGGTTTACTTTCAGTTTCAGTTTCGTTGGCACTTGCGTTTGCCTGTGCTGTGTCTGTGGCTCGCACTGCAATGTGCAGCATGTGAGGATGGTTCTTTGAGCACGACGTGCATGTGAGTCTTTTGGTACAATTTCTGGTTAAGTGACCCTTCACTAAACATCCAAAACAAAATCCATTCCTTTTTAAGAAGCCTACTTCATCATTATGTGCCTTATCGTTAAATCGGCGGCACTCGTCTAAGGTATGGTCTTTCATACAATATGCGAACGGTTTAGTGAAGGCGCTAATAACTAATGCACCAGCATTCTTTGTTGCATTCGAGTCTTTATAATTTTTACCAACCTGTCTGACCTCCGTCGCGAAGCTGACCCTGGCCTTTCCTTCCCCTTTTGGCTTGAGTCCTTGAAGGGGTTTGTGACCGTGTTTTTTTATGGCTGGTCATGGCGTCCATGTCTGCGAAGAATGGGTCGGAGTATAGTCTTGCTTGCTGGTCGATGAATTCCACCAGCTGGGCGAACTTGGCTCTTTCTTTGGTGTGATCCTGATACATGTATGCGTGGTTCTTCCATCTGTCGATCAGCTTGTATGGCAGTTTTAGAATAATGGTGTTAATGCATGCGCTGCCATTTAACTCTTCCATGGAGTCGTAGTTTGCCATGACGTTTTGGCAAGTTGTCAGAAACGAAGAGGGGGCACTCAGCGACTTTCCGTCGTTTGGCTTTATCTTTGGCCAATTAATTGCCTTTTGCTTATATGCCGCTGCAATTCTTAGCTCGTTTCCAAACCTGTCGCGTAGCAGTTTCTTTGCCTTTGCATAGCCATCTGGCATTTGCATGCAGCTCATTACAAGGTCTTTAGGTTCCCCTGTGGTGTACAGGTCAAGATAGTACAGCTTATCAATGTCACTGTCAGTTTTGGATTCAACCAAACATTCAAAGGACAACATGAAGAACATAAACTGAAGCGAGTCTCCATAAAACGGAGGAATGTCGCGCTGAGGTAAGGAAGATACATTAGGTAGTAGCATTTGGCTCTTTGCAAGCATTTCTGTGAGTTCTGTCTGACGTTGCATTTGGAGATGCACTGTGATAGGCCCCTGATGTAGGTAATCATTGTCTTGGGTGTCCCTTAAAGTGTGTATCATTTGTGTGTCTGCACTTATGGGCACGCCTGATTGGGCTGCCCCGTAGTGCATTGGCATTTGAGAATGTGCTGTATCAAAACCCTGACGTAAGTAATCATTGTCTTGGGTGAAACATTCCCTTGAGATGCTTGCCATTGTAGGTCTGACACTGATGGGCACACTTAAATGGGCTGCCTCCAGACGTGGTGGCAGTTCGTGATATTCCGTCGACGCACTGTGCTCATAACATTCATCACCAAGTCTGGAAGGTATTGGCTGCTCGGTTCGTTGACTGAGCTCTCTCTTGCCGGCTTTCGTCGACTGTCATATTCAGGGTTGGGGTGGTACGCACCGCTCGGATGCGTGCTGCTCGATTCGATGCGCTCTTTGTTGCAGGCTGTCTTTCTTCACGACCCTGATAAGCCTCTATTTCAGCGTTAACAATTGCGAGCGCTGTTTCTAATTCCAACCTTCCTTTCTCAGCCTTTAGTTCTGCTTCCTTCTGTTCTATCGCCCGCCGTTCTGCTAAGGCAGCTACTTTAATCAACAAGGCTGTTCTAGTAGCTCCCACTTTCTTTAGTCGGGCTGAGGATGCTGTAGAAGTTACGGACCTTTTGGATGCAGCAGTAGCTACGCTTCCGTGCCTTTTTGTAGCACTTTTCTTACCCGCCGCCGCTTGTGACATGCTGTCTTCTGACAAAATTTCATCGTTGAGCGTGTGAGACGTCATGAAGAGGCTCTTCGTTTCAGCAATCCACGATTCCGCCTTTTCTTTAAATACTGTGATGCACAGTGATTTGGGCATGTGCCAATTCTGCTAGTCCTGTTCGCGTTCATTTTCGTTTATCGCACTTCTCTATTGCTCTGAATATGTCACGAACTAACCTGGGATGATCAGAAGACGTAGCTTAGCGGTTAGCCCTTTGTTGCGTGAATGGTAAACCCAAACGCGGAAGAACACGAGTAGGCAGGATAATCACGCTGTTTGTTTTAAGGACTCTCATAAAAGGAGAGCAAGGGAAAGACACAATCTAACCCGCGTCCTATAAACACACACTCAATCAGAAAGTAATACCAAGATAGTGAGTACTCACGGTTTGGTGAACGATTCCGAAACGACATCGGGCGAACTCAATGACTGAGCGTTGTACTATCGTTTGTTTACCTCTTTTATACTTCCTGGTTTGACGCCCGCCTTACTTCCGGGTCCTAGTGCCGGGCGCAGGTTGAGTGTGCATGACAGAATAAAGTTCTTTAGCAGCTCTTTGTAGTCCGTATGGTACTTAATTTCAACGTTGTACAAGTTGCAGACATCGCGCATGAGTGACCCTATTTCGTTGGATAGTGCAGTTACTTGACTCCATGTTTCCTCTCGAATTCGCATTAATTCTTGAAGCTTCCTTGTTGGGTCTTCTTCCTCGAGCAGCCTCTCACGCTCAAACTCGGCTATGGCTGTGTTGTTCTCGCCGTCAGATATAGTGAAGCGCGGAGCACTCAAATCCTCTTTCATTTTTTATTTCAACAGTTACAGTACTTATCTTCGTGCTTAAACAACGGAGAAAGCTTTTGACTTTATGTTGCGGTCATATTATCACACATGTTTTGACGCATATCATTCGTTTGAATTTACACTCACACAACAGAAGTCCGATAATCTCTTTGTCTCTTATTTATTTTTCCAGCATCAAAGATTCAACACTTCGTACAGTTGTATTGAGTAAATCCAGGTTACAACAAGTTATTTGCTGCATCTTGTAGATTACAGTTTCTTACTTTTACAACAACCTATTTGCTGTATCTTACTAAGATCTTGGCTTACGATCTTGGATTACGGTCAAAAGCTTCTGTCTCCACAATTCCGTATCAAAAACTGAACTGGTTTTACAGTGACTTAGACATGCAGCTACGTGTAACAGTGGAATGTCATCACAGACATTACACACAATACGGTTGTCAAAATGGATGCTTGGTGCTTAGTGCACGATCAACAAAATACAATAAAATGAAATAAATAAAATAAAATAAGCACAACAACAAATTCATAACAAATGCGATATGGCTCTTACACTGAGGCATCTGTAGAGTAGACAGCGAAGGGTTAGACACAGGTCAAACTGATTGGAATGGCAGTAGTTTTTTTTTGCAAAGTAATTTTAGATTACAAAAATGCAGACCAGAAACCTTCTGTTCATTAGTTTAATGTTACACCTTGACACCATGCTCTCTGACAGCAGACGCTTTAAAATCAGTTTCTCTACATTTACTGAAACAGGTTGTTTATGTTGCAACCCTTGTTTCCGGCTGACAATGAACTCAAACTTTTCTTGGCTGCATTAACGTAACAAGGTTGTAACATTGCCCTGACTACTTCTGTGGTAGGTAATGTTCTACCACTATGGTGTACCTGTCTTGTCTAAGACCATTATTAGCATTTACCATTGTATATTTAAAATTAATAATTGGAGTGATTCTAGTCGCAGGACACCAACTCTCAGGTTATAGGACATAATTTGGAGTTTAGAATGTCCGGTGCTATTTTCACTTTTATAATTGAGGCTGAGGTGTTTGTCATCACAGGAGCCCCTGAGGACACAAAGTCTTGCTCCTTGACTTACAGAAAATACCTACGGCAACCTGTGTTTGGAACTAGTTTTTTGTATTGAAAAAAAGAAAAAAAAATGTAACCAGCATTTTATGTTAACAACAACGATGACATAAAGAAATGAAATGAAATCTAACTAAAGCGCTGACTCTGACGATAGATTAGTTTCACTGGAAATACTGTGAATGCACTACAGCGTTTATAAAGACTACACTTCTCTAAACACCTGCATCTCTGTTTCAGCCAAACACAAACTGTGTGTGTGTGTGTGTGTGTGTGTGTGTGTGTGTGTGTGTGTGTGTGTGTAGGTGTGCGAATTTGTGTGTATGTCTGTGTGTGACTGTGTGTGTGTCAGGTTGATAAATGAGAGGCCGCGAGGGTTGCGGAGAGTGTGATGCTGCTCCCTGAGTTGACATCATTCTCCTGAGTGTTTGTGAAAGGTTATTAAAGAGACTTTAATCATGACTACCCCGTTTCTGTCTCACTCTGCCGGTCTCACCCTCTCCCTATCAGAGCCAGGGGTCAGTCTGTCTCTCTCTGTCTCTCTCCATGTCCAAGCTATCTCCACTTAGCTATAGCGCATTCTACAGTTCTTGTTCTCAGCTGGATGTTTTTCATCTGATTCTAAAACATGATTTATAAACAGGTGATTTATAGTCATGTGATTTTTACCATTTTTTTTTTTTTTACACATTTGCAAAATAACACATTGTGTTTGCTTGAGTTCACTTGAGTGATTTTAGGGCATACAATCTACAGTACAATCACTTTCTGTTTTTTTTTTTAGCATGTAGGAACACGTTATTGACATGATCGCATGTAGAAATGTATGTAAGGGAACTTTATTTCTGTGTGTGTGTGATGTGGCGAGTTGTGATGTCTTTCACTTTAGTCACGATCGCTTTATACCATCCCTGTTCGATTAAACACCCTCCCCTCCCTCTACTGTCCCCAGCAGGTCAGCTTTGCACATTAGTAATCCACACCAGAACAGTGTGAAATTATGTTTACAAGAAACACAAGCATAATTTTATTAATATTTTGTACAGTAGGTTAAGATGCCTGCCTTCCTTTTTTCAATCGGGTATGGCTGTAGAGTTCAGATGAAGGTTTTGGAGGTCTTACCATGCTCAAAAAGTCATGAAAATCAGCACACTGTTTGGAATCTGCTGCTATTATGTCCACCAACTCAGGCCAATGTGATCTCAAGACACTGAGGATGCAAAATTGTGACGGGTTTTTCGATATCTCAGCTGTGGTGATGCCTTCAACTTATGGCGAGAAGTGTCTAATAACTTAGTAATATAGAAGCTTGTGACGATGCTGTCTATTATTAGAATGGGTGAGGAATGCCTATGACATGCTTACAGTGCAGGTACCCACTGTGCCCTCGGTCCTTCTGGTGTGGCCAGGATCACTACGGCACAGGTTCTTAGGCACAATCATCATTGTTTTGTAAATATATATATATATATATATATATATATATATTTTTTTTTTTATTTGATCTGAACCACACGCACATGCCATGTTTGAACGCACCTCAACATGAACATTATAATCAGGTGTACTCGGACCTATGCCTGAGTCTGTAGTGTGTGTGTGTGTGTGTGTGTGTGTGTGTGTATGTGTGAATACAGTGTGTAGTACAGTACACTCCTCCATTAGTAATGATAAGAGCAGTGATCCAGGTCCTGGACAGTGGACAGAGACACACAGTGTGCTGATTGAGACTCAGCCTTATTCAGACACACATAGTTTTTATGTCAATCTACTTTTAATTCTGCTGATAAATAAAAAAATAAAAAAATAAAATATCAGACGCCCTCCTTATCCTCCTCCTCCTCCTCCTGAGGTCACGTGACGCGCTCCCGCTCTTCCCTCGGTACAGTGCTGCAGGAGGAGATCGGCGCGCGCGGACACACAGACACAGAGCGCGCTATGGCGCGCGTGCTGCCGGGGGTTCCGTGACATGCTCGCGTGCGCGCGGTGGAGGATGCCGGTGCTGGCGCTGCGCGTGCTGACGGTGCTGCTCTGCCTGCGGAAGGGTGAGTCTGAGCATTAATGATGATAATAGACTGTAATAACAACTAACATAAATGATAATTATAATCAAAGGAAATTCATTAAAACGCAAGTGCGCGCGCGCGCACACACACACACACACACACACACACAGGCGCGCGGTGCATCAAAAGACCTGTTACACCTGCTCACGCGCAGAGATCAGAGCGGGACACTCAAGGGTGGTGGTGGTGGTGGGGGGGGGGGGGGGGGGGGGGTGAGAGAGAGTGTGTGTGTGTGCGTGTGTGTGTGTTATTAATAATAATAATAATAGTAGTAGAATAAGAGACTCTGAGATGTTCATCATCTTTATGATCTTTATTATTATTACTACATTACATCACTACATTTACTGCACGCTGATTGTTTTCCCTTCACGCGCACACTCGACTCGGATAATAATGCAAAACATTGTCCTGAAGGCGCGAGCTCGTGTGATTAAGGATTACAGTGAGAGTGAAATGTTCCGCTCAGTAATGCTGTGACTCGGTGTGTGTGTGTGCGTGCGCGCGCGCGCGCTTTACAAAAGAAACTCATTAAAGATTATAATGTGGTGATGACGTCATGGGGCTGATGACCCCCGCCACGTGCCTCCTCCCAAACCCGTAAACATTAACGGCGTTTAATCAGCGCGTGACGGGTGTGTGACGCGGGGGCGCCTCCTGAGCAAATCAGGTTCACGTGCCCCTAATCAGTTAATTAATTAATTATTTAATTACTGACCGGTTATTTATCAATTAATACATTTATTTATTTATTAAACACACATTTTAACAATCTGTGGTTTGTAGAGTGACGACTGTAGGGTTACTACAGTGTGTGTGTGTGTGTGTGTAGAGACAGTACATTTTACAGTGTGTGTGTGTGTGTGTGTGTAGAGACAGTACATTTTACAGTGTGTGTGTGTGTGTGTAGAGACAGTAGATTATACAGTGTGTGTGTGTGTGTGTGTAGAGACAGTAGATTATACAGTGTGTGTGTGTGTGTGTAGAGACAGTAGATTATACAGTGTGTGTGTGTGTGTGTGTAGAGACAGTAGATTATACAGTGTGTGTGTGTGTGTAGAGACAGTAGATTATACAGTGTAAACTAACCCGGTGTAGTTGGAACCTCATGATGACTAGAAGGAAAATAAACCATAAAGCATAACTAATTACAATAATTAATATTACGCTATAAAATATTAAATTTTATTATTATAAATCCAAATTCTCTTTTACACACACACACACACACACACACACACACACACACACACACACACATGCACAGAGAGAGAATTAGATAAAGAGAATAATAATAATAATAACTTCTTTTTTCCCACAATAATTACACACAATATTGTTTACTATAATTTAACAGTCTACTAATAATAAAATAATATTTTTTTAAATGCTGTTTAATGAATATTTATATAACCCTGTTTGTGGGTCATGTCCTAATCCTTTATCTGCAGTTCACTCTGCAAAATCATTACATATTAAACTGAGTGCAGGATTTTAATTAATTATTATTATTATTATTATTATTATTATTATATGAATATTAAAGCATTTTATTCACTACTCAATTAAAAAAATAATCAATTGTACTTATGTTATAATGAGTTATAACAAAGTCCCCGGAGTGCTTGATAGAGTCACATTGTAAATTTCCTCGCGGCTTTTTTAGGGACGCTACACTAATACCGGCTGGAGATTCGTTCCCTTTGCGCTTAAATCAGCTTAAAATTTTTGTGACATGGCTTCGAAATACCCGCGACACTCTGGTCAATGTTTCACGCCCCTGTGGGGTTTTTAGGTGTGCTGCGATGTTGCGACTCTCCCGTTCTCTCGCGTCCCAGAGGAGTCCTGTCACAGTCAGATTCAGCGACTGAGAAGGCTGGAGAACAACACTGAGCTCAGTGTCATGTTGATGAATCAATGTGAGATAACATTAAGTAGCTACGGGTAAATTGTAGAATGAAGGGGTGCACAGTTCTCAAGAAATCAAACCCGCTGTGGCATTCAAGTGATGATTATTTAAAGTTAACAAGCCGTTTTCATCCTCCCAGTTAGGGCGAGGCCGTGCCCGCCGCAGACTCAGCTTCCTGTTGTTGGAGCCAAATCCACTTTTCTGCTTTTGTATCCTGTTTATCTGCTTGTTGTGTGTGTTCCTTTTTGTTCAGAGGGGTTATCTGAGTAACCCCAGCCTCTCTGTCAGCTCGAACCAGTCTGCCCATTCTTTGTTGACCTAATTCACCAACAAGGTGTTTTCTTCTGCAGAACTGCAGCTCACTGGATGTTATTTCTGTACAGCACGATGCAGACCTAACTCTACAGACTGTTGTGTGTGAATCTTCGAGCAGGTGTAGAAATACTCAGATTAGACAGATTAGATGCACAAACAATAACGGCCCAGACCAGAAGCATTCTGATCGCAGTTTAACCTTAAATGAGTTGAATTGCTGCATTAAATGTACGAAAGCGAAGGTGTTTATGTATTTAAAAACTGAATGAATTATTAATTCATATGTGCTGTGCTGTGCTGTGTGTGTGTGTGTGTGTGTGTGTGTGTGTGTGTGAGATTTCTCACTGCTCCCCAACAATCACCAAAGAAGATCTTGCTTTTATATTTTCTTGGCTTGTGAAGTGCTTCAATGCTTAACTGTCTTTAGTGTGGTGTGTGTGTGTGTGTGTTTTATAAGAGAGAGAGAGAGAGAGAGAGTGTATATAAAGGTCAGTGTGTGTGTGTGTGTGTGTGTGTGTGTGTGTGTGTGTGTTGTTCTACGCCGTGGTGATGAGTGTATACTGTAAGTCTCTATAAAGATCCAGAGCGGCCGCAGCATTTCTGAGGCCTCTGTGTGTTTATTTGTGATTACACACCATATCACGTTTATTATCATATTAATTACATGTGTTTAATATGAATATTTAATTAATAATCTGCACTCATGAGTGCACACACACACACACACACACACACACTAGTGCTAAAATTCAATTAAATTCAATTTTATTTGTATAGTGTTTTAACAATTGACATTGTCTCCAAGCAGCTTTACACAATCAAAAGAATTGTTTAAGTTTGTATGGAATGTGAATGTGTATGAATCAGAATGATCAGATAGTTCCTGGTGAACAAGCCGAGGGCGACAGTGGCAAGGAAAAACATATAGTAATAATCAGATAACTACAGTGTTCATGTACTTAGATTAGTGATGTTATTTTAATATATTTCACAACATAATAATAATAATAATAATTATTATTATTATAATGATAATATATTTGGGGCAAAATGGTGTATCTGTGAACTGTGCCAGTATGTGTGTTTCTGTGTGTGTGTGTGTGTGTGTGTGTGTGTGTGTGTGTGTGTGTGAGGATTTCTGGACAAAAAAGCACAACAAAAGAACAAAAACTGTGTTGTTATTTTATAATTCAACACAGTTGTATAATTATGTATAACAATAATTATGGGGCAGTGGTGGCTCAGAGGGCTGAGGCACTGAGTTACTGATCGGAAGATCGGTGGTTCGATCCCCAGCTCCACCAGGTTGCCACTGTTGGGCCCTCGAGCGAGACCCTTAACCCTACCTGCTCCAGGGGCGCTGTATCATGACTGACCCTGCGCTCTGACCTCAGTTACGCTGGGATATGCGAAGAAGGAATTTCACTGTGATGTAATGCACACTGTAAACAACATACTATAGAATTTACAATAATTTACTGGCAAAAAGTTGGCAATAAAATCCTGTAAAATAGCCGTTATTTGCTGTAAAATGGATTACAGTATAATACTGCTTAGCAATTTACAATAAATTGATGTTTGCAGAATACAGTATTTTTTTTTTACATGATTATAAAATTAAACTTGTAAAAAAGCATTACAGGTTTTTTTTTTTTTGTAATCCTGATAAATTACTTACCTGGCAACAAAAGTTGCCAATAAAATCCTGTGAATCCAACAAAAGCCAAGATGTAGCTGTAACATTTTTACTATCAAATTCCTGTAAATAACTATTTTAACTGTAACTGTACTTTACTATTATACTGATGCATTAAAACAAAGATTTTGAAAAATAATCACTCAAATTCAAAGCTCTTGTAAGAAAACTGTTTATTAAAGCTGACACCTGACAATACTTCAGCACTGTAACTGGTAACATCATTTTAAAAAACTTTTTAAAAAATCAGCTGTTACAAAACAACTACAACCAACTCAAGATCAAAGCGTAAAAAATAGTTGAATAAAAGTTAACTGTTTGCCTAAAAATAAAAATGGTCAGCATTTCAGTCTATACAGTATGTTGTGTCTCTTTATATGCAATTATTTCAAAAATACTCTTTCGAGAGTAAGGCGAATAAATCGGTAACAAAAAGCAGCATTCATCAACACCGGCGTGACATTACGTTTTTACCTTTTGGTTCCGTGATGTTTCGGCTTGCCTGACAAAAAAAAGTATAAAATAATAATAATAATAAAAAAAAAAAAGAAGTTAACGACACATTCCTTTACAAAATATCTAAACATAACCTTTAGAGAGATAAAACGTTTATAACATTATATAAATATATATGAATTACCTTACATTAAAAGAAATAAATAATACTTATGGAAGTAAATTTAATTGACCTTACCAAAAAAAATCGATTTATCTTCGTTTATCTTCAGCTGTTGTCGCTGTGCTTCAGTCCACCAGATTTCAAACCATATCAGCCCGCGCAATACCATAATGCAACAGCACAGGAAATTCTTGTAAAAACATTAAAGGTACAGTGAAAGCACCTCCTACCTGTAAATTAATTACAGCTAACAGTAAAATATATAGTTAACACTTGTAAAACCCTGTATAACCCATAATGCATTGCAAATTACAGCAATAAATTGTATAATGGCAAAACAGTAAGTTTCTGTATAATTTTGCTGTAAAAATTACAGCAATTTGTTACAGTGTATATATATGACAAATAAAGGCTTAACTTAATTTTAATTTAGCAAGACCAGTAAAATAAAAGTGTAAAGAAATCTCTAACACACACACACACACACACACACACACATTACATGACCTTAAGTTTGTGTAAGTAAATGGGGGCAAAAATACATTCAACTGAGTGACACGAAGCTCCTGCAGCCCCACTGAACTACATGGAACATCGCCACACTGTATTTAGTTCATTTATAACTTTAACATACTTATACACACGTCTGTTTGATTTAAGCTGAACTAACCCTTCAGTCTTTATCTGAGTAACCGCTTGAGTACGATGTTTAAACTCGTGTTGTTTTATATGTGTAGAAAACATTTTTATTAAATTACACCAGTGATTAATGTGATTTTAACCACTTTATTAGGTACGCCTGTACACCTGCTCGTTAACATTAGTGTCATGCACACTCAGTACACGACCGGCACTAGGACCCGGAAGTAAAGCGGTCGTGAACCAGGAAGTATAAAAGTAGTAAACAAACCATAGCACAATGCTCAGTCATTGAGTTCGCCCGATGTCATTTCGGAATCGTTCGTCAAACCGTGAGTACTCACTATCTTGGTCTTGCTTTCTGATTGAGTGTGTGCTTATAGGACGCGGGTTAGATTGTGTCTTTCCCTTGCTCTTCTTTCGTGAGAGTCCTTAGACTAAATAGCATGATTATCCTGCCTATTCGTGTTCTTCCGTGTTTGGGTTTACCATTGACGCAACAAAGGGCTAACCGCTAAGCTACGTCTTCTGGTCATCTCAGGTTAGTTCAATTAGATACAGTTGTGACAATTAGATTATTTAGACAATATATATATAGAATATATATAGACAATTAGACAATTACTAGTGACAATTAGATAGTTAAGTTAAACATTTATTTGTCACATATGCATTACAGCACAGTGAAATTCCTTCTGCACAGTGAAATCCAGAGCACAGGGTCAGCCATGATACAGTGCCCAAGGGGTTAACAGTGGCAACCTTGTGGAACTGGGGATTGAACCGCCGACCTTCCAATCAGTAACTCAGTACCTTAACCCTCTGAGCCACCACTACCCCATTCAGGTATGATAGTAATTAAGCAATGAATATTTTGTTTATCATTCCGTGGAGAGAAACGTGTGTGTGTGTGTGTGGTTAGAAGACGTGGTTCTACAGATCTAAGAGCAGGTGTGTGGGTTTAAATGGGTGGTGTTAGAGTGTGTGACAGGGGCGTGGCTCTGAGGATGCTGAACCCAGCCGTCCTGTTAGATATTTCTGTACAGTTCTGGTCTAGTGATGGTCGTTCATGAACGAGTCATTCTTTTTGAATGAATCTTTAACATGACTCAGATGAACAAGTCGTCTCGGAGAGTGATTCATTCATTTTCTATTGGGCGCGCTCATGCGCAAAGCATCGCAAAACCTCCGTATGTTATATAGAGGAAACAGTATTGAACGATTCTCAGCAATGAGTCTTCAAGTCTCGAGTCGTTCGTTCTTTTAACACGTGACTCCCATAGACGCTATGCGGTGCAATAGATTCAAAAGAACGACTCAGATTGGAAGATATAAGAGGTGAGCTGCTCATTCTCTTTATCATAATATGTCCTTAGTTACAATGTAATATTTTCATAACTGGAACTATAGCCAAAATGTGTGTATGTAGACGTATTGGGGGTCTTTTTATTGAAAACGCAACATTTTAATTTATTTCTGATCAAAAGAACGAAATGACTCAAAAAAGATTCGTTCATTTTGATGAACGAGATTCAACGAACCGAGTCACTAAAATTATTCGAACTTCCCATGACTATTCTGGTCTTTAAGCACCAGCGTGACACTCTACAACCCAGCTCCTCCCACAGCTCAGTCACTACAGAGACATGAGGGGGAGGGGCTACACACACACACACACACACACACACACACTAGCAGGAGCAGAACTGATGTGGTCTTCTGCTGGTCCACTACAGGTTTGATATGCTGTTCATGCTGAGATGCCTTTCTGCTCACCACAGCTGTAATGAGAGACTGAGCTACTGGAGTCTGATCTCCTCTTCCACATTTTTCCCATTGCAATGTCTGATGTTGTCAATGTTATCTAAAGCTCTTGCTCTACAGAATACCTGTATAATTTTATTCTTTGTGCTGCTGCTTCGTGTCTGGCCAACTGACCTCTAAACCTAACCGTATACACAACACCTATACAATATACACTATACTTATACACCACACCTCTAAACTAACCCCATATACTGCATTATGTCAAATGGTGTTAAATAACACAATATATAAAAAATATTTTTTTTGCTTTATTTTCGTGATATCGATATCACACTGTAACAGAAACATATAAAATAACCCAAATCCTTTTATCCATAACCTTTTATTCTGTGCTAATCAACATCACCTTGTGTTTGTGTGTGTGTGTGTGTGTGTGTGTGTGTGTGTGTGTGTGTGTGTGTGTTTGTGTGTGTGTGTTTGTAGTTGATCCTCTGCAGATACAGTGTTATCAGTGTGAGGAGATTCGACAGGATGACTGCTCATCTCCAGAGTTCATCGTTAACTGCACTGTTAATGTCCAGGACATGTGTCAGAAAGAAGTACTCATCATGGAGGATGGTAACACAAAACACAAAACACTGAAACGGTGACAGTGGAAGTGTATCACTGTGACAATAGCATGTTCATAGTAACAAAGTGTGCATAAGAGCTTTATAATATAATGCTTTGACATCAGGACTGTGTAATAGCATTTGGGACACAGCAGGACTGCAACAGTTATGGTGTTACAGTGTTACTGTTACATGGGGCAGGTTTGAAAGCCACACCAGGGGTCATAATGCATATAAGAACCCATATGCAGGACTTCTGAGGGGGTCAACGAAACAGGAGGTTATGGGAGTGATTGTGATGCGCACGGGAAGAGATAGCCTGGGTTTATTAGGTGAGAAAAAAAATTTAACTAAAGAAAACTGAAAACATAAAATAAACAGAGCTCCACCATCTCCTCGAGGTTGCATGCCGCTCTCTTTCTCTTTCTAATCCTCACTTGCAATGTCGACTTTGTCTGGATCTTTGCCTTTGTCTTGTCTTTGTGTTTTGTCTTTCTCTTGATAGTCCCTAATACTGTACTGAGTGCTAACTAACATTAGCCAAATATGGGGGCCTTAAATAAACCCACCAACAAGTGCAGTGTGTTTGTGCTGTTTGCTTTTATGGCACCGGTGCCTGGCAACTGTGTGTCCATGGAAGTGCCTGTGTTCCCCAGAGTAGCGGCCTGCAGATCTGTCCGTTCTGATATACCATTACAGTGTTACAGCATTAGTGTTACAGCTTTAGTGTTACAGCATTGCAGCTTTATAGCAGTACAGTAGAATAGCAATATAGAGCTGTATACAGAGTACAGAGATACGGTGCTGCAGCATTAGTGTTACAGTGTAACAGCATGTAGCATTACAGAGTTACAGCATCACAGTCACACAGTGGTATAGAGATGCAGCATGAGTGGTGAGGTGGTGTGGTATCTGTAAGAGCATTACATTTTAAGCATTATGGAGTAACAGTGTTACCATATTATAGTGTTTGAGGATTTTAGCACTCCAGAGCAATGCAGCGTTGGTGTTACTGCATTGAAGTGTGACAGTTGTACAATTGTACAGTGGTACAGCGTTAGAGTGTTAATTTAATAACTCCATTTATGAGCATGACCATGAACCCCTCAAGCTGGTCTGGTCAGCTTGTTGTTTTTTTATCATATGTGTTTGCGTCAAGCTTAGTGATTTGTGTTCCCTTTCAAGGCTACACTCGATGCTGCGTGAAAACGCTATGGGAACCAGTTTGTCGCGTTGCCGGTCGTTGAAGTATGCTGTGAAAACACGCCAAAGTTTTTGGCTATATATAACCTCGACAGGTGACGTCATCTGATTAGATGTAGGTGGAGGTTATAAAAACAGGTGAGCCGGCAACAACCTCAGATCATTTGTCTTCAGAGCCTTGTTGTGAAGCGTGCTTGTGATAAACCAGCAAAATAATAAGGTGTTTAACTCACCAATTTGACGAGTTTAAATCACTCCGTGTGTGATAATCCATATCGGAGTGCGATCTCTACACTGCTTCGACTAGTGCTGCGCGCGCCGCGCATTCCGTGAGAAGCTGCGAGCCTCCGCGCATTCCTGGCTTAAAACTCGTGCATCTGACAGAGCTGCGGCAGACGGAGGTAAGAAAACTCCTTTCTTCCGCGTTGTCATCACGAGGATTCCTCTCTTGTTTACCGGAGATGAAAATAGCCTTAAGCTATAAAAAAAAAAAAAAAAACAAGCAGTAGACGGCAGCTTCTGTCGGGTGGCCGGGGGGCGGAGCCTCAATGACGCTCTCTCTCCCCCCCACCCCCTCTTAGCTCTCTTGATATGAGTTAACCCTTTCATGGAGTAAGCTGTATTCATGCTGTGTTTTTCCTGCCATCGGCTTATTTGTTTATTTAAATATAGTCGATCTGGAAACGCGGGATTGTATGATGACGCCCAGATAGCAGAGACGCTTCACAGGCTCTCTCTCCTGGGACATCATCCTCCCTGCTAAGCTTATACTTCCTTTCTAGCTGTATAGACTTTTATCTTCCCTGGAGGGAAAAGCTTTTCAGGCAGTGGGTCAGCTTGGTGCTCCACTGCACACAGGAGGTCAGACCGATTTATATATGTGTATATATATATATATATATATATATATATATATATATATATATATATATATGTGTATGTATATATATATATATATATATATATATATATATATATATATATATACACATATATATATATATATATGTGTGGGTAAAATAAAATAAATGGGGGTGGCCCCCCAATAGGGAGAGGCACCCAGAATTCCTTTTTAACGAATAAGTGTTCTCCCTGGCACCCCCAGGAGGTCGGTGTTTTGCTCCGCCACCACTGGTGTTTCGGGCAACATCAGTCTCCAATAGGCTGTTAGTTCTTCGGTTTTTCCTGCGATGCTTCGGGATGCCGAACATCTAACACCCCCCCCCCCCTGTTTAACCAAGCTGCCGAAACTTTTGCCCCTTTATGAGAAACTGGCAGCGTGGAAGCTACTGCCAAGTATATCTCCTTGGGTACTAAGCACTGGAGAGAGGAACTACAGGATTCAGTTCTCACTTCACCTTCTGTGTTTTCAATGGCGTGGCCTCCACTTCCATGAAACCAGAAAGTGCGCATCTGCTGACAAGCTGCCGGGGAAGGGGGCCATGGAACATGTTCCCCCACCAGACAGTGAGTCAGGCTACTACAGTCGGTATTCTTGGTTCCCAAGAGGAACGGGGGCTGCGTCCAATATTTCAGAAACATTGCCACAACACAGGGAGATCCTGAGGTTCGCTTTCGGGGGCGAAGCTTACCAGTATCGGGTCCTTCCATTGGTCTAGCTCACCCGGACACATACAAAATGCACGGATTTAGCCCTGGTTCTTATGGGAGTCCCAGGGCATCCGGTAGCTAGTGCTTCGACATCAGCATGTCATTCTAACTCATCTCTGTTCTCAGGACTGGGACCCAACGCCACGAAAGCGTGCTCTTTCCTGTGCAGAGGACAACACATTGGGTGCCATATGGGATTCGGTCGTAAGCGGGCACAGCTGTCTCCCGCTCGTATCGAACCCATTCTCAACACCCTCAAGGAAAACAAGCTAGACCAGAAAGTGACCTTCACTTTCAGACATCCTAGCTCTCATGGCAGCTGTATCCACGGTGACACCTTTGGGCCTTCTGCACATGAGAGCATTCTATGTTGTGGCTAAGGACCAGGGGATTTCACTAGAGCCAATCCCCAATATGGGTTACGCGCCAGGTGCTTCGTACCCTTTCTACGTGGTTCAGACCCCGGTCTCTACTCTGGGTCCCACTCTAAGTTCATCTTGTCGTCGCTGAGGCTAACGACAGATGCTTCCCTCACAGGCTGGGGTGCGGTCTCTGATGACCGTCCAGCCCAAGGGAGCTGGAGAGGCTATCTTCTCGCATGGCACAGCAATTGCCTCGAGATGATGGCTCTATTTCTGGCCCTAAAGCACTTCCTCCAGCAGTTGAGAGGCTGCCATGTCCTAGTGCGGTGGACAACACTATGGCAGTTTCATATATTATCGCCAGGGCAGACTGTGCTCGCACCGCTAACAGCTAGCGCACCAGGTTCCTGTCCCTCAGAGCGACTTTTGTCTTTTGTCACGAGTCACGGTCTGTCGGCCGTTTGTTTTCCCACGCTGTCACTTTCCCCATGTGCTCATGTTTACTCCTGTCTGACTGCATCCTTTCCCACGCCCCTGTTTCCGCCCCGTCTGCACACCTGTCTCTAATCCCTGTCTGATTACTCCAGCATTTAAGCACGCGCTGTGCGCTGCTTAAATCGCTGGATTATCTTGTGTATTTTTGCCTCGATTATCTCGCGTTTATTTTTCCCTGCTTTCACGTTGCCAAGCCCGCTTTTGTCTCTCGTTTTTTGCCTTCAGTTTCTCGTCTCGATTTTGTTTGCCTCTTCCTTTGATATCCCGGTTTTGACCTCGCGCTTCCCCTTCTGACTACGGCTCTCGTTTTACGATTTGGCTTCGACGCAATGGTGACTGATCTCCCGGTATTGACCTCCGCTTCCGCATTCCGACCGTATTCTCGTTTTACGTTGCTGTCATTCATCTGCGCCTGGATTCACCTCGTCCGCTTCGCCCCGTGACATCTTTCAGCCAAAGTGATTGCCTCATCTATTGCACTAGCAAGAGGTATTCCCCTGCAGCAAGTGTCTGCTAAGCAGGTAAACCCAGTCCACTGCCGAATTGTTTCAGTGCTGGAGTTTCCGTCCTCGGGTCTATGCCCTAGCATTTTCAGGACATGCGTAACTGCATCCTCTCTCAACTATCTTCCTAAAGCTAACTATAAACCCAACAGGCACCCTATTGCTTTTGAAGCCTTCTGTCCTCCGCGCTTACATCTTCGGAGCAGGAGCGACTTCACTTGCTGTGTCCAGCTTGTGCTCTTCAGATCTACGTCCACCGCATCAGCTAGTGGCGTAGGTCAGAGCAACTACTTCATGCTCTGGATGAGAGATGCTATTGCCCTCTCCTATGAGGCGCGTGGGCTCACTTCGCCTCTAGGAATCAGGGCTCATTCAACCAGGGGATCGCCTCAGCTATTGGATTAGCAAGAGGTATTCCCCTGCAACAAGTGTGTGCCAAGCAGGTAGACCCAGTCCACTGCCAAAATGTTTCAGTGCTGGAGCTTCTGCAGGAAAAGCTTGTCCTTGGGCTTGTGCCCTAGTACCCTCAGGATTTTCTTAGCTGCATTGTTTGAAGCCTTCTGTCCTCCGCCTTTTACAGCATCAGAGCGCCACTATACTGGGTGAGAGATGCATATTGCCCTCTCCTATGAGGCGCGTGGGTTCACTTCGCCTCTGGGAAGCAGGGCTCATCCAACCGGGGTGATCGTCCCAGTCTCACCAGCAGGAGGTATCCCCTGCAGTAATTGTGTGGCGCGAAGGGTTGGTTCCTCCCCACACACATTTCTTACATTTATAAATCTGGATGTTAATGCTACTCCGGGCTCACTGCCCCCGAGTTAGCTGTCCAGGCATAGCTCCGAGACCTTCTTGGCTTTGTGCGCACTCGCTACACAACCTTGGGGTCCAGACACCTGTAGTGCGGCGGCGTTGGTATTCTCGTTCCCATAGCGTTTTCACGCAGCATCGAGTGTAGCCTTGAAAGGGAACGTCTCGGGTTACATTTCTGTATCCTTGTTCCCTGAAAGTCGGGAACGAGATGCTGCGTCGCAATTCCGCACTACCACGTGACCGGACGGCTGTTCAGACAAATTAATCTGTGGTTGTTGCCGGCTCACCTGTTTTTATAACCTCCACCTACATCTAATCAGATGACGTCACCTGTCGAGGTTATATATAGCCAAAAACTTTGGCGTGTTTTCACAGCATGCTTCAACGACCGGCAACGCGACAAACTGGTTCCCATAGCGTTTTCACGCAGCATCTCGTTCCCGCCTTTCAGGGAACAGGGTTACAGAAATGTAACCCGAGACGATTTGTTGACTAAGAAATAACTGCAAAACAACTCAAACAAAGTAGGAATTTTAAGATATTTTGAATTTGACTTCATATCACCCACACTATGAATGAGGTTTCTTCCTGCTCTCAAACACAACTGCATGTGCATGGCACAATTCTTTTGTTTTGATATCACAAAGCAAATCTAGTGCTAGAGCATCCGGCACTGCTAGTGTCTCTACACTTATCTAAGTGTACCAAATCCCTCCCAGAACAACATTACAAATATATTGTTTTTAATTTTTTCAAATAACAAAAAAAAATAACAACCAGAGCAAGGTAGCAAAAATGTACCATGATGAAATAGTGGCCTTAATACCACTGCTCTCTCTCTCTCTCTCTCTCTCCCTCACTCTATCAAAGGTTTAAAGAGAGCTTTATTAGCATGACAAATATGATCTTGTGTATTGCAAAAGCTTGGTTAGGAAATAAGTGAAAAATATTCATACAGAATCACATAGTGTATAAACAGATGTACAGATATTCAACAGTGCAGTAAAAGGGAACTACTGGAGATGAAAGCTACAGAGAGAAAAAATAATGGCAAAACTTGTAGGGAAAATGAGATACACCGAAATTTCTGAATGGAACAGCGATAATTTATCAACAGATTTGCGTGAATAACTCGCTGAGTGTATGTTTTATCCGGTCGGATATTTATTTTTATAAAACAGCCGGTCTCCATGTCAGAGGAAGGCGTGACATCTCCATTAACCACAATGTTTTTCTATGAGCGCATTTTCTGGTTTTACAGCAACAGATTAGGAAGGTGTTGCCAACAGCCAGGCACGTTACCCTTTACACAATGCATTGTAATGTGGTCATGTGCAACTGTTACCCAGTTCATTGTTTGAACCCTTGACCAGCCATTGGTAATGGAGCTTTAGGCCTTTCTTTGAGGTTGTTGATTGTTTTTATTTGGAAAACCCAGGAAACACTGAAAACAAGGACGTACTGTAACTCATGAACTGTGAATCTTGGACTTGATTTATTGTAGAAATGGAAAGCATTAAGGTTGTGGATACAGTATTTATTTATTTATTTATTTTATCCTCAGTAATTCTTAAGGGGTTTAATTCTTTTACAGTTATACAGAATTACATTAACACTAAACTGAATAAAAGCTTTATAAAAAATGTTCTTGCCCTCATTTACTTTTTGGTGTTTGCTACAAATCCGACTTATTTTTTCTCTGCTGCAAATATTTTTTTTGTTGTACATTTAAAATTATATTAGAATGTTTCTATTATCTGTAGATGTCATTGTTTGTGATATTATTGCTGGTGTTATTGATTTTATTGTTCTTAGTTGTTGACATTATTGTTATTTATTTTGTTGCTAGTGTTGATGTCATAGTTGTTGATGTTATTGTTGCCACAGCAGTTGTTGATGCTGCTTTTGTTGTTGTTGTTGGTATTGTTTTTTTCCTGATGAATTCCCTCTAATTCAAGCTGGAATTTGCTGATTCCACACCTGGACATGTTTGAACTGATCTATGGTTGTGTTTAATAAGGATTAGTGCTGCACTTGTCTTGTACAGAGCTCAGTTTTTAAGTTGCTATCTTGACTCTTTGTTTTGTGTGTGTGTGTGTGTGCAGGAGTACACTACAGGAAGTCCTGTGCATCATCCGGGGCGTGTCTGATCGCATCATCAGGGTATCAGCAGTTCTGTACAGGGAAGCTCAACTCCGTCTGCATCACTTGCTGTAACACACCGCTGTGTAACGGCCCACGGCACAGACGCCGCCCACTCGGCTCACCTGCCCCGCCCCTCCCCCTACTGCCTTTCTCACTACTGCTCAGCTCTGCCTTCCTTTCACTTTCTCTCTCTCTCTGTCTGCCTCTCCATACGTCTGTCTCTCTCACCGATGCTACAGCTCCATACTCAGTTTATTTCACCTAAACCAAAAGCATCAGGATCTCTCACCCTGTCTCACTCTCACACTCAGTTTATAACAATCACACATCAAATCTTTCACCATTCCTCCTTCTCTCCCTCTCTCCCTCCCTCTCTGCTCCACACTCCATCTAAATTTATGCCAGTCAGATATTAAAGGTCACATTCCCTTCCTGTCTCATTCTCACTGTCTTTCACAGTTTCTCACTGTCATTGTCTCTTTATTCCTTATCTTTGTCTCTCTCCTTGTTCCCAGGCTATTTCCTCCACACTGTCTCTCTATTTTTTTTCCTCTGTCTGTATCTCACTGTGCTGTGTGAGTAGACAAATATCACTATGGACTTCATACTTTGTAGTCTACATGCTCTCTCTCTCTCTCTCTCTCTCTCTCCATTCCTGTCTCTTTCTCACCATGTCTCTCTCCCTCTCGCTCCCTGCCTGTCTCTCTCCCCTTGTCCCTTTGTGTTGTAAACAGACAGGGTGTTAGCGCTGGTTGGTGTGTACAGGATGTGCAGGTTTATACACACAGCTCTATAAGAATGCTGTTATAACTCAGAACCACACTGTACTGCAACACCTCACTGTTCCTCTTTGAAATAAATAAACCAATAAATCCATTTGTTTATTATCTCTCTCTCTCTCTCTCTCTCTCTCTCTCTCTCTCTCTCATGTGTGTGTGTGTGATATAGATATAGTTTCTCTGTCAACTTAGACCATGTCTTTCTCACCTCCATCTCTCTGTTTTTCTAATGCTTCTGTTTTCAGATCTGTATTGTGTGTGTGTGTGTGTGTGTGTGTGTGTGGTAAGGCATGGATCTCTCAAACAGAAGCTCTGCTGGGGACCCTGAGGGCTTCATTAGGAGAGGCTGTCGACTTTGTGTGTGTGTGTGTGTGTGTGTGTGTGTGTGTGTGTGTGTGTGTGTTATATAAGAGCGAACATTAGGAAAGGAGAAAAGTGAAAGAAAATGTACATAAGTGTGTGTGTGTGTGTGTGTGTGAGAGAGAGAGAGACTCCATGCTCTGTTATTGTGTGTAACATCACAACCAGACAGACAGACAGAAGTGTGAGACACACTCATATCACACCCATCTTCATTACAGAAACACTGCAGAGTCTTAATGTGTTCTAGGAGTTTGTAAGTGTGTGTCGAGTGATGTAGCAGCTGTTAAGCTGCACTCTCATATCCGAGTGAATGAAATGACTGATTAGCTGAGAGCACAGCGCAGAGGAAACTCCTTCTAGGTTACTGTCTGATAAAGGAAGTGTTTCCTTTAGCATTTGTGAGGGTTTATCGCTATATCCAACTCAACAACTTCCACAAATGAGTCTGGATCGGATTCTATGAGCTGGTACACACCACTGAGCTGATCCAATCGAACAGAACAGGATCGGTTAGTGAAGTGCAACCTGTGCCCCCAAAAGCACCTTTTCATCCAGTGTTGGTGCCGGAATTTCACTCGGCCACAGAGAAACACATTTATTTTTTCATGACGAATTCCTTCAGGCGTCAGAGTGATATAAAACTGTTAATGCTGCATTAAAGCAAAAGACAGAAAATTCTTTCTTTTTCCAGGCATATCTTTCTACACAAAGACTGATAAAGACTTTCATTACCTGTTGCCTCACTGTTCATTTTTCCCCTCGGATGTACACACAGTCACAGGTAAAGAAGTGAAATTCAGCTGTGAATGGTGTCACAACAGCGTGACCTAACCGTGGCTGACACAGACTCTGTCCCTCTCTCCCCTGTGCGTTCGGGTTCATGTAGAATGGCTCGTAATCTAAGCAAAGTCTTATTTTAGGCTGTTCTTCCAAATAAATACAATTTTATTTATTCATCAGAATAATTAGCTCAGGTAATTTTTTACATTGAACTAAAGATTAAGAATCCCAAATACTCATTCACCACTGCCCGAGCGGTAGGTACATCACTCCAGCCTGATAACTAATAACACACACCATGTAATAAATGTAAAACTGGATAAAAAGATAAACAGAAAATTTGCTCAAATATTCATAATAAAAAATTTAATCCTTCCTCTCATTATTTTCCTTAATCACCAACTCTTTACTGTCCTGTGATGGATTGGCACCCTGTCCAGAGTGTACCCCGCCTTGTGCCCTAAGTCTCCTGGGATATGCTCCAGGCCCCCACAACCCTGAATACAGGATAAAGCAGTATAGATGATGAGAGTTTGAGTGAGTGTGTGACCAACTCACTCAGGGGCGGGTGGTAGCTCAGTGGTTAAGGCATTGGACTACGGTTCGGAAGATCCCTGGTTCAAACCCCACAACCACCAAGTTGCCACTGTTGGGCCCTTGAGCAAGGCCCTTCACCCTCACTGCTCAGACGTGTAATGAGATAAAAATGTAAGTCGCTCTGGATAAGAGCGTCTGCCAAATGCCTAAATGTAACTCTTTACATTTTTATGTCATGTTCTTGTATTCTAATAATTTAGTATATATTATATTATTATATATAACCATGAAGTTAGTTGGTGTGAGAGAAGAGGATGCAGAGGATAGGGTTAGATGGAGGCAGATGATTCGTTGTGGCGACCCCTGAAAGGGAACAGCCGAAAGACAAAGAAGAAGAAGATATAACCTGAAAATCTAAAAGTCATATTTGTGTCTGTATGTATAATAAGGCATGTATAACCTTAATTCGATTAAGGCATTGATATCACCATGTTCTTTTAATATTAGATTATCTTGGATAATTTTTCCTGCAGAATTTAGCCCCTCTAACTACCTTTCACCTCTGCCACATGATCTGTACTTACTAGCCCTAACCATAAGATATATCCTATCTATCACCAATCAATTTTAATAAAGTCACTTCACCAAAAAAGAAAAGAATTCTGGGAGAAGTTTCATGCCATTCTATGGCGTAATGGTCATACCTGCACTTTAAAGAAAATGGCTTGAAAATTGAAATATAATTGGCGTCCAACAGCAATCCTCGAAATTGCCTTGTTAAGTATAAAAGAGCTGTGATTGTCATCCAGGCAACAAACACATAATTCCTTTAGCACCAGAGCTATACTCACTCGATTCATGATTAGGCTGTAGAAGAATCCTCTTTACTTGCTTCATGATTTCTTTTAAATAACAAAATAAAAATACTGAAAATGGATCTGAGTAAATCTTGCATCCAACATAAAAACCTCATCAATAATTGGATCAATTTAAAGAGCTCAAACTGGCTTGAATTGTTTAGCCTGAGCCAGCATGGTGAGTTAAATTCACTAAGTGAGAGAAATTGTTGCAGAAAAATTGTGGCAGTTCAACCACCTATAACAATAATAAACAGATCCTTTAACATTGGCTCTGTAAAGAATTTAGACTAGCAGTTATCAAAGCAATAAGAAATCGGACCTTCAGACATCTAAACCGCAAAATTACACTGCTATTTCACATCTTAAACATCTTCAACATCTTAGAGAAGATTGGAGCTGAACACCTGGGCGTATTATGTACAGTATAATAAATGCTTAATTTATTTAAAATCCTTGGAATTTCCTTTAGGTGTCACGAACTAACCGGGATGACCAGAAGATTAGCACACTAGCGGTTAGCCCTTTGTAGCGTGGATGGTAAACCCAAACGCGGAAGCACGCGAGTAGGCAGGATAACCACGCGATTTAATCTAAGGACTCTCTCAGAAGGGGAGCAAGGGAAAAACACAAATTTAACCCGCGTCCTAAAAACACACACTCGAAGCAGAAAGATAACCCAAGAAAGTGAGTACTCACGAAATGGCAAGGAGACGATCCGAACCGACATGGGCAAAACTTAATGACAGAGTGAAGTGAAGCGCCATCTTGGCTCCTTTTATGCTTCCTGTTTAGCGACCGTCCTACTTCCGGGTCCTAGTGCCGGCCGCAAAACGGGTGTGTGTGACATTAGGAAGTACCTAGCTATCTTTAGGAACTAGGCCTCATAACTAGGCCTCAGATCAGGTAATTTCTGAACCAATTCTCATATAGTTGATAGTTTTCAGAACTTACACTTATAAAATCACATAGGTATTCAGGGACAGACGTTAAAATGGTTTAGATCCTACCTGTCTAAACAATACCATTTTGCAGATCTAAATGAAGAACTGTCTGGTGTAATGCGGGATCCCACAAGGGTCAGTTTTTGGACCTCTGCTGTTCTCAATATACATGCTTCCCTTGGGCTACATCATTAGAAGACATGGGATTATCAAAACTAGATGAAATATGAAAGTTTTCTAGATTAACTGAGTGAGTCCAAGATATTACACATTGGATGACTGATCATTTTCCCTAAATATTTCTCTAAATATTACTTAATGGTCCAAAAACCTGTACACAAAAGCTTTCACAATTCAGCTTGCTTTTTCGAAGAATGAACTATTACTACAAGCTCGACAGTGAAAGACCTGGGCATAATATTAGACAGCAACTTGTCCCTTGAAAATCACATTTCAGCCTTTTTCCACCTTAGTAATATTGCCAAGCTTAGAAACATTTTATCCATATCTGATGCATAAAAGCTAGTTTATGCATTCATGACCTCCAGACTGGACTATTGTAATTTATTACTAGGTGGTTGTCCTGCATCCTCAATAAACAAACTTCAGTTAGTCCAAAATGTAGCTGTCAGAGTTCCCACCAGATCAAGAAAATATGATCTTATACAGTGGCTTGCAAATGTATTCGGCCCCCTTGAACTTTTCCACATTTTGTCACATTACAGCCACAAACATGAATCAAATTTATTGGAATTCCACGTGAAAGACCAATACAAAGTGGTGTACACGTGAGAAGTGGAACGAAAATCATACATGATTCCAAACATTTTTTACAAATAAATAACGGAAAAGTGGGGTGTGCGTAATTATTCAGCCCCCTGAGTCAATACTTTGTAGAACCACCTTTTGCTGAAATTACAGCTGGCAGTCTTTTAGGGTATGTCTCTATGTGACAAAGCTGGCCTAGATGTCACCTCTGAGCAACCCTGGCACACACATTCATATTCTCTCTCCCTCTGCTCACACACGCATGCGCATACACACACACGCACGCATGCACACACGCACGCTTACCTCTGAAAAACATCACGTTCACTCCCCTCCCGCTGTTTCTGCCTGCCGTCGGCAGCGCGGGTGCACACACGCTTCCGATGGCACCTGGACATAATGTACATTACTCCCTCTGTTTATGCCTGTTCATAATCCCGGACATTTAATGTGTTGTGTTATTCTGGTGTGCTGTTACGCGTTGTTTAAGCAGGCGTGCGATGGCCGGCACTCCGGTGTGCGATGCTGAATCGGCCAAACAGAGCGACCGGGCAACATGCAGTTATGATATCACTGACTGCGCCGCGCCGGCATGGCTCACCGGAGTCCGGCCAAAACCATTGTGCAATGTCAGGAGGGGTGCCTGAAGTTGTGGTCATGAAAAATGTGTCTGTTGAATGCATTGGTTCTGTAGAGGAATATTTTATTTTCATTTTCTTGTGTGGAACTTTGGCCAAGTGTTTTGAACATGTCATAAGCATGTGACAAGGGGAAAGTAATGGTTTCAGTGTGAACAATACTTACCTATTAAGTCCCAGGAAGGGGCGGAGTCTGGCCTATAAAAGAGGAGACCAGACTCCAACCTGGTTGCTTGTTAACCAAGTCAGAGCGAGAGCGCAACTGTGGTGCCTTGAGCTATTTTTTTTCTAGTGTTATATTGTGGATACATGCTGTAAATATCCTGCACCAGTGGACTGTACATTCCCTGAGCACTGTAAATAAATATCACTTTGCATTATGAAAGTGCTATTGCGGGTGGAGCCATAATTTTTACCACCTTATACGAACATTTACCACGTCCGTTAGCGAGAGGTGGTTCTCGCTTTATCACATTTGGTGTCAGAAGTGGGATGGCAACCCGCAAGACAGTGCCAAAAGGGAAAAAATCCAGGTCCCAGGTGAAGGTGGTGACTGAGGAGGATGTGGCCTGGGACACGATGGAGTCTACAGAGGAGGAGGAAGCAGCTGCAGAGCTTCCTAGAGCTTCATCAAAAGCCAGGTCTCCGCAGACCAAGCCCATCACATCCAGTGCAACGTCTGGTGAAGGGATGGCCGCTATGATGCACAGATTCCTGAACGCCCAAGAGCAGAGGGAAGAGAGGTACCTGCGGGAGCTCCGTGATCTTCGAGAGTCAATTTTGCAGTCTGTACGGCCTGTTGAGACCTCCCTTGACATGGAGAGTCTGTGTATGGACCTACCAACACCAGTAGCCTGGAGGGTACTCTCACCAGATGTACAAGCACGTGTACCAGACCCCAGAAACGTCCCTGAACCAAGCCAGCCTGTATGGCAGTATGACCCAAAGCTGCCAACTTTCCAGCAAGGGGAAGACATTGAGAACTATCTTCAGCGGTTCGAGCAGATGGCGAGGACCTGGAGGTGGCCAGAGGAGGAGTGGAGCTATCGACTCGTCCCATTGCTGACAGGGCAAGCACTGGAGGCATACTTGGAAATGGACGAGGAACAGGCGGAGGTGTATGCTGAACTAAAGGAAGCACTGCTGGAGAAATTCAACATCTCACCAGAGACCTACCACCAGCGCTTCCGAACATCCTCTATCCCACTGGGTGAGTCACCAACGGAAACCTCCCACAGCTTAAAGAACCTGTATCAACGATGGGTACGTCCTGAGGTGCTCTCCAAGGAGGAGATCGGCGAGGGCGATTATCCTAGAGCAGTTTCTCCGCGTGCTTCCATCTGAGACTCGCACATGGGTACGGGACCATGAGCCAACAACTGGGCTGGCAGCTGCGAAGCTGGCTCAGCAGTATATGAACGCTGACCGTGGAGGTGTACGCACTTAACCACCTAGATGTACGGTACGTGCTGTCTCTGATAGCTCTGGGGCCAGGAGAGGTCATGCTGTTTATACAAAGACTACACAAGAGTCAACTGGGGGGAAGGGATTAATTTGCTTTTATTGCCAGCAGCCGGGGCATAAGGCATCAGTGTGTCCTGTGCGAAAAGCAAAACTGACTGGGTATTGTTATGTCCCTAGAGAAGAGGACAATGTGAAGGACTCTGTTGAGGAGAGTCATAATGTATGTGACGTAATGGTTAATGTACATTTATTGCAGGCTCTTTTGGACACTGGCAGTTCTATCTCGTTGTTAAAACCATGTTTTGTGTCTAATGTCAATTATGTGAACATCACCGCCGTTCAGTGTGTACATGGGGATGTAAAGCAGTGTCCCCAAGCTGAGGTTATTGTTGAGGTACATGACCAATTGTATTTACTAAATGTTGCAGTAATTGATAACATACCAGCTGATATGATTCTGGGTCGAGATTTACCTGTTTTGAATGAACTATTACAAACCACCAAGAATGTTGAAACGATTACTCGGTCTGCTCCAATTAATGTGTCATGTCCGGTTGTCACGAGAGCACAAGCCCAGGCAGGTATGCAGCCACTGCCAGACTTAGACAGTAGTCTGTTGCAGGGCGGGACTAAGGGCCCTAGAAAGTCACGCCGACAGCGGCGGTTAGAAAAGTACCTGGGTACCCCAGCCTCCAAAACTTCCTAAATTGCTAAATGAAGTTTTGTATATGCAAACAAATGATGTGACGCATTTAGTTGTTCCAACCTGTTGCCATCAAATTGTCTTACATTTAGCACACACTGTCCCCTGGGCTGGCCACCTTGGCCAGCAGAAAACATATGCACGCATTAGTTCATGCTGTTACTGGCCCACACTATTCATGGATGTACAGACATATTGTAACACATGTGCCATTTGTCAAAAGACCAGGGTTGCTCCCCAGCGAGGGAAAGCACCCCTGTATCCTCTCCCTGTGATCAGCGCACCCTTTCGACGCATTGCCATGGACATCGTGGGCCCACTTGAAAGGAGTAGTGCGGGACATCAGTACATCCTGGTGGTCAGCGATTAAACAACTAAATATCCAGAAGCCTTCCCATTAAGATCCATTACCACACCTAAAATTATTCACTGTCTTATTCAGCTATTTTCCAGAGTAGGCATCTCAGAGGAGATCCTGACGGACCAAGGAACCAACTTTACTTCACGGCTAATGGGGCAACTGAACCGTCAGCTCGGCATCACCGCCATCAGAACAAGTCCTTATCACCCACAGACGGACGGGCTGGAGGAGAGGTTTAACCAAACCCTGAAGAGCATGTTACGTAAGTTCGTTGAAGACGCAGGATGCGATTGGGACAAATGGCTACCTTTTGTACTTTTTGCTTACAGAGAAGTACCTCAAGCCTCAACTGGTTTCTCACCATTCGAACTCCTCTATGGCTGGCAAGTACAAGGGCCACTGGACCTGCCGAGGAAGGCCAGGGAGGACCCGGCATCCAAACCTGAGGAGAGTGGCATAGTACAGTATGTACTGGAGATGAGGGACCGACTCGAGCAGTACAGAGAAGAGGCAAAAGGAAACCTACCAGATGCACAAAGAGCGCAAAAACTATGGTGCGACAAGCATGCGAGGCTTCGAGAGTTCCAGCCGGGGCAGAAAGTACTACTGCTATTACCAACATCATCGAACAAGCTGCTAGCCAAGTGGCAAGGACTGTACACGGTGGTCCGCAAGATGGGGCGAGTGACTTATGAGATCCACCACCCTGACAAAGGTAAAGCCAAACAGACTTACCATGTGAACCTGATAAAGGAGTGGAAAGAGCCCATCAGTAAGGCGACAAAGACGGTTCAGAGATAAGAGCTCAGAGACAACCGTCAGTGGTGAGCTTGGAACACCTGGATGACGCAAAGAGAGCAGAGCTACAACACCTCCTGAACCAGTTTCCTTCTTTGCTCCGCCAGAGGCCTGGGCGGACTGAAATGATCCAACACGTCTTAAACCTGACCGACCCAACACCCTCAAGACAACTACCCTATCGTGTACCTGAAAGGCTGGTGGAACCTCGAAAGGAGGAGATCAAGATGATGTTGGAGCTAGGAGTAATAGAGCCCTCAGTAAGCGAATGGAGCAGTCCCATAGTCATTGTCCCGAAGAAGGACCAGACCCTGCGTGTCTGCATCGACTTTCGTAGACTGAATGCCCAATCAAAGTTTGATGCCTACCCAATGCCGCGGATAGATGATCTGCTGGAGAAAATAGGGCGAGCCCAGTTTATCACCACCCTGGATCTGTGCAAAGGTTACTGGCAGGTGCCCCTTGATCCAGCCTCCAGGCCATAAACCGCATTTCGGATCCCACTGGGGCTATACCAATTTACTGTACTTCCTTTTGGCCTGCACGGTGCACCTGCAACGTTTCAGAGGCTGATGGACCGAGTTCTCCAAGGCTGTGAAGAATGGTCTGCTGCATATCTGGATGACATAGTCATCCACAGCAACTCCTGGCCTGAGCATTTACAACATGTGCAGCAGACCTTGAAGAAGATACAAGCAGCAGGATTGACGCTGAATGTGAACAAGTGTGAGTGGGCGCGTCAGGAAGCTAGGTACCTTGGGTATCACCTGGGCAATGGTCAGCTGCGACCACAAGTGGACAAGGTGGAGGCAATTCGGCGAAGCCCAAGACCCCAAACAAAGAAGGAAGTGAGGTCTTTCCTTGGGTTCGTGGGCTGGTACAGAAGGTTTGTGCAAAATTTTGCCTCGATTGCAGCACCCTTGACACACTTACTGGTTAAAACAGTGCGCAATCCCATCCCATGGATGGAGAACTGTGAAACAGCATTTAACACTCTAAAGGAGAAGATGTGTTCTAGCCCAGTCCTACAGAGCCCAGATTTCTCCCAACGATTGCTGGTGCAAGTGGATGCTTCTGCCACAGGACTCGGAGCAGTGCTGGCACAGGGAGGTGAAGGAGAAGAAAAACCTGTGGTCTACCTCAGTCGCAAGCTGTTGCCCAGGGAAACCCGATATTCAGCGGTAGAGAAAGAGGGTCTCGCCATCAAATGGGCCCTTGACAGCCTACGGTATTATCTCCTTGGACGAGAGTTCGACCTGGAAACCGACCATAAAGCACTGAGCTGGATCCAAACTATGAAGGATCATAATTCCCGAGTTACTAGATGGTACTTGGCCCTGCAGCCTTATAATTTTAAAATACGGCATCGACATGGGAAACAGAATGTGATCGCCGACTACCTGTCCCGGTTCCCGACCACTCCGCGGCTTGGAGAGGGGGAAGGTAATGTGACAAAGCTGGCCTAGATGTCACCTCTGAGCAACCCTGGCACACACATTCATATTCTCTCTCCCTCTGCTCACACACGCACGCGCATACACACACACGCACGCACACTTACCTCTGAAAAACATCACATTCACTGCCCTCCCGCTGTTTCTGCCTGCCGTCGGCAGCGCGGGTGCACACACGCTTCCGATGGCACCTGGACATAATGTACATTACTCCCTCTGTTTATGCCTGTTCATAATACTGGATATTTAATGTGTTGTGTTATTCTGGTGGACTAATGTTTTTGCTTCAAAATGATGTGAAAATGATCTTGTTTACTTGCTCACAGAAAACAATATAGTGATTAACACTTTTTAAGTCACTTTTTGAGTGTAAAGGGTCTATGCGAGAAGGCGTGAACTATCATTACTAATGCAGTGATTCACACCTGAGAATACAAAGGCCTGCATACTGACTTGAGAGAGGAGAGTTACAAGAAAGAATCTGAGGATGAAATAAGTCTTTAGGTTATTTGAGAATGTATTTGACACACACAAAAAAAACTTGAGATTCACTTGCGAGTTCAGTTAAACAGTTTATTAGGAACAATCAAAGTTGACTTTTTAGCAGCATTACTGCAGTCACTATAACAAAAAATATAGCTAACAATAATATATAAAATATTATATTATATTATATTATATTATATTATATTATATTATATTATATTATATTATATTATATTATATTATATTATATCATAGAAAACAACAACAGCTTTTTGTAATTACCAGAACATGTAAAGCTGACAATACTTAGAACAAATGACTTTACCAATACTTTACAAAATTTTTTCTACAATACACTACAGTTTACTATGATGAATATAATACAATAATAATATTATATTATTCATTAATTCATTCATTTTCTATACCGCTTAATCCTGTGTTCAGGGTCGCGGGGGACCTGGAGCCTATCCCAGGAGACTTCGGGCACTAGGCGGGGTACACCCCTGGACAGGGTGCCAATCCATCGCAGGGCACACACACATACACACACGCACACACCCAATCACACACTATGGGCAATTTGGGAACGCCAATTAGCCTAACCTGCATATCTTTGGACTGTGGGAGGAAACCGGAGTACCCGGAGGAAACCCACCAAGCATGGGGAGAACATGCAAACTCCATGCACACAGAGACGGGAACCGAGCCTGGCCGGGGAATCGAACCCAGACCCTGGAGGTGCAAGGCGACAGTGCTAACCACTACACCACCGCGCCGCCAATATTATATTATAAAATTATATAATATATATATATATTTATGTAATATAGTTACAGTATATATAACTAACAACTATGATATACTGAATGTGCACTTACTTGTGGTTCTCCAGCGAACTCGAAACTGAACGACAATTCAATTCAATTTTATTTGTATAGCGCTTTTAACAATTGACATTGTCTCAAAACAGCTTTACACAATCAAAAGAATTATTTAAGTTTGTATGGAATGTGAATGTCTATGAATCAAAATGTTCAGTTAGTCCCTGGTGAGCAAGCCAAGGGCGACAGTGGCAAGGAAAAACTCCCTGAGATGGTAATAGGAAGAAACCTTGAGAGGAACCAGACTCAACAGGGAACCCATCCTCATTTGTGTGAAACAGATAGTAGGAAATTATCTGCATTTATACAGTGTTAGGTGGCAGGCAGTTCAGCTATAATAGTTGATGTTAATTGATGTTAAAATGGAGTGCAGTAGTTATTGGAGACTCAGATAGACTTGTAGAAAGTTCCAATCCTGAACTATCGAATTGTTAAGTCCTCAGAGAAACTGCTGACAACACCAGTCGAGGCCAGAACCATCTTCTAAGTAGAGAGAATCATCCCCAGACACCAGACGCATCCCAAAGAGACACACGGGGCATCCATGCGACGAGACCTCCAACCAGAAACGGGGCACAGGATGGATCAGACAGGTCCGGAGGGCAGAGGGAGTCTGGATCACTGGCAGCTCAGGAATGACATGTGTAGCTCGACAGAGAGAGAGAGAGAGAGAGAGAGAGAGAGAAAGGGGGAGACAGGGGGAGAGAGCAAAGAGAAAGAGGGGGAGAAAGAGAAGAGGAGGAGAGATGGCAATTAGGTATGGTCACAGTCACCTAATGTATAATGTGAATGTATATTTACTGTAGAGTGCAAGCAGGGACTCCGGCAGGACTATGACAGCATAACTAAAAGGGAGAGCCAGAAGGAAACACAAACATGAGGGCTCCCTGAGATGTAAAGCAAACAATCACCTCACCGTCAACAAACCTGAGTGATCAAATGAGAGTGAGGAAGACAGCATCTAAACATACCAGTTCACCATAATACTCTACGTCCATGAGTCCCCCAGATCTGCTCCTTTACCTGTGGCAAATCTATTTATAAAAATGCTTGGCTAAATAAATAGGTTTTGAGCCTAGACTTAAACACTGAGACTGTGTCTGAGTCCCAAACACTATTTGGAAGACTATTCCATAATTTTGGGGCTTTGTAAGAAAAAGCTCCGCCCCCAGCTGTAGTTTTCATAATACGCGGTACTGACAAGCAGCCTGCATCCTTTGACCGAAGTAGGCGTGGCGGATCGTAAGACACTAGCAGTTCGCTCAGATGCGGCGCGAGACCATTTAATGCTTTATATGTCAAGAGTAGTATTTTAAAATCAATGCGAAATTTCATAGGGAGCCAATGTAGTGAAGATAGGATAGGGGTGATGTGCTCATATCTTCTGGCTCAGGTTTGTTGACGGTGAGGTGATTGTTTGCTTTACATCTCAGTTCCCCCTCATGTTTGTGTTTCCTTCTGGCTCTCCCTTTTAGTTATGCTGTCATAATTAGTCCTGCCGGAGTCCCTGCTTGCACTCTACAGTAAATATACATTCACATTAGACATTGTGACTGTGACCATACCTAATTGCAATCTCTCCTCCTCTTCTCTTCCTCCCCCTCTTTCTCTTTCCTCTCTCCCCCTGTCTCCCCCTTTCACTCTTTCTCTCTGTCAAGCAACACATGTGGTTCCTGAGCTGCCAGTGATCCAGACTCCCTCTGCCCTCCGGACCTGTCTGATCCATCCTGGTGCCCCGTTTCTGGTTGGAGGTCTCGTCGCATGGATGCCCCGTGTGTCTCTTTAGGATGCGTCTGGTGTCTGGTGATGATTCTATCTACTTAGAAGATGGTTCTGGCCTCGACTGGTTTTGTCAGCTGTTTCTCTAAGGACTTGACAATTCGATAGTTCAGGACTGGAACTTTCTACAAGTCTATCTGAGTCTCCAATAACTACTGGACTCCATTTTACATCAACTATTATAACATCAATTAACATCAACTATTATAGCTGAACCTAACACTTAACACTGTATAAATGCAGATCATTTCCTGCTATCTGTTTCACCCAGATGAGGATGGGCTCCCTGTTGAGTCTGGTTCCTCTCAAGGTTTCTTCCTATTACCATCTCAGGGAGTTTTTCCTTGCCACTGTCGCCCTCGGGCTTGCTCACCAGGGAATATCTGAACATTTTGATTCATACACATTCACATTCCATACAAACTTAAATAATTCTTTTGATTGTGTAAAGCTGTTTTGAGACAATGTCAATTGTTAAAAGCGCTATACAAATAAAACTGAATTGAATTGAATTGAAATTCTGGTTCTAGTGAGGACTCTCACTGCTGCATTCTGGACTAGCTGAAAACACTTGCCTGTCTTTCTTGTGCACGGCGCCGGCAATGCAGCGACAGTCCTAAACAAAAACAAAAATTTAAACATGAAGAATGGACGGGCATACAATCATTCGCAAACAACAGCTGGTGAACAATTTGACCATTTGAAACACGGTATAAACAATACAAAACGCGTATATATATATATATATATATATATATATATATATATATATATATATATATATATATAAATATAAATATATATTTATATAAATAAAACTTTAGACAGATCGTAATCAGATTTTATTGCTGGCATTTAGTATTTTCCAAATGTTCATATAAAATATAGAGCAATGATGGTGAGAATAAAAGACTTACTCGTCAGGAATTACATCCTCCGTTGAGTCCAGATGTTGTTCAAAATAAAGATGTTGCTCGTCTGAGTCTTGCTCTTCCTCTGATGAGAAAGTAAATTCTTCCTCGCTGTCCAGAATCATCTGAAGTGCTTCTTCACCCATGTAGTGTGCCATCATTCAAACGCGCAGAAAAAGTAAGTAACTCTATGATGAAGCTTGTTGTTTTATGCCATGGGGGAGTGTAGATGATTACCTGCCTCACCTCAGGTCATTTCCATATGAACAGCGCGCGCAGGGAGGCGGGAGCGCATTAGCTGTAATGAGCCGATACAGGAGAATCTGTACCACTCCTTACTTTCATACGAATTACATAAAAACAGATTATTTGTTTTCACTTAGTCTTGCATCATTTAAAAGTAGACCCTTTAAGCTTTCTATAGATATATTTCTTCATGTCTGTGTGTGCAGTATTCGCGGAGTTTCAGGTCATTTTAGTGACGTGTTTCAAAAAGATTTTCACGGAGACTGATACGGCTGAAAGCGCACCGTGTTTGTTTTCATTATTTTATTAATGCACAAAGTTTTATTTTTAACATGTGTGCATACAAAAAAAAGTAGACACTTTACAGATTCGATTAATATATAGATCTTGTCTGTACGATCAAAACTTGAAAGTGTAATTTAAGTTCGTATTGCCGTCATCAGGGGAAAATACCTCAAAACACATATATGCGTTCAAGGACCTCAGAGGGTTAATGAAAGAGTCCCAGGTAGGGGCGGAGTCTGGCCTATAAAAGAGGAGACCAGACTCCAACCTGGTTGCTTGTTAACCAAGTCAGAGCGAGAGTGCAACTGTGGTGCCTTGAGCTATTTTTTTTTCTAGTGTTATATTGTGGATTCATGCTGTTTTCTTTTTTGGATTTATTTCCCCATATTTATTTTTCTCTTTTGTTTTTTTGGTACTGTCGGTTTCTTTTTGTTTTTCCCTCTCCCTTGTTTTTGTGTGGTCACCTGTAAATATCCTGCACCAGTGGACTGTACATTTCCTGAGCACTGTAAATAAATATCACTTTGCATTGAAGTGCTATTGCTAGTGGAGTCATCATTTTTACCACCTTATGCGAACATTTACCACGTCCGTTAGCGAGTAGTGGTTCTCGCTTTATCACACTCTACCAGCTTTGCACATCTAGAGACTAAAATTCTTACCCATTCTTCTTTGCAAAACAGCTCCAGCTCAGTCAGATTAGATGGACAGCAGTTTCCAGATCTTGCCACAGATTCTCGATTGGATTTAGATCTGGACTTTGACTGGGCCATTCTAACACATGGATATGTTTTGTTTTAAACCATTCCATTGTTGCCCTGGCTTTATGTTTAGGGTCGTTGTCCTGCTGGAAGGTGAACCTCCGCCCCAGTCTCAAGTCTTTTGCTGACTCTAAGAGGTTTTCTTCCAAGATTACTCTGTATTTGCCTCCATCCATCTTCCCATCAACTCTGACCAGCTTCCCTGTCCCTGCTGAAGAGAAGCACTTTGAAGAGAAGTTTGCTGTGCAAACAGGACTTCTTATGGTTTTCTGTTAACAATGGCTTTCTTCTTGCCACTCTTCCATAAAGGCCAACTCTGTGCAGTGCACGACTTATAGTTGTCCTATGGACAGATTCCCCCACCTGAGCTGTAGATCTCTGCAGCTTGTCCAGAGTCACCATGGGCCTCTTGGCTGCATTTCTGTTTAGCGCTCTCCTTGTTCGGCCTGTGAGTTTAGGTGGACCGCCTTGTCTTGGTAGGTTTACAGTTGTGCCATACTCCTTCCATTTCTGAATGATCGCTTGAACAGTGCTCCGTGTGCACCACTTTGTATTGGTCTTTCACATGGAATTCCAATGAAATTGATTCATGTTTGTGGCTGTAATGTGACAAAATGTGGAAAAGTTCAAGGTGGCCGAATACTTTTGAAAGCCACTTGCAAAAGTATCTGTATCTGCAAAACAATTTATGATATCCATTATCACCCAAATGAGGATGGGTTACATGAGCATTGTAATTTATAAATATTTTTTCATACATTTCATATACATTTCCATAATTTTCTTTTTATCTTGTAAACTTGCTTTGAGACAATGATAATTGTTGAAAGTGCTATATAAATAAAACCGAAATGAATTGATACAGTAGTGTGATTATAAATTATTATCCTTCTTTAACTGTATTCTATTCAATCCATAATCTATACCACTTATCCTGTGCATGGTCACAGGGGGCCTGGATCCCAGGGAATCCATCACAGGACACAAGCATATACTATCATACACTACATAAAATTTGGAAATGCCAAATCCACCATGTTGTCCACTATAGTTTCATGCATCTGTGTCATGGGTATTATGAAATGCTGAGCAATGTATGAGCTTGAGCTTCAAAAAGATTTCTGAATTCATAGCTATAACTTAAAGTCTATTTTACTGAATTGAAATGATTAATTAATCACTGACAGAGAATGTAGTGCAAACACACAGTATACATTCTAAAACCAACAGATTTCTTTTACGAAGTTTGGCTTTAAAATTGTACAGCATAACGATCTGATGAAAATAATTCAACGATCTTTGCTAACTTTCCTCCAGGTAAGCTTTGCATACTTGACAATTTCCCGTCCTCCTGACTCTTCTGGCTATCAGTTCTCTACACAACACAAATACAAAACAAGAATGAGTATTTTACCTTAAGGGTAAAATATCCTGTTCCATTCACTCTCCTTAACCCTGACCATAACCCTTAGTTTATCCCTGACTCTCACTCTGATTTATTGTTCAGGTTCTAATGCTTCTCCAATTATCATATTAATGCATATTAAGTAGGAAGATTAACCCAGTAGTGTCCTTGTACACAGATGAAGAGACTGTCCTCTCTTGTGTCTTGTGTGATCTTCAGTATGAACATGAGGGTAATTAACTCTTAAAAATTGGCATTTTCAACAGAATAATAGAAGAGACTTCAGTGGCAGCAGTTTTAGTGAGTGTAATCTTTATGCTATACAAATGAAAGTATACACAGCCATCTTTAGGGTATCCATGTGGTACCATCCTACATAAAAACATTTCCATTATGAGCTTTAGAAGAATTGAACACATGTTTATACATGTTCATTCATAGAAGTTAGATCACATGTCCGAGCGTACATTGTCACATGCATGCAGTGTCCATCCCAGGATGTCCGGAAGCAAGTGTAAAAGCAGAGGAAAGAAGTGGTGCGAAGCGCCTAGCAATAATGATGGAGACAAAAGTGAAATTAATTCTAGTTCCTGGACAATGTTTGTTGGACTTACATAAAAATTGTATGAGCTACAGTGGGAGCCACGCCAAATAGCCGCTACCGTGTGGCTGAAGTGTGAATGGCGTGTGAATGGCCTTTGCACACCGTAATCCCCCCTCCCTTTTCTGCCAGAAAGGCGTGTCAAGATTTCACAGTAAACACGCCCATTCAAGCCCTATTTATACATTGACCTGGTGCCACCACTAGATGGCGCTTCGTTCTCAAGAACACGTTAAAACAAGCCAGCTGCGCTGAGTTGCAATCACGTGATTTTAACAACCCGCCTCCACCCCCGCCGTACTGACGCTACTAAACTACAGAGATGAAGATGGCGCCTTAACGGACTATTCGTGGTAAGTGATGTTTTATTTTATAAAATTTGTTTGGGGTAGTTTACAGTTTATTTTTTTATTGGCCGTTTTAAATATCACTGTCAGCACCAGCAGCGGTCAGATGTGACTTTAGAGAACTTAATGATCTGTTTACCAAGTCTGGAGTTAATATTACAGCTTACTGTCAGTGTCACAAACTCACAATGTCACTCCACTTTAACTCAAAAACATGCTCAAGCTTCGACAATACTATTAATGTCCCTATTACAAGAGCTGCACTACCCGATGAAGAGTGTTTGTGTTCTCTGTAAATACTGAGAGAATCTCACCAAGTGTTGTCTGGATAAATTCAGCGCTTATTTATTCTCTGGTTAAGAGTTAATCTGCAGGTTATTTCTGTGACTGTAATATAATGTGATGCAGTTGATGAGGGACACAGACTGAGGGGAGCTGTACAGGAGCTAGTAACGCTCATAACCCGGTTTATATTTTACAGACTTTGGCTGTGACTTTCCGCGGTAGCGCGAGCGCTTAGTTAAAGAGCTGAATAACAACACTGAAGTGTTTATTAGTTAAGGAGGAGGAGGGGGGAGGTGTGTGTGTGGGGGGGTGGAGGGGTGGGTATGAGGGGCTTCAGTAAGTTATAGTTTGGCTTCAGGGATGAACTAATGCTCATATACGAGTGTTATATCGCTTAACTTATTTGTATGAGAAGCGCATTAAGTAAATTCTCGGTTAATTTAATTCAGATGATAATACAGACAGTCAGTGGTTAACACTAACACTGTTCACCAGTTAACATTAGCACAGGCAGTTTATTTACATTCCAGAATCCCCAAAACAGTGTTTTACACACTCTGTGGTAAATAGGTTTATTAATATTTTGTATTTTTATTAGAACTAGATGTTCTGTGAAGTTTATTTATCTTTGTCTTGACTAAATTCTCCTGTTGTCTTTAAGCAGAGCTCCGCTGTGGAGGATTGGGGGGTCAGACGGCTGACGGCTGGACTTTTGGAGCTACAGGACTGGAGGAGCCTGAACAAGCTGTTGAGGGAGCTGTAGGAGGGATGACGTCACAGTGCAACAGCTTTAGAATGATGTTTGATCAGGTCTACTGTATATTCTGAACATAGAACTGCTAATTGTCCGATACAGTACTTTGGGGGAAACAAAGACTTAAACTGTTCCATGTTTAATAGTTTTGATATTTAAAAAATTTATATTTTCATATAAAAGGACTATAGATAGAGACTTATAAGCAGCTGGTGTATCCGGGTAGTTTAATGAACTTTAAGCAAAAAGACAACATGTATTCATCTGTTTTATATAAATTACTGTTTAAACTTTGACTAGTTTTGGAAGAATAAATTTAATTGCTAAAGTCATGTTTGCGTGTTTTAATTTTGGGGGATTGTTTGGGTATTTAAAAACCGTTTAGTTGAACCAACAACTTCAATGGGCAAAAAATGGGACACAACTTTGTTTTAAATAGTCAAAGAGTTGGGCTGAAAATCATAATAATAATTATTGGTCATAGAAACAAATGAAAACAGTTAAACACTTGATCATATGTATTTGTTTTTGTGATTATGTGACACATAATAATTTTTTCTCAGTATAAATAAATGTTTTGGGTTTTAAGAACTCCAAAAGAGCAACGACAAACTTACGAGGAGTGGAAGGTGAGAAACCTCAATGGAGAATACTGAGTATGACATGTTAATTGCTCTGTGTGTGTGTGTGTTTTTGGCGGGGGGATGGGTGTGCGTGTTAAAGCGAACGGAGAAATTCAGGAGAGCGCGCGCGCGTATATACAGTACACACACACACACCTCTCCATTCATCCATCATTGATGAAACCTATGAACACGGCTGTTCAGCAGTTCTAAACACAAGCGCAGGGTCTATTTTTGTCCTTAACTAAAATACTTCAATACGTTAATAATGAATTTATTTTGCTGAATAAGGTAATAAGCGATATTTAAACCAAACCAGTAAGTTAAGTAAGTGTTCCATACATTAAAGTACTGTGTATAAACAAGTGCCCTAGCAAACACAGTTACAGTTTACAGGACAAACAAACAAACAGAGTGTGTGCGCTGGGGGGATTGGAAGGTGAGTGAGAATACTCATTTACAAGACAAAAGACGGTCAGAGGCAGGGCCGTTCTAGACCAGGGGGGGAGGGGCGCAGTCAGAAATGTGAAGGGGGCATCATGTTCGAGCACTGTTTTTCCCTGGGCTTACTGTATAGTAACAGTATTGTATTTGCTGAATTGTGTTGAGGCACGCAAACCCCCTGACCACAATAAGGTGGCAATCCCTCAGGGGGAAACTAAAAAATAAAAATTAAAGAAATATAATAAAATATCCTTAATCCAGATTTTATCAATCAATGACATAACATTTATCTAAGCTGGATGGTCAAATTCTCAAAAATGTTTAACCTAAAGTAAGACTTAACACACTATAACTAAAATATTTACAAAACTGAAAGGTTGTCTTATGAATAATAAAAAATACAAACTAAATTAAAACAGATGGGCTGTTGAACAGATCATAATATGTTTTATGTTTTCTGATTATAAATGATAGATGGGTTGATTTTAGAAAGGCTAAATGAAATAGCTAGTTTTGGTCATGTCAGTCCAGTAACTATACTATGTAAAAGTAATTATAATATGAATTAATTAAGGGCAGGACCTAATCTAATGTTAATAATTTACACCATGATAACATTAGTATTTATGTTTTTTTGTATATATTTTTAAATGTTCAAATGAACGTTTCAGAGTATATAATTTGTCGTGTCATCTGTGATTGAGACCCATGAGTTAAATTGAAATAATGTTTATAGGTAGTAAGCCAGGTTTTAGTAACCTTGGATAAATCAGCATGAAAGCCCTCTCTCACGCACGTGCTCTCACGCTATCTCTCGCACTCACACACACACACACACACTGTACACACACAGACACACACAAATAACACATGAAATCGCGTAAAACCAAATGAAACTAGGGTAAAAAATATGAGCAGTAAAAATACAGTAGTATCCTGTAGGTGATTCCTGTCCTGTGATAACAGGCACTAACACTCTAGAACTGTTTAGTTCTGTAAGTTTTGTTTTCAAGTGTGAATGTTTATGGGGATTAAATCTGTCTCTGCTGCTGCATCTATACACAGTTGTGATAAGTGATTTATGCCCCATCAGATCTTTGATGTGGGACATTATGCTGGTTAAATGACTAAAGACACACTGATCCGTATGGACAGATATTTGTTCCAGATATTATGCGCCATTAATCAATTTGTTATGCCAATTTGACTATCAGCGAAAATATAAAAAATGTAACGCAAACAAACCCAAGCAGAAGTTAAATTTTAAGCTTTACTTTCAAATAAAAATTTGATTTGTCACATACACAGCACGATATGCAGTAAAATGCTTTGGGTGCTTTAGGTGAGGCTCGAACTCGGCATTGCTTCACCTGGACCGCTTTATAAGTGTCACGCGCTAACCGATTGCGCCACGGGAGCCACACGGAAGTTGCTCTTGTCAGAGTATCCTCTCTCTCGTGCACACACACACACACACACACACACACACACACACATATGAAATTGCGTAAAACCAAACGAAATATAAGCAGTAAAAAATCAGTAAAAATACATTAGTATAACAGGCGCTAACCCTCTGGAACTTTTTTACTATTGTTTCCAAGTGTTTATGGGGATTTAATGTGTCTCTGCTGCCGCATCCATTCACAGTTGTGATAAGTGATTAATGCCCCATCAGATCTTTTGACAGGGGAGCATTATGCATGATTAAATGACTAAAGAAATACTGATCCATATGGGCAGATATTTATTCCAGGTTGCATGCGGCATTAATTGCCTTTCTTATGCCACTTGTTGACTATCAGTGAAAAAGAAAATCTGCGAAAACATCATCAAAAATATAACGAAAACAATGCCAAGCAGACGTTACATTTTGAGCTTTACTTTGCAGCAAAATATTATCTATCAGTATATTAAATGGAACAAGGTAAAATACACAGTAATATAAAATACTGTACATAGCCCGCGTGTTTATTCCGTACCTACAATGATCGGTATAGACAAATTACAGCCGCTACCGTGTCTTTAAGGATCATTTCAGGATGTCTTAAAAAATATTTCACTAACTAATTTTATTAAGTCATTATTAAATAATAAATAACATAATCATCATGGGTTGTGTATTGAGTGATTTAACAAATCTGTTTTATTAATCGGTTTGTTGTTGTTCTTTTTTACCACGTCATCTATTTATGAAACTATGTATATATTAAATATACGGTATTGGGTTTCCTGGACACTGCAATTAACTGTGCCAGTCAATGCTCCATCTGGCGGAATTATACAGCATTGCAAGCATCTTTTTAGAAAGCGCATGGGGGCGTTTATGGGGCGGGGCATTGTTAACTGCGTCATCGCGGGGGATCACACTCCGTGCACGAAGCGTCCATTAACCCTTCATGAACCTGCCATGGAGCCATCATGCTCCAGGCGGCTGTTTGACGTGGCTCCCACTGTAGCTCTTGGAGCGGATCTCATTTGTATGTTGAGGAAGTAGTGTATTAGAGGATGTTTCAGAAACCTGCATGAGTGAATATTTGCTTTTTCAAAGAATATGTGATTGAAACAGTAAAACAATTAAAATAACGTTTTAATGAAAACAATAATTATAATGAAGATTTCTTTGCTTTCTTCACATAATAGGGAAATAACAAAACAAACATACAAACAAAAACACATTATTGGCATTGTCAGTTGCTCAAATGTTCATTTTAATCATGAGTATCACTATCAGTCCATAGTTTTGCAATATGTGCATCCCATACAGATCTAATACTTAGCTTAGTCTTTGATCAGAGGTGCTGGCTGTGTATTCATGATTAGACCTTTTTTAGGAAACGTTTTTGTTTAGCCCTGAAAACAGACACAGTCTCGATACGGTGAAACCTGAGTGATGACTTCCAGATAATGGGGTTAGACTGTTTGTCTGCTTTCTGGCCTGGGCTCCTGATAGTCACTGATTAACTTGGCCTGTTCTGGGATGACAACCTATACTACAAGAAATGACAGCTTCACCTTTTAGACTTTCCATTCTGAATACTCTATCTCAGGCCTAATTTAGCCAAGTTTCTTCATCCAGACTCGCTTGCTCACACAGATTTACCGCAATTTCTTCGAATTTCTTCATCACTTTCCAGCATTTAAGGTCCAGCTTAAAACCGTTCTCTTTTTCTCTGCACCTTCACTCCTCTTTTAATTTGAGTGTGTGGGTGTGTGCGTGTGTTTTATGCCTATTCTTGCTATAGAAAGGTGCAATATAATAATAATAATAATAATACATTGTATTTGAATGATGGTTTTAAAAAAGGATGCAGTGGCAAAGTAGCTATCTATCTATCTATCTAGATAGATGAATAGATAGATAGAGACACAGATAGATAGACACTGCAGTCTTTCCTGTTGTGATTCAGCAGAATAGTTTATTGACCCAAACACTATCCTGTGTGTGTGTGTGTGTATTGATCCAGTCAGCCCACCAGTAGAGGAATTAGAACTTTAATTGTGTGTAACTGGTATGATCGATGCCAATCTGCACTTGCTGTGATTCCACATACAATGCAAACGCTTTGTTTGAGTTCATGTCAAAACACAAAACACAGCCCTTGCCCAAATTCTGCCCAAGCTCCTCCCACAGTTCAACACTGATACTATTTCCAAACTCCAATAATACACCAGGAAACAATGGGTCCAAAAAGATGCTATTTTTGTTTCCTGTGATGTCAGTTATGATTGCAGGCTGCTGTTGGTCAATCTGGTGTGGTCTTAGGATCAGAACCTGACAGTGGTGCTCTGCAGACAGGGCTTTAGACCACAAAGAAAGAAAAGAGAAACTGAGGCATTTTAATTTTTCAAAAACATTGTTGGAAAAAAATATTATCCTGATATGGCCATTCAGCTAACCAGGCTCAGCACCTTCAAAGGCTGAGGTTCTACATCATATGGTAGCTTGTGTGTTTGCATGAACATAATGTGCACAAATGGTGGATTTGTTTCTGAGCACAGTTCATTTACTCTTCATTGAAATCAACAAGGTGATGGGCATCATTCGCACTTCCTCAGACACATGAAAAAGGTAAAATTCCCTCCCTGATAGCTTCCTGACAAGCTGCATTACTGTCTGGTTTGGGTGTTACAGCATATCTGATCACAAGACCCTAGAGATGGCTGTCAGACTCCTGAACACTGTGCTGCACACCTCCACACTTCACCCTGATATTCGAGTAACACACTCAACTCTACCTCACAAACAATTTTAAGTTAATAATGATACATGTCACTTCATTTACTGAACTGACATAGCTTTTACAGCACATAGACACTTGAATTAGTCTGACTTATTACAGCACTCTACTGTCCTATTACTCTCAGCTTCTTATCACCACCATTATTGCATTGACACTTTAGGCTAATTTTATACTAGACACAGTTATCGACTCTCTGCTTCCTTCAGTGTCCTGTTTTCATGTTAGGAGTCGGCGGACCCACTGGCGGGCACACATGCATTTTTTTCTGGTAACCGTGAAAAGAGTTTAAAATGCTCCGTCATGTTTGATCTTAAGCATTAGTGTAGTGCATCATTTGAATCTGTAAAGGGTCTACTTTTATTTATGTATACTCACAATATCCACAAAACATTGTTCTTTTGTAAAATAAATAAACAGGTTGTGCTTTCAGAAGGTAATGTACATACAAGGCCACGCCCCCGGACACCGGCACAAAAACACACACAGACAGACTGGCTTGAAAACACAGCGTTTACACAAAGATTCAGTTAATTTTTCTGCGCGTGTGGAAGATGGCGCGCGCTACACAGCCAAGAAAGCTCTACAGGGGGGTGTTCCAGAAAGCTTGGTTATCATACCATTTGGTTAATCATAACCTCTGGGTTATACTGCACGTATGTTGGTTCCAAAACACCTGAGCAGAGTAAGTTTACCCCAACCCCCTACTGGTTACCCAGAGTTAATGCACGTGCACGGTGCATACATTAAGACATTTTCAATGGATCGCTGATTTCACGAGTCAAAATGGAAAATCAAAGTGAAAAAAAAAAAGAGAGTGACATACTTCACAGAGGGTTTAATGCACACATATGAGGAATTCAAGCCAATAATATGGAAAAAAGCAATAGGGCTGCACCGGCTAAAGAAAGAGAGTGGACTTGGCAAAAAATAAAAGACAGAGTATTTTATAAAAGTGATATTTCATACAATAAATACATAGATATAAAATATAATTTAATACAATAAAAGTGATTGTAGGCGGCGCGGTGGTGTAGTGGTTAGCACTGTCACCTTGCACCTCCAGGGTCTGGGTTCGATTCCCCGGCCAGGCTCGATTCCTGTCTCTGTGTGCATGGAGTTTGCATGTTCTCCCCGTGCTTGGTGGGTTTCCTCCGGGTTCTCCGGTTTCCTCCCACAGTCCAAAGATATGCAGGTTAGGCTAATTGGCGTTCCCAAATTGCCCGTAGTGTGTGATTGGGTGTGTGAGTGTGTGTATGTGTGTGTGCCCTGCGATGGATTGGCACCCTGTCCAGGGTGTACCCCGCCTAGTGCCCGAAGTCTCCTGGGATAGGCTCCAGGTCCCCCACGACCCTGAACACAGGATTAAGCGGTATAGAAAATGAATGAATGAAACAAAGTGATTGTATTAAATTGCTAATTTAACATCGCCTCCCCTTTTATTATAATGCAAAATAATTCAACATCCCTTCCATGTCCTTTTGGCTGTTAAATGAAAGCATTTACTTTTCCTGACATTCATTTCTTTAGGTTAAAATACCAGTGTATACTGACTGTATGGTTTCTTATTTAATAAGGTTTAATCCTTCTGGAGCCAGAAGCCAAGTGAAAACAAAACACAAAAACTTTCTGCAAAAATGTAACATTTGATTTCACAATCACGGAACTATATATTTTCATTTAGTAGACTATGGAAGTATATTAGTGCCAAAATTCCTAAAAGCAAAATAGAAGGTTGAATTACATGTACAGAAAAAAACGTGTTGAAATAAAAATGTTAGAATTTTTCTGCATTACAATTTATTGTGGTTGTATATTTCAAGTGAAAATGTAATTCAAGCATTTAAAATTCAATGCAAAAATATTCAAGTTAATAAATTGCTGTTCAAAAATATTTTCAGGTGTTAAAAATACAATCTTTATTATTTTTCAATATTACAAATTCAGGTTGCAAAAATTTAGGTAATAAAATTCAAGTCGCTAAAATTCAGGTAATAAAATTCAGGTCGCTAAAATGCTGGTCTTCACATCCGGGATATCACAGGAAGAGCAGTGGAGTGCAGCAGTGTACTTTAAAGTGTGCTTCCTGATCCCTTTGCAGTCTACTTCTCAGAAACTACTTACCGATCGGAACGGAGCACTCTTAACTAACAGGCTGGGTTGCGAGTTGCACAATAAAGGGTGTAAATTGTTAAAATCACCCTCAGCCGTAAACACTATATTCAAACCAAAGCCGGTGTTCAATCGAAAAATGCTACCCATCGAGTTTTGCTAACTATCGGATCTGCGCATGTGCAGTCCCACAAGTTTGCACACTTTTTCCACGCCCATAAATCCAAACTACCTTGGTGCTGAGACTTCCTTTTCGTTTTCCTTTGCTTAATTTGACCGAAACATTTGAGTTTCTGAATAAATTGTCGTGAATGAGCCTTAAGGTTGAGGAAAATAAAATCTTGAAACTGGTTCAGTGTCTCAAATTTAAATACCTACGTTTACATCTTTTTGTATACTTGAATACCTTGTAGTTATCATGTGTGTGCAGCACTATTCAGTGCACAGAGTAATCCATACATAAATGCTTACGCACGTGATGACATACGTTTTTGATTTAATTTATGATAATGATAATAAATACAATCAATACTTCTAATAAGATTTAACGTCCACAGTGTAGTTGTAGTGATGCGGTAGCGTAACTCGACAGGCTATGCTATCGATTTTTGCTACGGTAGCATTTTTCGACAAGGCAGAAAAAAAATCCACAGAACACCGGCGCTCTTTCACTCACACGCGAAATCCGATGGGTTTCCCGCCCCTGCGCTTGGTAATGTAGAGTCACATTCTGTAACAAGATATGGATTAATTTCCTCAGCAGCAGCAACAAGATACATGCTGTTTACACTTTGTTAAATTTATATTGCTTATAAATAAAAGGTAACCATAAAATTTTTGTAATTAAGAAAAACGTAAAGTGTGGATAGTACAGTTTAATGTCAGTCTGATTAAAATAAAATAAAATAAACAAATAAACACATTTTTGTCTGTTGGTATGATGTTCTTTTTCTGAAATGCTGTGTTACTTTTACGCCAGATGTAACGGGACACGCACCTTCCAAAAAGTTCAACTTTTGTCTCGTCGGTCCACAAGGTATTTTCCCAAAAGTCTTGGCAATCATTGAGATGTTTTTTTAGCAAAATTGAGACGAGCCTTAATGTTCTTTTTGCTTAAAAGTGGTTTGCGCCTTGGAAATCTGCCATGCAGGCCGTTTTTGCCCAGTCTCTTTCTTATGGTGGAGTCGTGAACACTGACCTTAATTGAGGCAAGTGAGGCCTGCAGTTCTTTAGATGTTGTCCTGGGGTCTTGTGTGGCCTCTCGGATGAGTCGTCTCTGCGCTCTTGGGGTAATTTTGGTCGGCCGGCCACTCCTGGGAAGGTTCACCACTGTTCCATGTTTTTGCCATTTGTGGATAATGGCTCTCACTGTGGTTCGCTGGAGTCCCAAAGCTTTAGAAATGGCTTTATAACCTTTACCAGACTGATGGATCTCAATTACTTTTGTTCTCATTTGTTCCTGAATTTCTTTGGATCTTGGCATGATGTCTAGCTTTTGAGGTGCTTTTGGTCTACTTCTCTGTGTCAGGTAGCTCCTATTTAAGTGATTTCTTGATTGAAACAGGTGTGGCAGTAATCAGGCCTGGGGGTGACTACAGAAATTGAACTCAGGTGTGATAAACCACAGTTAAGTTATTTTTTAACAAGGGGGGCAATCACTTTTTCACACGGGGCCATGTAGATTTGGAGTTTTTTTTCTCCTTTAATAACGTAAACCTTCATTTAAAAACTGCATTTTGTGTTCAATTATGTTATCTTTGACTAATAGTTAACGGTTTTTGATGAGCAGAAACATTTAAGTGTGACAAACATGCAAAAGAATAAGAAATCAGGAAGGGGGCAAATAGTTTTTCACACCACTGTATATTATATAAGTATGTGTTTGTGTGCGTGTCTCATATGTAACATTCATATAAAATGCAATTCATGATAAGTGTATGTTGTTAAAGTATTTGTGGATATGTATGTAACGACTGTTCAGAACGGGCCGGGTCGTGATAGACACTCCGTCTGATCATTTGGTCGCACCAGTAAAAGGTGTCAGTGCCAAAGACAAAGCGCGCTGGAGAAGACACAAGCAAAGCCCAAGCCTCTGTCTGTCTAAGACACCGGAGAGAGAGTGAGGCAGAGCAACATGCATCAGTTTAGCGCGCGCTCGGGTTAAAGTGCACAAAGCACAAACTCTACTCTCTCTCTTCCTATAAATCCTCAGTAAAGCCATGTCCGGAGAGCATCTTTAGTTTTTTGTTTTAGTTTCCAGAATCCCGTCCGTTCTCGCATAGACGGCGCAGCTCTGGTTATTTTGTGTTTTCAGTTTTCTTTTGAAAAAAGATTCATTACAAAACAATGAAAGACATGACAATGCCTCGGTTTAAATGGTCTTGAAATTAATTTAATTTCCTGATTGCAGTGCTTATTAAATGTTTAAACTGTAGAGATACTGTACAATAATTTTACTGCTGTAAAATCAGCATTTTATCTAATTTGAAATATAAACCTAATATTATCTGTTACTTAATATATTTTCTTTAAAAACAGTGTTTTTTTATCATAAATATAATAATCCATAATTATGTGGATATCCATATTAGATGGCTTTTAGTGAAATAAAACTGTAACTTACTTTAAAACTTCTAAATAAAGTTTAATTTACAAAACCACTGGACTTACAAACTTACTTAAAAACACAAGACGTTTCAGTGTTCATCCAAACACCTGGATGAACACTGAAACGTCTTGTGTTTTTAAGTAAGTTTGTAAGTCCAGTGGTTTTGTAAATTAAACTTTATTTTGAAGAAACTTCTACCTGGATGAATGAATCTCCACAGAAATTACTTTAAAACTAAACATATTCCCTAAAACGGTGGACACAGAGCTACAGACCCCCCTGTAACCCCCTTACCCAGTTAGCTAGCAGTTAATGACCACCACTACTTGTGCAGTTCATAAAAGGACAGGTAATGTTTGTCGCGCTGTTGCACAAACAACACGCTCATTTATTTCAATTCATTTGTTGTTATCAGGGGCGTAAATTTAGGGTAGACGGAGGGGATGTGTCCCCACCAATATCCTCCGACCATTGAAATGTCCTCACCAATAATTTAATCCACTTTTTAAAAAAATTGTTCTGTCAACATTAACCTAGACACGCAGAAAGGGATAAATCACGTTCTCTCCTTGAGTCCTCCCGCCCCCAAAACACATATGAACATTTTGATTTGCTGTGCCTTTCCCTGCTATCATGTGATAGGCTATTGGCTGCGTTCAGACACAAGCAGCGCCAAATGCAGTGGATTTTTTCCCCCGTGTGAGAAGGTGTGTTAGGTGACAGACATACATGTGAGGATGAAAAAAAAAAAAGAAGCTGGACATAAGGAGTTTTTTTTTTCAAAGAAAAGTGTAAGTCGCTTCAAGTTCGCTAGTGAATCCATCAAAGTCCATCAAAGTAACGACAACAGTTAACGTTAATGTTTTTTTTTTTTTTTTTTACCGCTTTGACTGACATTCATTACAGCAGGGAAGGTTATAGTCTGTGAATACGAATTTAAAACTAACAGCAGATTAAACAGCTAAATGTAAAAGTATAAATATGATCCCTGTCAGTCTCCTAATCTAATGATGACTGTTTGTCAGAAATCAGGCTTGTGAAAGAAATTGATAAGCTACACACTAATATTGCCATATGGCTAGAATTTAGTTGACAGTTCACCAATAGACAATCCACTTCACACAAATAGTTTTTAAAATGCATTCACTGACTTGGCGAACATTAATGATTTGATTGGAGGTTTGCACACTAAGACTCAGAAAAAGTGAAATAAAATGATTGCTGTTTAAATGGCATGTGTTTATCCTTTTTTGTCAGTACGTTGGTGGTAGCTCTATACCAATAGTGGTATACACGGATCATAACCCATTGGTCTTCCTTTCGCGAATGGCCAATTCAAACCAGCGGTTAGTGCGGTGGTCATTGATCATTCAGGGTTTTAATCTGGAAATACGCCACAAAAAAGGTGCGGAGAATATTTTAGCGGACGCACTATCGAGGTCGTAAAGTTTTGTTTGTCAAAATATAGATTTTGACTTTTATGGGTGGGGGTGTTACGTGCAGAAGTAATGCACGTATGTGTGTGTGTGTGTAGCGCGGGTATGCGCCGTCGCGCATGTGCGATCTCTCCCACATTTCTCTGTCTCTCCCGCTCTCCTATTTACAGGAAGCCCCGCCCCGATGGAACGTGCCGTGACGTGCGCCGTGATTGGCTGACGGTGGATCTGCGTGGCTTCTTAAGCTCGCGAGTGGAAGCAGGAAGTGCGCGACTTATGCCTTGTGTGTGACTTCCGTGCTCCGTTGTTGATTGGTTAATTGGTGAATTGTTGGATTGTGATTGTGTGGTTGTTGGATTGTGTGATTAATTGAGTGATTGATTGTATGTTAAGTGTTGGTGTGTGACTGAGTATTTGTTTGTTATTTTGTATTTGTTTTGAGCGTGTGTGTGTTTTTGGTTTGTTTGGTTGGAGAGAGAGCCTGTGTGTCGCGCCTTGCCTCTCTCCTTCCCTTTTGTTGTTTTTGGGTTTTCTTTTGTTTGTTTGTGTTAGCGTGGATGGAAGTGTTCCTCCCGCTTTTGTATATAGTTTTCTTTGTTGTAAATATTGTGTATATATATTTTGTTCTTTTCTTGTTTGTACATAGTTGCAAGGAAGCAGTAGGGGTTCGGTGCCATTTTTGTTGTCCCCTGTTTTCTCCTGTTTTTTTTGTAAGTAGTTAGGAAGCTAGTTTAGTTTTTGTATTTTGATTTCAGTTTTCTTTTTGGGTAGTTTAGCTAGCTTGAGGGAGGAGTTAGAGGGGGGGGGTTTGTTTATTGTTTTGGCCTTGGCCCAATCCTGAAGCCCAGAGCTTCCTGTATGTGTATGTGCGTGTGTGTTAAAATAAAAACCACGCACAAAATCTTGGTTGCAAGAATATTTATTTATAATCAATTTATTATTTTCTTTGTTGTGTCCCTTGACCCTAGACCGGGGGTCGTAACACAGGTGACAGAACCTAAACACCTGTGCTGTATATCAGACAGTGATGGAGAGAGAAGGGGTCACAGGTGATGCTGAACGATGACTTGATATTATTATACCTGCAGTGGTTTGCAAAAGTATTCGGCCCCCTTGAAGTTTTCCACATTTTGTCACATTACAGCCACAAACATGAATCAATTTTATTGGAATTCCACGTGAGAGACCAATACAAAGTGGTGTACACGTGAGAAGTGGAACGGAAATCATACATGATTCCAAACATTTTTTACAAATAAATAACTGAAAAGTGGGGTGTGCGTAATTATTCAGCCCCCTGAGTCAATACTTTGTAGAACCACCTTTTGCTGCAATTACAGGTGCCAGTCTTTTAGGGTGTGTCTCTACCAGCTTCTGCACATCTAGAGACTGAAATCCTCGTCCATTCTTCTTTACAAAACAGCTCCAGCTCAGTCAGATTAGATGGACAGCGTTTGTGAACAGCAGTTTCCAGATCTTGACACAGATTCTCGATTGGATTTAGATCTGGACTTTGACTGGGCCATTCTAACACATGGATATGTTTTGTTTTAAACCATTCCATTGTTGCCCTGGCTTTATGTTTAGGGTCGTTGTCCTGCTGGAAGGTGAACCTCCGCCCCAGTCTCAAGTCTTTTGCAGACTCCAAGAGGTTTTCTTCCAAGATTGCCCTGTATTTGGCTCCATCCATCTTCCCATCAACTCTGACCAGCTTCCCTGTCCCTGCTGAAGAGAAGCACCCCCCCACCCCCGCCCCCCAGAGCATGATTGAGTAAATGAATGGTTACAGGTTTTCAGCATTCTACAAAATATCTTCTTTAGTGTTTATCAGAAGAAAAAAAGAACAGCCTGGACAATATTGATGTAAAACAAATATGCCAGCAGTTTATTTCTGTTAACGAGAGGCGAAGGCATGTTTTTGTCTCCTTCATATAGGAGCAATAGGCATTGAGCTGTTGTGTGGTACCTAACAGTAGTTCATGTTTAGATGTAATTTACTTTATATATATATATACAGATGTTTGAGATGTTTCATTTGCACTATGGCTCAATAAAGAATATTTTTTATTTTATTAAAGACTATCTTTTTGTCAGTTATTAAACATTCATTTAACATTACACTATTCCTTAAATTAACTTAATGAATTGTATTTCGAGTGGATTAATATCAATCAAAGCATTGCTAGTATTAATGTAAAGTGATTTAGCATTTTGCAGCATATTAAAAAAACATGCATTCCGTGGACGGGGCAGGGGATTGGGGGGTGGGGTGGAGTCATAGGTCCACACCAATGTCCAGAGCAAATCTACGCCCTTGGTTGTTATAGACTATAGTGTGCGCTGTACACCCTATTTACTGTTTTGCTACAGTCTGCACCTTCCAGTTAATTTGCCTGCTTCTCCTCCAGGTCCGCACCGCCCAGCCTGCAGAAAATGCGTGTGCACTTTACGTGCTCGAACCCGGCTCGTAACGAGCGTGCTCTGCCCTCAAGGGCGAGCATTGGTTAATGGCAGGCATGTGACTGATGCAAGCCAGATCCTTTTATTTAGCAAAATTGAGATTAATAGTTACATTTTATTGTTGAGGGGCAAAGACAGGGCTCCATATGCACATACACAGAAAAAAGGGCACTTGAGGCATCCTGGAGGAAAGGGTCGCCCCCCGCCCCTGCACGTGCCTGTGTGTGTGTGTGTGTGTGTGTGTGTGTACAGTATATACAACGTGAAAGCGCGCTCAGTTACAGCTCAGTCCCTCTTCTCACCTTTAGGTGTGAAGTTATCAAACCGGTTTCGGATGGGGGAATTGGCACAATTGAGGGGTTTAAAACTATTTAACAAGACCGAGACGTCTCTGCCTAAAATGTATTTCTCCAGCAAAACATAGAATAAATAGAAATAAAATGTTTAATATTAATAATATTGATCTTAGCTGGATGGTCTAATTCTCAAAACCGTTTAAGAAAGACTTAACACACTATAACTAGAATATTTACAAAACTGAAAGGTTGTCTTATGAATAATAAAAAACAACAACTCATAACTCAAAAAGATCATATGTTTTTATATATATTTTTAGATCATAAATAGACATGAATTAACTATATGCTGGACACAAACAGCAAAAAACATGATGAAAAGTGCTTAGGGCTTTTCATGTTTTTTCCTGTTTGTGTCCAGCATTGAATAATTATTTCATCCATTATTTGACCACGGCTGGGAATAAGAGCTGGAATGTGATTGTGAATTTGTAGCGCTGCCACACAAAAGGGGCGTTTTCATACACAGGGAATTGGTTGTGGAGCTAATGCTGCTCACCTGTGGCCGAAGGCGTGCCCTAGCGGTTTCTGTTTCCCCATTGACAGTGGTTTGGTCACCGGGCAAGTTCCCGCGCATGCGCGATCGCGACGCAAAGGAACCCCGGAAGTGACGTGGGTCACATGATCCGGCATAAAGCCGGAACCGGCATTGAGGCCGGCACGGAGAGATGAAGACAGCGCGCTGCATATCGTTTGAGATTGAGAGCCTGTTTGTGGATTATTGTGGATTAATTTCATTCAGTACCCAGCTCATTCCGTTTATCGATCTCCCAGACCTACCATCGTCATTTGGTGAGATCGATCCATCTCTCCAACTCACCCCATTCATAACTTTTGCCATATTTCAGACACTGGACTATCATACACACACACACACACACACACACCCGCATACATCGCGCACACACTTTGGCTATTTGTATATATTTTGTATATATTGGTTTGTGGTGCACCGTGTTTGTTTATTTATCTGTCTGTCTTGTTTAATACACTTGGTTTAATTTATTATAATTGTTTTGTGTCGCGTCGTGTTTTGTCCAGCTGCGGTTGCGCAATACCGGAAGTAGTGTTTTCAAGCCCCTGTTTAGATTCCCGAATCCATATTTTTGTAACCAAGCGGTTTTATAAATCCAAGCGTTACATAGTGGTGGCCCGTACGCACGGGGAATCTGTATTTTGGGATATTTTCCGGTTTTGTGTAAAAAGGCTGAACAAAATGGACGCTAATGTTAACATTGCTAATGCTAGTGCTAAAGCTAATGCTAAGGCTAATGCTGGTAGTGCTGCTAAGGCCGACTGTGTAGGGGATAATAACATGCCGGTAGAAGTAGAGGATGCATTTAATACACGCCGTAACCCTACAACCGAATTAACTGCATTGATTAGTTCACTATATATATCAGATAGCCATGATAATGACAATAATGATGATGATTTTATTGTTCATGGGTCTGATATTGGGGTAGTGCACACACTACAGACTGAACTGTATCAATGTAAGATGGACTTGGGGGCGCTTTCTGATAAAGTGAGCTCCATGGAGCAGGATTATAGACAATCCATGGACAGCAGTCTCAACCAGGAAATCAGTCTTCGTGACGCAGTGGACGCGAGCCTGGAAGGGCTGCAGCGCTACTGCCAGGAGGCTCTCGAAAAAATGGAGAGAGCCATCGTTGACTGTTTTCTGCGACGGGACGTCATCTGGGAAAACCGGATGAAGAGACTGCGTCTCACTGGTACGCCCACCGCCCACAGGTTACAGGCCTACACCCCTACACCATCTCCTACACAACATCGTCCCAGCACTCCAACCACTACAGCGACAGCCAAGGTGAAGCTACCAAGCACTCATGCCATCGCCGACGTTCCTCCTGGTGTTCCAGCACACTCCTCGGCTCTGCTCTCCTCCCCACTTTCTTCTTCTTCTTCTCTGCATGCTCGTCCATCCATCGGTGTGGAGTTCCCAGCCTTCTGCGACGCGTCAGAGACAGCTGAGGTGTGGAACTTCATCGAACAAGCGGAGAAGTACATGGAGATCAGACCCCTGACCCGCCCAGAGCTGCTGGGAACCCTCGGCACGGTTCTACGAGGGCCTGCTCTGAGTTGGTGGAAGGCGGAGAAAGGCAAGGTGAAGGACTGGCAGTCTTTTAAACAGGCGTTCATGGCAGCGTTCATACTGGACGACGACCTCGACGAAGAGGAAGACAACCTGAGGTCTCCGGTACAGCAGCCAACGAAACGCCACGGAGACTTCACCGATGACCACCCCGCCCTCTGTCTCATGGGGAAACCTGATATCTCCGATGAAGAACAAGTGGGGCAAACCAGGGAGAATATCCACACGAGAGTGGAAGGAGGTTTAAGAGGAGCGGCGAGCACCATGGAACAACAGGTGGAGAGTGGCGCTAGGGGAGAGAAAGATCGCGAGGACCGCCCTTTTCCAGGTTCACACGCCATACCCCGAGCACGCCCGCCGCTGAAAGGAGCTGACACCCCACGTCTACCCACCATGTCCACTAAAGAGGCCTCCAGCTTCCCGAGCGACCTGAGCGAGATCATCAGAGCCCAACAGAACAACCTAACTATCACGAAGCTGCTCTCTAAAGATCACCCAAGAGGTACACACGATCAGAGGGTCACCTTCGAATGTCATCAGGGCATGCTGTATCGCCGGGTACCAGTAAGGCACGGGGAGAAAATCCAGCTTGTTGTCCCCCAGTCTCTAATAAAACTTTTTCTCCAGTATTATCATGACAATCCACTGGGAGGACACTGGGGACAACTGAAGACCCTGCTGAGGCTATTAGATGTGGCATGGTGGCCAACGGTGCGGAAAGACGTCTGGCATTACACTAGAGCTTGCAGCATGTGCCACCGACACAAGCCAGGACATTCATCGCCATCCCGACAAAGACTTATCAAGGAGGAGGTGCAACAAAGAGCACAACAACTAGAAGCCACACAAGCCAGATATCACAATACCCGGAGGAAAGCAGCGCCCTTTCAACCGGGAGAACTGGTGTGGAGAAAAGCTCAACCACACTCCTCCACAGCCAAGAGAGATTCTGCCAGGCGAGTGCCCCAGTGGGAGGGTCCAGCAGAGATAAAACCCAGAAAAAGACCAATTAAATACACAATGTCTTGGGGCTACCCACAAAAAGCCGAGGATTACAGTGTGGCGAATTTAAAGTGCTTGTGCGGACGTTCTCGTCAGACGCCGGAGGCTTGGGGGGGGGGGGGGTCTATGTAGCGCTGCCACACAAAAGGGGCATTTTCATACACAGGGAACTGGTTGTGGAGCTAATGCTGCTCACCTGTGGCCGAAGGCGTGCCCTAGCGGTTTCTGTTTCCCCATTGACAGTGGTTTGGTCACCGGGCAAGTTCCCGCGCATTCGCGATCGCGACGCAAAGGAACCCGGAAGTGACGTGGGTCACATGATCCGGCATAAAGCCGGAACCGGCATTGAGGCCGGCACGGAGAGATGAAGACAGCGCGCTGCATATCGTTTGAGATTGAGAGCCTGTTTGTGGATTATTGTGGATTAATTTCATTCAGTACCCAGCTCATTCCGTTTATCGATCTCCCAGACCTACCATCGTCATTTGGTGAGATCGATCCATCTCTCCAACTCACCCCATTCATAACTTTTGCCATATTTCAGACACTGGACTATCATACACACACACACACACACACACACCCGCATACATCGCGCACACACTTTGGCTATTTGTATATATTTTGTATATATTGGTTTGTGGTGCACCGTGTTTGTTTATTTATCTGTCTGTCTTGTTTAATACACTTGGTTTAATTTATTATAATTGTTTTGTGTCGCGTCGTGTTTTGTCCAGCTGCGGTTGCGCAATACCGGAAGTAGTGTTTTCAAGCCCCTGTTTAGATTCCCGAATCCGTATTTTTGTAACCAAGCGGTTTTATAAATCCAAGCGTTACAAATTTATATATATACAGTGGTGTGAAAAACTATTTGCCCCCCTCCTGATTTCTTATTCTTTTGCATGTTTGTCACACAAAATGTTTCAGATCATCAAACACATTTAACTATTAATCAAAGATAACACAAGTAAACACAAAATGCAGTTTTTAAATGAGGGGTTTTATTATTTAGGGAGAAAAAAAAATCCAAACCTACATGGCCCTGTGTGAAAAAGTAATTGCCCCCTGAACCTAATAACTGGTTGGGCTACCCTTAGCAGCAATAACTGCAATCAATCGTTTGCGATAACTTGCAACGAGTCTTTTACAGCGCTCTGGAGGAATTTTGGCCCACTCATCTTTGCAGAATTGTTGTAATTCAGCTTTATTTGAGGGTTTCCTAGCATGAACCGCCTTTTTAAGGTCATGCCACAACATCTCAATAGGATTCAGGTCAGGACTTTGACTAGGCCACTCCAAAGTCTTCATTTTGTTTTTCTTCAGCCATTCAGAGGTGGATTTGCTGGTGTGTTTTGGGTCATTGTCCTGCTGCAGCACCCAAGATCGCTTCAGCTTGAGTTGACGAACAGATGGCCGGACATTCTCCTTCAGGATTTTTTTGGTAGACAGTAGAATTCATGGTTCCATCTATCACAGCAAGCCTTTCAGGTCCTGAAGCAGCAAAACAACCCCAGACCATCACACTACCACCACCATATTTTACTGTTGGTATGATGTTCTTTTTTTGAAATGCTGTGTTACTTTTACGCCAGATGTAACGGGACACGCACCTTCCAAAAAGTTCAACTTTTGTCTCGTCGGTCCACAAGGTATTTTCCCAAAAGTCTTGGCAATCATTGAGATGTTTTTTTAGCAAAATTGAGACGAGCCTTAATGTTCTTTTTGCTTAAAAGTGATTTGCGCCTTGGAAATCTGCCACGCAGGCCATTTTTGCCCAGTCTCTTATGGTGGAGTCGTGAACACTGACCTTAATTGAGGCAAGTGAGGCCTGCAGTTCTTTAGATGTTGTCCTGGGGTCTTTTGTGGCCTCTTGGATGAGTCGTCTCTGCGCTCTTGGGGTAATTTTGGCCGGCCGGCCACTCCTGGGAAGGTTCACCACTGTTCCATGTTTTTGCCATTTGTGGATAATGGCTCTCACTGTGGTTCGCTGGAGTCCCAAAGCTTTAGAAATGGCTTTATAACCTTTACCAGACTGATAGATCTCAATTACTTTTGTTCTCATTTGTTCCTGAATTTCTTTGGATCTTGGCATGATGTCTAGCTTTTGAGGTGCTTTTGGTCTACTTCTCTGTGTCAGGTAGCTCCTATTTAAGTGATTTCTTGATTGAAACAGGTGTGGCAGTAATCAGGCCTGGGCGTGACTACAGAAATTGTACTCAGGTGTGATAAACCACAGTTAAGTTATTTTTTAACAAGGGGGGCAATCACTTTTTCACACAGGGCCACGTAGATTTGGAGTTTTTTTTCTCCCTTAATAACGTAAACCTTCATTTAAAAACTGCATTTCGTGTTCAATTATGTTATCTTTAACTAATAGTTAACGGTTTTTGATGAGCAGAAACATTTAAGTGTGACAAACATGCAAAAGAATAAGAAATCAGGAAGGGGGCAAATAGTTTTTCACACCACTGTATACATATATATATATATACACAGAGAGAGAGAGAGAGGTGTTTTGTTGGCGAAAAACATTTTAGGCAGAGACGTCTACTCGGCCTTGTTAATTGTTTTTAAAACCCCCAATTCTACGAATTCCCCCATCAGCGAAATCATGAATGAAAGGTGAGAAGAGGCATTATAATACAGTGGGGGTTGTGTGGGTCTCCAAACTCAGAAGGCTAAGTGTCAGCCGATAACTGCTCCTTTCATCTGCTGGTTACAGCGGGGCGCCGACTGCTGATGAGCGTATAGTAGCCTGTACAAGCCAAACTCTTCCCCAAAAAATTATGTGAATGTCTGCAACAATCACTAACCATTAAAATTTTTATATTTTTTTTGTAATTAAACACGAATATATAAATTATATTTTCATTATATATACACGGGCATCGCTAGGCCATTTTTAGGGGTGCTTTAGCCCATCGTCCCCTTTATATTTATTTAAAGTATTTTTTATTTCTGCCAGTTTCCAACAAAAAGCAGCAGTATTGTCAAAGAATTAACAGATAAATATTTAATATTATTGGCACCCACACAGTTTATTCCATTGTCCAGCCTCATAGGTGTGTTGTTTATATTGCTAATCAATGTAAGTTTAAAGTTATATGCTGTTTTCTGGTTACATTTTTCTGATTGTACCTGTACATAGAAAAAAGTTTATACGGTAAGCAAACATATACACGTGATTAATTAAATTCTTAAATCATCGTGTTCACCCATGCACTGAAAGAAAGAACTTGTAAGATTTACTTGATAAAATCCTCTTAACATCTATTTGCACACATAGATTTGAAGTAAATTTTATTGCTCCAATATTAAGTAAAACTCACCCGTAATTGTCAGGTAAAATCTACTTAATAATTAAATTAACAATCAAAGAAATCAAGTAAAAGTTACATAATTATATTTAATGCACAAATTAGATTTATTTAAAATAATCAAGTAAAGGTAATTCATTCCCAGATAGCACACACACGTCGCAGAGATAAATGCTCCCTAATGCATGTTACAATGACCAAATATGATAATAAATAAATAAACCACACTCTCAGCTAATAAAACAGATTCGTTTATTTTTTATAAAAAAATGTACATTTAATAACAAGCAAACATTTGATTAATTTATACAAAAACGAGAAAATGAGAATACAGTAACTTACAAATGAGGTCTCAATTTGAAAAGTTGTACAAAACATAAAACACCACAAATAAGTATTAATCATAGAAACAAAATTAAACACCAACAGAAACGTTTTGTACTTTATGATTTTTAAATATGACCGTTAGATATGTTGGTCAGGAAACTCCTGAAGTCAGATGCAGACACACTTTCAGTCACAAACTGCTGTGAAAAAATACAGAGATAGATATTCAATAAAAATTCATGATACCTAATTTAGCAAATTAACAATATTTATACTTTGTTCCTCTCGCTTCACAACTCATGAGAACAGACCGAAACCAGAACCGAACCGCAGATTAAGTAAAAAGTGAGAAGCAAGAATCATGTGTGGAAAGATTAAGCATGCAAGGTCACAGGATGACTCTACTTCTTTTTCTTGTCTGCAATGCGATTTAGACAAATTAGAGCTGCTGTCAATACTGTATGAACATATGTACAGGTTCTTTACAGTTGAAATTTAACTTGTAACTTAATAAAATTCGGATTCAGAAAAAAACTTTTATTGCTAGTGCTCTTTTACCATTTAATGCTTTAACACACACGACTCAGTTTGTTCAGAAATGCCATCTCACTGGCGAGCCTTTCTCTGAACACGCCGTTTTCACGAAGGGTGGGGGTAAGAAACACACATCTCGGTTTATTAATCCGCACGCTCGGTTCGTTATTTATTTATTTATTTATTTATTTATTTACCACAGGACCCCTGGGGGGCTCCGTAGGTTCAGGTTTTTACACGAAAACGGTGTTTTGTGAATATCCACACTATTAAAAACTGAAATATTGCAAATTGTACGTCCTGAGATTAAGATGAACATTAATTGGAAGTCATGAAAGCGAGAATCACATCCAAAACAGAAAGGTAAACTTATCTCGAACACGACAAGCTCCAGCCACGCCGTGTAGTACCTCCGTGATGATCCACAACCGACTGATCCACAACGCGGGCACAACGTCTCCAAACACACATGCGCGGTTTAATTTGGACACATTTTCGGCTTCAGTAGACACCTAATACTTCAGACTGAAACACGACTGCCCCCTACAGGTAATGAAGGGCATGTTCACAGCTTCCCGCACGCAGCCGTGGCAAGTCACGGGATCCCTTTTCTCGAAACGTGCGTTTTTAATGGCGACATCTGTAAGTACACTAACTCAGCTCAGTTGATTCCACTAACTGTCATTTACAGACCTCCAGGGCCGTATTCTGAATTTCTTAGTGAATTTGCAGATTTCATCTCAAACCTAGTCGTTTCTGTAGACAAAGTGTTAATTGCTGGAGATTTTAATATTCATTTTGAGAATCCAGAAGACCCTCTGAGAACAGCATTTATGTCCATACTGGACTCAGTAGGAGTAAATCAGTGTGTAGTAGGACCCACTCATAAAGCAGGTCACACTTTAGATTTAATAATATTATTCGGATTAAGTATAAGAAATTTATTCATAATTCCACTGTCTGAAGGTATCTCAGATCAATATCTTGTCTCAATTCAAGTGTGTCACAGTGATAATGTATGCATAGTGCCGCGTTACCGTATTAAACGTACATTCACATCAACTACCATACAGAGTTTTATCAGTAATCTCCCAGAGTTACCAACTTCGATTAGATCACTGTCTGACCCCACAGAACTCGATCAGGCGACAGAATATTTAGAGTTGACATTTCGTTATACCTTAGATACAACAACATCATGCAATAGTGAGGACTTCATGAACGTTTTTAAAAATAAAATTGTAAATATTAGGCATAAAATTGAGGCTTTGAAACCGAACAATGTAAATGATGCAGATGTTAATCTAGTCATGTCAGATCGGACCCTAGAACACTTTACTCCCCTTGAAGAGAATGAACTAATTTCACTCATCTCTTCTGCAAATTCATCAACCGGTGTACTACAGTAGATCCTATACCGACACATTTTCTTAAACAGATAGTACCATCAATAACAGAACCCGTGTTGAGAATAATTAATTCCTCACTCAGATTATGTTCCAAAATCTTTTAAATTAGCAGTCAAACCAATAATTAAGAAACCTGATCTCGACCCCTGTCAGCTGTCCAATTACAGGTCAATATCAAACCTCCCCTTTATCTCTAAGATCTTGGAAAAGATAGTAGCGGAGCAGCTATGCTCATATCTACATAGAAATGGAATACATGAACTGTGTATCAGTCAGGATTTAGGCCTCATCAGAGCACAGAAACTCGTTAAAGTAGTAAATTACCTCCTACTGGCCTCTGATCAGGGTTGTGTAACAGTGCAGCTTTTGACACCACTGATCATAGTATTCTTCTTCACAGATTAGAAAATGTAGTAGGAATTAAGGGTACAGCCCTCTCCTGGCTCAGATCCTATTTAACTGATCGTTATCAGTATGTATGACTTAAATAGTGATTATTCTGCATGTTCTCTAGTGGAGTTTGGCGTTCCGCAGGGTTCAGTTTTAGGCCCACTGCTTTTTTTCCCTTTACATGCTTCCTCTGGGTAACATAATCTGCAAGCATGGTATTAGTTTTCATTGTTATCCTAACCCTTTGGTCACGTGTCCCGTTCTGGATTATCCGGATGCATCACGCGTGCTCATCCTTGACACGGATGCGAGCGATGTGGGGCTAGGGGCTGTCTCAGGTTTCCGGTGATCAGGAGCGCGTTGTTGCGTATTTCAGCCGCGCGTTGTCGGGACCCGAGTGTAATTTTTGCGTCACGCGGTGCGAGCTGTTAGCAGTCGTCGCGGCCCTAAAACATTTCCGGTCCTACTTATACGGACAACCCTTCTTGCTATGGATGGATTACGCTTTGCTAGTTTTAAAGAGCCCGAGGGGCAGTTAGCGCGTTGGCTTGAGCACCTGCAAGATTACAGCTTCACTATCCAACACCGAGCCGGAAAGCTACATGCTAACGCCGACGCTTTGTCCTGCCCGGCCGTGCAGCGAAGCACATTGTTGGTACTGCGATCGGGTTGAAGAGCGTGTGTGCGGTCGCGACGTTGACCAGCCTCCGAAACAGCCTATCCACAACATTCCCTCTGCTAAATCCTCCGGACCCCCCGGGTGCGATCAGCCGACCGAGCCGGCATGCAACCGAGTTACTGCCTCGTCTAGGGCACCGTCCACAGTAGCGTCGCCTGTGCCCCAGCTGGACAGTGAGTAGCTCATTGCTGAGCAGGAGAATGACCCGGTCCTGCAGCAAGTACTAGGTTGGGTTAAAGCGGGCCTGAGACCGGATTATACCACGGTCGCTCATCTGGAGCTAGAGGTTAAAGCTCTCCACTCGCAGTTTACCCACCTACAGTAGTGTTGCGGGAGGGCTTACTCTATTGCCGCTGGGAATGGCCATGTGGCGATGGCGAGTGTTTTCAGCTGCTGGTACCGAGGACTTTGCGGGCATGCGTGCTGGGAATGGTTCATGGACATGCAGGTTCGGGACACTTCAGGACCACTAAAACTTTGCGGCGCTTCTATTGGCCGGGCTGTCATACTGATAGCAACCTCTTTGTTCACAGATGCGACTTTTGCACGGCGAAGAAGGGCCCTACCCAGCCATCGCGAGCACCGCTGCAGGACTTTCGGGTGGGGTCACCTATGGAGCGCATGGGCGTGGACATCCTTGGCCCATTTCCCATCTCCGATTGCGGTACCCGTTATGTGCTGGTCGCCATGGATTATTTCACGAAGTGGCCGGAGGCTTTCGCGGTCCCTGATCAGAGCGCCTCCACCACAGCTAGTGGATGAGGTGTTCAGCAGATTTGGCACCCCGGAGCAGTTTCACAGCGATCAGGGGCGCAACTTCGAAGTGGAGGTGTTTGCGGCGGTGTGCGAGCACCTCGGGGTGAAAAAGACCCAATGTCGTTTACCGGGTGCGGCTGGCGGGGCGAGCGAGAGTGGTTGTGCTTCACCGTGACCACCTCGCCCCCTACCAGCCCCATGCCGGCGAGCCGTCAGACTCTGCGGAGGCCGGACCGCCTCAGGACAATGTTTGCATTTCTCCCTCCCCCACAGCAGGCCTCCAGCATTCTCAACGCCAGCGCCGACCGCCTTCACGCCTCAGAGACTGAGGTATTCATGGTGACCGAGGACAGTGACAGCTCGGGTGGGCCAGTGTGGCATGGGCGAGGCGACGCCTGACGACCATCATGCTTTGCGGGAGTAGCTCTTGTGTGTTCACCATGAGTGGGATGGTTGTTCTGGTTGGTGGCTTCGGTCAAGTTAAATGTATATGTGTATATGGGTGTATGTGCGCTTGTTCTTGGTGCTTCGTTCTGGTTGCATTCTATGTGTGAGTGTGATGGGTGAGTTAAATAAAAAGACTCCCTAGCCATTTGCATTGGGGAGACCCAAAACCAACTCGTCCTCCAAGATCCCTGCTAGCGGTGAAAAACCGTAACAATATATACAGTATGTATATATATATATATATATATATGAAAAGCATTAAATGGTCTCGCGCCGCAGTATCTGAGTGAACTGCTAGTATCAAACGATCTGCCACGCCTACTTCGATCAAAGGATGCAGGCTGCTTGTCAGTACCGCGTATTATGAAACCTACAGCTGGGGGCAGAGCTTTTTCTTACAAAGCCCCAAAATTATGGAATAGTCTTCCAAATAGTGTTCGGGACTCAGACACAGTCTCAGTATTTAAGACTAGGCTAAAAACCTATTTATTTAGCCAAGCATTTTTATAAATATATTTGCCTTAGATAAAGGAGCAGATCTGGGGGACTCATGGATGCTTCTGCTTGAAGGATCTCATCACATGGATGCCCCGTGCGTCTCATTGGGATGTGTCTGGTGTTTGGGGATGATTCTCTCTACCTAGAAGACGGTTCTGGCCTTGACTGGTGTTAGCAGCTGTTTCTCTGGGGACTTGACAGTTCGATAGTTCAGGACTGGAACTTCCTACAAGTCTACCTGAGTCTTCCTACAAGTCTACCTGAGTCTCCAAATTAACATCAATTAACATCAACTATTATAGCTGAACTGCCACCTAACACACAGTATGAACGCAGATCATTTCCTGCTATCTGTTTCACCCAAATGAGGATGGGTTCCCTGTTGAGTCCGGTTCCTCTCAAGGTTTCTTCCTATTACCATCTCAGTGAGTTTTTCCTTGCCATTTTCACCCGCGGCTTGCTCACCAGGGACAATCTGACCATTTTGATTCATACACAATCACATTCCATACAAACTTAATAATTCTTTTGATTGTGTAAAGCTGCTTGGAGACAATGTCAATTGTTAAAACACTATACAAATAAAATTGAATTGAAAAGTATCTGTCTGTTCTACCATCCATTCTGCTTATACAGTAGACAACGTGAAGATGAGGATGAAATCATAAGGTACATGGACTACAAAGTAATTTCCATGTCCTGCACCTGTGATTGCATACAACCAGCACATGAGGATCGTTGATCTCTCTGATCAGCTATTACAGTATTACACTGCAGAGCACAAAACATTGAAGTGGTACAGAAAGATTTTTCTACAATTCTTGGACATTGCTGCCACCAATGCTTTCATTGTACATAAAAAAACTATACTGTATGTAAAGAGTTTATGGAACAACTCATCAAAGAGCTTTGTGGTGTCTCACAGGAAGTAGCACCAAAACGGACAAGTAAAACACCTTGGAAATGCCAGGCATGCAATGTTCCCCTGTGTCTTCAGATGAACAGGAACTGCTTTCAAGAGTGGCACAGGGATGTGTAACTATACAAACCACACACCCATTTTATCATGTACTGTTCCTTTTTGCAACATTTGCCTTTAAATGTCTGTTTTTTTTTTCTTCAGTTTTTATTTTGTACTGTTCCTGTTGCAGTTTTACCCTGCATGTATGTTTTTGCACAATTTATATTCTACACTGTTTTTGGTTTGCACCATTTTACCCTGAATGTTGTTTGCACTTTTAGCACTTTTTATTTATTTTGAACTGTTGCTAGAATTTTTGCATGTTTATCTTAAGTTATTCTAAATAAACCGCAAGCAAAGAAATATGTTTCTGCCCTCAAATTATTTTCTTGTAGCACCTTCCTCTGTCCCATACCTGACTGAAAGGGGTAATTATTCAGTTCATTATGCTGGTCTTTGTCTTCTCTGGTGTGATTTACAGCATTATTCATGATCATTCATGCCTCCTAGCATATGGCCTTTCTAAACAAAAGTTGTTTTAGAAAATTTAAATGAATGTGTTGTTCCCTTTCAAGGCTTCACTCGATGCTGCGTGAAAACGCTATGGGAACCATTTTGTCCAGTTGCCGGTCGTGAAGCATTGTGTGAAAACACGCCAAGATTTGGCTATGGATATAACCTCGGTCAAGTGACGTCATCTGATTAGATGCAGGTGGAGGTTATAAAATACAGGTGAGCCGGCAACAACCTCAGATCATTTGTCTTCACTTTGACCTTGTTGTGAGCGTGTGTGTTTAAACCAGCAAAATAAGAAGTGTTTAACTCACCGATATCGGAGTTTTAAACAAGATGTCCCTCCATGTGTGATAATCCATATCGGAGGGCGATCTTTACTGCTACGATTAAAAAAAAAAAAAGTGGTTGCGCGCCTCGCATTCTCCGAGCCGCTGCGCATTTTGGTGCTTAAAACTCACTTCCTCGTTGGATCAGGAAATGTCGGCTCTCAAGCGCGCCATGGGCTTCCTGTGAATGGGTAAGGATAAACATCCTATCTTGCTTAAACCGCTGAGATTGAATAATCTCCGAGTACTAGGAAAACAACAACCAAAAAAAAAAAAAACCCAGAATCGGGTGGCCGAGGGGGGGCGGAGCCTCAATGACGCGCTTCCCCAGCTGTCTCCATAGGAGTTAACCCTTTCATGGAGTAGGCTGTATTAATCCTGTGTTTTCCTGCCATTGACTGATTTAGTTCTTTAAATATAGTTAATGTGGAATCACAGAGTTATATGATGTAGCCCAGATAGAAGAGACGCTTCAAAGCTATCTCTCTCTTGGGACATCATCCTTCCTGAAAAGCTAATACTTCCTTTCAAGCTGTGTAGACTTTCATCTTCCCTGAAGGGAAAAGCTTTTCAGGCAGCAGGTCAGGTTGGTGCTCCTTTGCACACCATGGCGGTTTGCAGGCCTACCACGCTACCTGCTGAGAGACTTGAGCACTGGTGGGGCTCTCCAGATAGGGCATATTGGAATTACGCCGGGCCACAGACTTGTCTCTGCGTGCAACAAAAGCAGACGGCTCGTGCTATCGGCTGTTTCATGGCTGTGATGGGTTTCGCGTGGAGGCACTTGTGGTTGAATCTTAGGCGCATCAAGGATAAGAATCTTGCATTCCTCCTGGATGCCCCTATCTCGCCTTTCGGCCTGTTTGGCGATATCGTTAACTCGGTCGCCACTAGGTTCATGAGGCGAAGTTATATGAACAAGCCTTCAGGAAATTCCTTCCCCGCCGTACTCAAAAGTCGGGACTGTCGGCCACCCAGTCTCCACCGGGTCTGACACTTGCGAGGCGTGAAACACAAGGGATGTGTTTTTGAGCCTGCCACCCCTTTTTGGGGTACGACGCGCCTCACTATCAGCCTCAAAGGGTCAGACTGGCATATTGTCTTCTTGTGCCCAGGCCATGGGGGTGGCCCCCCCAATGGGGAGATGCACGCAGAATTTCTTTCAAGAATGAAGTGGTCTCCCTGACACCCCCAGGAGGTCGGTGTTTTGCTCCGCCACCGCTGGTGTTTCGGGCAACACCAGTCTCCAATAAAGTGTTAGGTCTTCGGTTTTTCCTGCCATGTTTCAGGATGCCGAACATCTAACACCCCACCCCACCCCCCTCCGTTTAACCAAGTCTCCCTGGGTACTAAGCAGTGTAGAGAAACTACAGGACTCAGTTCACATCACCTTCCACGTTTCAAAATGGCGTGATCTCCACTTCCATGAAACCGGAAGGTGCACATCTCCTGACAGAAGTTGCTGGGTATGGGGTCATGGAACATGTTCACCTACCAGATAGTGAGTCAGACTACTATAATCAGTATTCCTTGGCAGAGAAACAGGGGGCTGCGTCCAAATTTTTAGATCACGCGGGCTGTACCGCTATCTAAAATAAACAATACAGTTCAATGTTGACTGTTAAAGTGATTACTCTCAATCCTACCATGCGATTGATTTGTGACAATCGATTGAAGGACGCTTATTTTCATATAGAAATACTCCCACAACACAGGAAAGACCTGAGGTTCGCTTTTGGGGGCCAAGCTTACCAGTATCGGGTCCTTTCAGTCGGTCTAGCTTTCTCACCAGCACATATTAAAATGCATGGATGTAGTTCTCGCTCTTACGACTACCAGGGCAACCATATTTGAATTACATGGACGACTGGCTGGCCCAGTCTCATTAGCTAGCGCTTCGACATCAGCATGTCGTCCTAGCTCATCTTGTCTCTTAGGATTGAGACCCAACGCCACGAAAGCGTGCTCTTTCCTGTTCTGAGGATTGGGTGTCACATGAGATTCGATCCTAAGCAGGCACAGCTGTCTCCCGCTCGTGTCGAATCCATTAACAACACCCTCAAGGAAATCAAGCTAGACCAAGAAAGTGACCATCACTTTCAGAGATCTTAGCTCTTATGGCAGCCGTATCCACGGTGACCCTTGGGCCTGCCCATGAGAGCATTTCAGTTGTGGCTAAGACAGGGGATTTCACTCTAGGGCCAATCCCCAACAGGGGTTACGCGCCAGTTGCTTCGTACCCGTCCTATGTGGTTCAGACCCCGGGTTCTGACTCTGGGTCCCACTCTAAGTTCGTCTTGTCGTCGCAGATGCTAACGACAGATGCTTCCCTCACGGGCTGGGGGGTGTGGTCTTAGGTGACCGTCCCAGCCCAAGGGTGCTGGAGAGGCCGCCTTCTCGCACGGCACATCAATTGCCTCGAAATGATGGCTCTATTTCTCGCCCTAAAGCACTTCCTCCAGCGGTTGAGAGTGCCATGTCCCATTGCGTGTGGACATCACTATGGCAAGTCTCATATATTAATCGCCAGGGCGGACTGTGCTCGCGCCGCTGAATAGCTAGCGCACCAGGTTCCTTTCCCTCAGCACGATTTACGGTCCAGGGCATATGAATGTGAGAGCAGTTGTAACTGCCCAGTCAATCTCTAACACACGGGGAATGGAAACCCCACCCCGAAGTGGTCAGTCAATCTCGGTGAGATTTCATGCAGCAGAGGTGGACCGCTTTGCCTCGCAAGATCAGCAAATGTCCCCCTTGCTACTCCATGACTCTGGATCTAGTATCCCTCTTCAAGAGCTTATGCCCTCAAATGGAATGTTTTTTAAAAGTGGAGAGGCCTTCTTCTCGTACGGCACATCAATTACCTCGAAATGATGGATCTATTTCTCGCCCTAAAGCACTTCCTCCAGCGGTTGAGAGTGCCATGTCCCAGTGTGGGTGGACATCACTATGGCAAGTCTCATATATTAATCGCCAGGGCGGACTGTGCTCGTGCCGCTGAATAGCTAGCGCACCAGGTTCCTGTCCCTCAGCGCGATTTACGTTCCAGGGCATATGAATGTGAGAGCAGTTGTAACTGTCCAGTCAATCTCTGACACATGGGGAATGGAAACCCCACCCCGAAGTAGTCAGTCAATCTCGGTGAGATTTCATGCAGCAGAGGTGGACCGCTTTGCCTCGCAAGATCAGCAAATGTCCCCTTTGCTACTCCCTGACTCTAGATCTACAGGTAGTATCCCTCTTCAAGAGCTTACTGTCCAGTACGTGCTCTTCAGATTTACAGTATGTCCACCACATGAGCCAGTCGCGTAAATCAGAGCGCCACTATACTGGGTGAGAGATGCCATTTCCCTCTCCTATGAGGCGCGTGGGCTCACTTTGCCTCTAGGAAGCAGGGTTCATTCAACCTGGGGGATCGCCTCATCTATTGCACTAGCAAGAGGTATTCCCCTGCAGCAAGTGTGTGCGAAGCAGGTAGACCCAGTCCACTCCTGAATTGTTTCAGTGCTGGAGTCCCTGCAGGAAAGTTGTCCTCGGGCCTGTGCCCAAGTACTCTCAGGACGCACGTAACTGCATCCTCACTGAGCGATCGGCCTAAGTCCATAAACAACATCACCCTATTGTGTTGAAGCATTCCATTCCAAGCCTTTACAGCTTCGGAGCAGGAGAGACTTCACTTACTGTGTCCAGCAGGTGCTCTTCAGATTTACGTCCACCGCATCAGCCGGTGGTGTAGGTCAAAGCAGCCTTTACATGTCTTGGGGCCGCTGGAGCGACCACCACTACACTGGGTGAGAGATGCATATTGCCCTCTCCTATGAGGTGCGTGGGTTCACTTCGCCTCTTGGAAGCAGGGCTCATTCAAGCAGGGAGATCGCCTCCTTTTGCACCAGCAAGAGGTATTCCCCTGCAGCAAATTGTGTTACACGGAGGGTTGCTCCTGCCCGCACACATTTGTTACATTATAATCTGGATGTTCATGCTACTCCGGGCTCAGGCAAAGCCCCGAGTTAGCTGTCCAGGCATGGTTCTGAGACCTTCTCGGCTTTGTGCTACACGCTACACAACCTTGGGGTCCAGACACCTGTAGTGCGGCGGCGTTGGTATTCTCGTTCCCATAGCGTTTTCACGCAGCATCGAGTGAAGCCTTGAAAGGGAACGTCTCGCGTTACAGGAACTGCACCACCACACTGAGGACTGGGGCCTCACAAGACTGCTGTTCACACTGCTGACTCACGACTGTGTAGCGACACACAGTTCGAATCACATCATCAAGTTTGCTGAAGACACGACCGTGGTGGGTTTCATTAGCAAAAACGACGAGTCAGTGTACAGAGAGGAAGTGCAGACGCTAACTGACTGGTGTAAAGACAACAACCTGTCTCTGAATGTCTATAAGACAAAGGAGCATTCTCGGGTGAGCATCAACGGCTCCTCTGTGGAGATCGTCAAAAGCACCAAATTCCTGGGTGTCCACCTAGAGGAGAACCTCAACTGGTCTCCCTCAACACCAGCTCTCTGCACAAGAAAGCCCAACAGCGTCTCGTCTTCCTGAGAAGGCCCAGCTTCCACCACCGATCCTGACCACCCTCTATAGAGGAACTATCGAGAGCATCCTGGTTTGGGAATTGTGCCATATCGGACCGCAAGACCTACAGCGAAGGACAGCAGTGTCATGCACACTCAGCCGCGACCGGCACTAGGACCCGGAAGTAAGGCGGTCGCGAAGCTGAAAGCATAAAAGGAAACAAGATGGCGGCGCACATCGCTCTGTCATTGAGTTAAGCCCATGTCTGTTCGGAATCGTTCCAGTATATGCAGAGGTGTCAAGTAACGAAGTACAAATACTTCGTTACCTTACTTAAGTAGAAATTTTGGGTATCTATACTTTACTGGAGTAATTATTTTTCAGCCGACTTTTTACTTCTACTCCTTACATTTTTAAGCAATTATCTGTACTTTCTACTCCTTACTTTTTAAAAACAGCCTCGTTACTCTATTTTTATGATCAGAACGCGCAACCCCTCCGGTCGCATGATAAGAACGCGCACAACGCGCCCCCCCCCCCCCCCCCGTCACATGATCAGAACGCGCACAACGCCCCACCCCCGTCACATGATCAGAACGCGAACAACGCCCCCCCCCCGTCACATGATCAGAACGCGCACAACGCCCCCCCCCCCCCCCGTCACAAGATCAAAACGCGCACAACGCACCCCCCCCCCCCCCCCCCCCCCCGTTGCATGATCGGAAAGCGAGACCTTAATGCTTTTTTCCCCCCCTCACGGTACTTTTACTTTTATACTTTAAGTAGTTTTGAAACCAGTACTTTTAAACTTTTACTTAAGTAAAAAGCTTGGGGTGATACTTCAACTTCTAAAGAAGTATTTCTGAACCCTAGTATCTATACTTCTACTCAAGTAATGAATGTGAATACTTTTGACACCACTGAGTATATGTGAGTACTCACTTTCTTGGTTATCTTTTCAGACTGAGTGTGTATTTATAGGACTAGGGTTAGATTGTGTCTTTCCTGTGCTCATTGTGTGTGAGAGTCCTTATAATAAATCGCGTGATTATCCTGCCTGCTCGTGTTTATCCGCGTTTGGGTTTACCATTCACGCTACAGGGCTAACTGCTAAGGCTATCTGTTCATCCTGGTTAGTTCGTGACAGATAGCACGATCATCATTCTGGTCATCCCGGTTAGTTCGTGACAGAATGACAGAGCCTGCAGTAAACCCAGCGGATTACGCCCGCCTTCGCGGTGTGGTTGACCAGCATGCTTTGCTCATTAATGCGCTAACCGCGGAGCTCGATTCTCTGCGCCGGAGTGTCCGAGACACCGCGGCCTTGCGCCGCGAGGTCGCGGAGCTTAGGCAGGAGTACGCGGGCCTTCGGGCGGCGGTTAGTGGGCTGGCTAGCGGTCCGCCCGCCGCGTCGGTCGCGGCACCGCACCATCCCCCCCCCCCTTCTGACGTTTTTCTAGCTCTTCCAGATAAATGGGATGGCACGGATGGGAAATGCAGTGTGTTTTTAACATCGCTGGAACTGGTGTTTGAGTTCAATGCCACCAAGTACTCCACCGACCGGCTGCGCATTGCACTCCTCGTCTCGTTGCTATCAGGGCAGGCAGCAGAGTGGGCCACGGCAGTCTTGCGCGCTGACACAGACACTGCGCATTCATATAATGAATTCACCCGTCAGCTCAAGCTAACATTTGAACATCCCGCGGGCGAGGTGGAGACCGACACAAAGCTCTACCACCTGCGACAGGGAGGACTGTCCGTGAGTAGATATACCGCCGAGTTCCGGACCCTCGCTATCCAGACCTCCTGGGGAGACGCAGCTCTCCGGACGTCCTACTTCGAGGGGCTGGCTAATCGTATCAAAGATGAGCTAGCCGGACGAGAGCTACCAGCCACACTGGAAGGGCTAATCCAGCTAGTCCTCCGGGTCGATCAGCGCCTCCTCTCTCGTCCGAAGCCAGCACCTCGAACCCTGTCGCCACCATCCACTTATACCCACACTGCACCAAGACCACCACCCACCGTCACCACAGCTTTTCCTGGACGTGTCGGATCTCCACCCCCTGCCGTGGTTGACACCGGAGCCGGGGAACCCATGCAACTAGGGCGCGCCTCCCTGACCGTGGCGGAACGCCAGAGACGTTACCGCGAGGGACTGTGCGCCTATTGCGGCTCAGCAGCGCACCACCGAGCCACCTGCCCGTCTCGTCCGGGAAACGCCCAGACCCGGTGAGAGATAGGAGAGACTCCCCGGGTACCATACATCTCTCCGCCACCACCGATCACACCGCCACTCGACTCACGGTTCAGGTAACCCTCCACCTTGGCCACAAACGGGTCAGAAGTGCCGCGTTCATCGATTCCGGTGCCGCGGGTAATTTCATTGACTCAACATACGCCAGAGGATTGGGGGTAAAGATTGAGGCGTTATCCCAGCCAATGAGAATCATCTCAGTCGACGGGCGGCCCCTCTCATCCAGCCCCATCACCCAGCAGACTCTACCCATCACTCTCGTCCTCGGCCAACATCAGGAGTCCATACAATTTCACCTCACACCCATATCATCTCCACCCATCATCCTCGGCTATCCCTGGCTCTTACAGCACGACCCACTCATCTCCTGGTCTCAGAACCGGATCCTTTAATGGGGGCCGACCTGTACCGACTTATGCCTACAGGCCCAGGCTGGGACGTGTTCCAGGGAGTCCGAGGCCCCCGACGTCGACATCCACGCCATTCCTCCATCATATCGAGACCTGGCTGAAGTGTTCTGTAAACGCCGGGCCAGCCACCTTCCACCTCACCGACCCTACGACCTAGCCATTGAGCTCCAGCCAGGCTCCAGCCCCCCCCGCGGCCATCTCTACTCTCTCTCTACCAACGAGACCCAGGCTATGGAGGAGTATGTCACCAACGCCCTGCGAAATGGCACCATCAGGCCCTCCTCCTCGCCGGCTGCCGCGGGGTTCTTCTTCGTAAAGAAGAAAGGGGGCGAACTTCGTCCATGTGTCGACTATCGGGGGCTAAATAAGATCACCATTCGGAATCGTCACCCGCTGCCTCTCACCAACTCAGCCCTGGACGCCCTCTCTGGTGCCACCATGTTCACTAAGTTGGACCTCCGGAGCGCCTACAACTTGGTGCGCATCAGAGAGGGTGATGAGTGGAAGACAGCCTTCATCACCCCTACCGGACACTATGAGAGCCTGGTCATCCCATTTGGTCTCTGTAACGCACCCTCGGCCTTCCAAGCTTTCATCAACGATGTCCTCAGGGACATGCTAGGCCGATGGGTGTTTGTCTATCTGGATGACATTTTAATTTATTCACGCAACCCCACTGAACACACCAAACACGTTCGAGCTGTCCTTAAGAGATTGCTCGCCCACCAGCTGTACTGTAAGCTGGAGAAGTGTGCTTTTCACGAGCACTCCACCACGTTCCTGGGTTTTGTCATCTCGCCCCAGGGTGTGGCCATGGACCCGCAGAAGCTGGAGGTTGTACGTCACTGGCCCCTACCCAGGACACTCAAACAGCTCCAACGCTTTCTCGGGTTTGCGAACTTTTATCGTCGCTTTATCCGGGGCTACAGTACAGTTGCAGCGCCGCTCACTGCACTTACCAGGCTCTCCAACAGTTCCTTTCGACTCAACCCTACCGCCATCTCAGCTTTTCATCGACTCTGTCATCTGTTCACCACCGCACCCATCCTGCTTCATCCAGATGCCAGCCAACCGTTCGTTGTGGAGGTGGACGCGTCGGAGGTGGGCGCCGGCGCTGTTCTCTCCCAACGAGGTCCAGACCAGAAGCTGCACCCATGTGGCTTCTACTCCAAAAAGTTTAACCCCACTCAGCAGCGATACGGTGTGGGGGACCGCGAACTGCTGGGCATAAAGTGGGCCTTGGAGGAGTGGCGTCACTGGCTCCAGGGCGCCAGTGAGCCATTCATCGTCTGGACGGACCACCAAAACCTGATCACCATCCGCAGTTTGAAGCAGTTGAACCCACGACAGGCACGGTGGGCACTGTTCTTCGAACAATTCAACTTCCACCTCTCGTACCGCCCGGGGTCGAAGAACACCAAGGCTGACGCCCTCTCCCGGCAACACGAGCGAGAGACGCCCCGGGCGGACCCCGTGCCTGTCCTTCCACCTACCCGCATCATCGCACCCCTGCAGTGGAACCTGGAGACGAGGGTCCGCCAGGCACTGACCAGGGACCCAGCACCGGCAGGTGTGCCGCCCGGACGGCTCTTCGTCCCCGAACGACTCCGAGCTGAGGTCCTCCAGTGGGGCCATTCGTCACCCGTCGCAGGACACCAGGGAAGCCGGAGAACCACCACCTTCATCGGCCGGGCCTTCTGGTGGCCCTCCATGAGGAGGGAAATCACAGACTTCGTTCGGGCGTGCCCAATGTGTGCCAGGGCGAAGGACATTAACCAACCAACTCCAGGGGAACTCCAACCACTCCCAGTTCCCCGTCGACCCTGGTCCCACATTGCCGTGGATTTCATCACGGGCCTGCCGGATTCAGATGGAAGAGACGTCATCCTGACCATTGTGGATCGCTTCTCCAAGGCAGTGCACCTGGTGGCCCTCACCGGACTCCCGTCAGCGAAGGAGACAGCCGAGCTGATTCTGGAACACGTAGTCCGATTGCATGGGTTCCCAAAGGACATCGTCTCGGACAGAGGTCCCCAGTTCACCGCCCGGTTCTGGAAGGCCTTCTGCCGTCTGATCGATTCGTCCTGCAGTTTGTCTTCCGGCTACCACCCTCAGACGAACGGTCAGACGGAGCGAACCAACCAACAGCTGGAGCGCTACCTGAGATGTTTTGTGTCGGACCGCCAGCGCTCCTGGGCCCGCTACCTCAAGTGGGCCGAGTTATCCCATAACCTCCATGTCTCCTCAGCCACCAACCTGAGTCCATTTGAGGTGTGCTATGGTTTCCAGCCTCCAATGTTCACCCACCAGGAACCGGAGGTTGACGTACCATCGGCCCAACAGTTGGTTCGCCAGTGCCGGCGGCTATGGCACCAAGCCAACCTCGCCATCCGACGCACCAACGCCAACTATGTGGCCCAACACCGCCGCCGGCACCCCCCGGGACGATTGTACCACGTAGGTGACAAAGTGTGGCTATCAACCAAGAACCTCCACCTGCACACCGAATCCAAAAAATTATCACCAAGATTCATCGGGCCATACCGCATAACACTCAGGATCAACCCTGTCACCTACCGGCTCCAGCTGCCTGCGGCGCTCCGGATCCACCCCGTCTTCCATACCTCACAGTTGAAACCATTCACCACCTCACCCATGGTTCCACCCACCCCCCCTGCTCCTCCTCCCCGAATCATTGACGGCGGTCCCGCCTACACCGTGCGACGGATCCTCGACTCGCGCCCTCGGGGCAGGGGCACCCAGTATCTGGTCGACTGGGAAGGCTACGGCCCCGAGGAGCGGTCCTGGATTCCGGCTCGCTTCATCCTCGACTCCGGGCTCATTAGGGACTACCGTCACCGGGTATCCTCCACCCCTGGACCGTCCGGAGTCGGTCCTGGACGGGGGGGTACTGTCATGCACACTCAGCCGCGACCGGCACTAGGACCCGGAAGTAAGGCGGTCGCGAAGCTGAAAGCATAAAAGGAAACAAGATGGCGGCGCACATCGCTCTGTCATTGAGTTAAGCCCATGTCTGTTCGGAATCGTTCCAGTATATGTGAGTACTCACTTTCTTGGTTATCTTTTCAGACTGAGTGTGTATTTATAGGACTAGGGTTAGATTGTGTCTTTCCTGTGCTCATTGTGTGTGAGAGTCCTTATAATAAATCGCGTGATTATCCTGCCTGCTCGTGTTTATCCGCGTTTGGGTTTACCATTCACGCTACAGGGCTAACTGCTAAGGCTATCTGTTCATCCTGGTTAGTTCGTGACAGATAGCACGATCATCATTCTGGTCATCCCGGTTAGTTCGTGACAAGCAGAGAAGATCATCGGGGCCTCTCTCCCTTCTATTGAAGACATCTACACCACACTCTGCATCCGCAAACCCACCTGCATTGTGGCACATCAGACACACCCCTCTCACACACACTTTACCCTCCTGCCATTTGGAAAAATTTACCCAAGCATTCAGGCCTCACATCCAGACTGTGCAACAGTTTTTTTCCACAAGCCATCCGTCTCCTCAACAAAAAGGGACTAGACTGATAAAACACACACACACACACACACACATTATGACTCAGATTACCTCAACTGCCTCAAAACATTGAGTCTGGACTGATTAATCAACACATGCGAGAACACACTGATCTACACTATCAAAACAATTGTACACACCAACCTGTAAATGCTCTTTTGCACAATATTCATTAATCGCCAATTTGCACAAACTATTTTCATCTTTTATCTTTCGCTGCTAATTGCAAGGAACGTTTACTGTTTATTGTTTCTTCCGCCATGACCACAACTCATCACCTCATTAACACAGATTGTTGTAATGTCATGTTGTCGCACTGTCACTTTGGCGCTCTTGTTTGCACATTTGCACTCGCACTTTGTTGTCTCTTTTGTATAAGAACATAGAATTAACTGAAAATGTAAATCTGTCTTGTCCCAGCTAGCTGGTTAATTAGTTCTCCAAGTTAGCTAGTTAGTTTTTCTGTTAATTTACGTCGTTAATTTATGTTGTCATGTCAATCTGTCTTGTCTCACCTAGCCAGTTAATAAGGTTTCTTAGTTAGATAGTTAGTTTTTGTTCATTTATGTTGTTACATTTATGTTGTATGTAGCACCTTGGTCCTAGATGAAAGTTGCTTCGTTTAACTGGGTACTGAACTGTATATGGTTGAAATGACTTGACTTGATAACACTGCCTCCAGAGGCTTGTACAGTAGACACTATGCATGATGGGTGCATCGCTTCATGCCCTTCTCTTCTTACCCTGACATGCCCATCATTCTGGAATAGGCTCAATCCGTACTGATCAGATCACATGACCTTTTTCCATCACTCCAAAGTACAATCTGTATGCTCCCTAGCAAACTGAAGCCTTTTTTCCTGATAAGTCTCACTAATGAGTGGTTTTCCCATGGACATACAACCAGTGAAGTGATTGTTTGCTTTACATCCCAGTTCCGCCTCATGTCTGTTTCCTTCTGGCTCTCCCTTTTAGTTATGGTGTCTTACTTAGTCCTGACGGAGTCTCTGCTTACACTCTGCACTAAATATACATTCACTTTATACATTATGTGACAGGTGACATACCTAACTGTTATCTCTCCTACTCTTCTCCTCTCCTCTTCTCTTTTCTTTTCTTCTCTTCTCTTGTCCCTATCTGTTGAACTACACATGCAGTTCCTGAGCTGCCAATGGTCCAGATCCCCTCTGCCCTTACAAAAAAAATACATGGCAATATATTGTAAAATATAATGCAATATATTAAATAATATATTTCCATAGATAGGAAACTAGTGCTTTTTATTAATATATTGCAATATATGAATGGACCATATTGCAACACAGACAAAAACATTATATTTACAGTATACTTTGTATAATATATACTGTATAATTGTTTAATTAAAATATTATTGGACCGTTATACAGTGTAACCTCTGATTATGAGTAATGCGGCTTGTGTCATAGCTCTGATTCAATTCAATTCAATTCAATTTTATTTATATAGCGCTTTTAACAATGGTCATTGTCTCAAAGCAGCTTCACAAGAATTTTAGAAATTTAACACAAAAAAAAAAAAAAAAAAACATATTATATATTATATATATATATATATATATATATATATATATATATATATATATATATATATATATATATATATAGAATAATTATATATAAAGTAATAAATAAATAAAATTATAATAGAAAATAAATAAATAAAAACAAATAATAATAATAATTATAGAAAAGAAAATAATTGGAAGTGTGGATGTGTGAGAAAAATGTGCAGATAATAATGAGATGAATGAATGAAATGTCTCTGATGAGCAAGCCAAGGGTGACGGCGACGGTGGCAAGGAAAAACTCCCTGAGATGGCATTAGGAAGAAACCTTGAGAGGAACCAGACTCAACAGGGAACCCATCCTCATTTGGGCGATAACAGATAGAAATGATATAACATCTTGTGTGTTGTGCAGGTGAAAATTCAATATGACAGAAATTATTTAAATTGTCATGAAGACCAGTTCAGCATAGGGACGAGTCAGTAGGTGCAGAGGGCAGATGAGGTCTGGATCACTGGAAGCACAGGAGCAGCATGTGTAGCTCCAACCATCATAAAGCTGAATCCAGTTGGAGCTGGTCCTTCTCTGGATGCCTCAGGAACCTCGCAGGGTCGGCCTTTGTCTACTGAAGCTGGCAAAATCTCCCGATGCCTCGGGATGGGTAGAGAAATACAGAACAGATGGGGAGAATTAGCGTAGTTGCCATTCGGTATAGGTGTACTGGAGTATGAGTACTGGGATGAGTTATGTGTATGCCAGATTAAAAAGATGCGTCTTGAGTCTACTTTTGAACTGAGAAACCGTGTCTGCTCCCCGAACACTGTCTGGAAGGCTATTCCAAAGCTTTGGAGCTAAATATGAAAAAGCCCTACCCCCTTTTGTAGATTTTGAAATTCTGGGAACTACCAGAAGTCCGGAGTTTTGTGATCTTAAGGCGCGTGGTGGATTGTAGCGTATCAGAAGACTGGTTAGGTATGTGGGAGCTAAACCATTTAAAGCCTTGTATGTAAGTAATACTATTTTGTAATTTATTCTAAACTGAACAGGTAGCCAGTGCAGGGATGATAATATTGGGGTTATATGATCATATTTTCTGGATCTAGTGAGAACCCTGGCAGCTGCATTTTGGATTAACTGAAGCTTGTTTATTGAGGATGCAGGACAACCACCTAGTAATGCATTACAATAGTCCAGTCTGGAGGTCATGAATGCATGAACTAGTTTTTCTGCATCAGATACGGATAAGATGTTCCTAAGTTTAGCAATATTTCGAAGATGGAAAAAGGCTGTTTTTGTGATATTTGAAATGTGATTTTCAAAAGACAAGTTACTGTCTAATATTACTCCCAGATCTTTTACTGCTGAGCTGGTAATAACAGTACATCCTTCTAAGCGCAAGCTGAATTGTGAAAGCTGTTGTGTGCTGGTTTTTGGGCCAATAAGTAATATCTCTGTCTTATCTGAATTTAGTAAAAGAAAGTTATTGGTCATCCAATCTTTTATGTCCTGGACACACTCAGTTAATCTAGACAACTTAGGTATTTCGTCTGGTTTAGTTGAGATATATAATTGGGTATCATCAGCATAACAATGGAAACTAATCCCATGTCTTCTAATGATGTTACCCAAGGGAAGCATGTATATTGAGAACAACAGAGGTCCTAAAACTGACCCTTGTGGGACCCCATATTTCACTGGCATTATACCAGACGGTTCTCCATTTAGATCTACAAAATGGTAGCGATCAGACAGGTAAGATCTAAACCATTTTAGTGCCTGTCCCTGAATGCCTATATAATTTTGTAAGCGATCTATGAGAATATTATGATCTATAGTGTCGAATGCAGCACTAAGATCGAGCAGGACTAGCAATGAGATGCAGCCTTGGTCTGAAGCTAAAAACAAGTCATTTGTAATCTTAACTAGTGCAGTTTCTGTGCTATGATGGGGCCTGAAACCTGACTGAAATTCTTCAAGGATGTTGTTATCCTGCAAGAATGTGCAAATTTGAGCTGATACTACTTTTTCTAGTATTTTTGATATGAACGGGAGGTTTGAGATCGGTCTGTAATTTTTTATTTCATTCGCGTCCAAATTAGATTTTTTAAGAAGCGGCTTAATAACTGCTAACTTGAAAGGTTTAGGGACGTGACCTAGATGTAATGAAGAATTAATAATGTTTAGGAGTGGCTCTCCAACCGTAAGCATCACTTCTTTTAAAAATCTGGTTGGGATTGGGTCTAACAGGCACGTTGTTGATTTAGCCGAGGTGATGAGTTTATACAGCTCTTCCTGTCCTATACCTGTAAAGCAGTGAAAATCTAAATGTGAAGCTATAGGCTGAACTGGATCGTGAGATACTATTAGAGGTTGAACCTCCATTATTTTCTTCCTGATATTATTGATTTTTTCATTAAAGAAGTCCATAAAGTCTTCACTTCTAAACTGTGATGGGATACTCTCTGCGGGCATCTTAGGTTTTGTTAAGCGAGCCACTGTACTAAATAAGAACCTGGGATTGTTTTGGTTTCTTGCTATCAGTTGGCTAAGATGCTCGGTCCTAGCAGTTTTTAGAGCCTGTCTATAGCTGCACATACTGTCTTTATACGCAATTCGAAAAACTTCTAATTTAGTTTTCCTCCATTTTCGCTCGAGGTTACGGGTTGCTCTCTTTAGGGCGCGAGTATGACTGTTGTACCACGGTGCCAATGTTTTATCTCTGACTTTTTTTAATCTGATGGGAGCAACAGTGTCTAATGTACTGGTAAAAATAGTGCCCATGCTGCTAGTCACTTCATCTAGATCATCTGCATTTAGGGGTCTAATAAGAAATTGGGACAGATCCGGCAGATTACTTGTGAATCTGTCTTTAGTGGTGGGATTCATATTTCTAACAGATTGATAGCGTGGGGAGACACAGCTAATCTGTTCTACGGGTAGAGTATATGTCAGGAGGTGGTGATCTGTGATATCATCACTTTGAGGTATGATCTCTATATTAGAGACATCTATACCATGGGATATAATTAAATCTAGCGTATGATTAAAGCGGTGAGTTGCTCCAATTATATTTTGCTTAACCCCAAAGGAATTTAGTAAATCCATAAATGTGAGTGCTAAAGTGTCGTTAGCATCATCTACATGAATGTTAAAGTCTCCTACTATCAATACTTTGTCAGAGTTAACCAATAGGTCTGATAGTAGATGTCCAAATTCTTTAAGAAAATCGCCATATGGCCCCGGGGGTCTGTACACGGTGGCCAAGGTAAAATATAGCAAGGGTTTATTACGTATTTCATTTAGTGCAACATTAATGATAAGCACTTCAAATGAATTAAACCTGGGCCTTATTTTCTGGGTAACAGTGAGTACATCATTGTAGATAGTGGCGACACCACCGCCGCGACCAATTAGACGGGGCTCGTGCTTATAGAAATATCCTGACGGAGTAGACTCATTCAGACCAAAATATTCATTTGGTTTAAGCCAGGTTTCAGTGAGACAGAGTGCGTCAAGGCAATAATCTGAGATAATTTCATTAACAATAAGTGCTTTAGGCGCAAGGGATCTAATGTTGAGTAGTCCAAACTTTAGAGGTGGATTTTGACTACTTATTTTGCCTTTTTCTGGTTTTATGGTTATCAGATTGTTTCGGGCAAATTTAACAAATTTATTCTTTTTTCTCAGTATTCGGGGAACAGACACAGTTTCTATAGGACAAGCTATGTGTGTGCGTCTATCACTACGGTGAGTTGTGATGTGGCTAATATGTTTGGAATCTAAAGTATGACTTACCGCCAGTCAGATGGTTCGTAGTGTTCTGGAGATGTTGTCAGAGAGGACCGCTGCTCCAGCTCTGCTAGGGTGTAGGCCATCGGTGTGATAGAGCCTAGGACGCTCCCAGAAAACATTCCAGTTATCAACAAAGCGTAATTTCTGTTGTTGACACCAAGATTGTAACCATTCATTAAAAGCAAATAATCTACTGAACTTCTCGATTCCTCGCTGAAATGTGGGAAGCGGTCCAGATACGATGATCATTGTCGTGGGTGATGTGCTGCGGACCTTCTCGACCAGGCTCCTGAAGTCCTTCTTTAGGATCTCCGTCTGCCTCAGCCTGGTGTCGTTCGTGCCGGCATGAAGAACCACAGCTCCAAAGTTCCTCCTCAGGGCAGCAGGCACCTGTGCAGCAACATCAAGAACACGTGCACCAGGTAAACAGCGTGTGTGCACCTTACCTTTAGCCGTGGTAGCACGCACGTGACGAACGATGGAGTCTCCGATGACCAGGACGTCGTGTGCCATCTCGCGGAGAGGAGCGAAGCGGTTTTGGGTCGAGATGTCGAAGACGGGTGGTGGTGGTGGAGAGGTCCTCGCCCGGGGCTTGGCGTGCTTCTTCCGCTGCTGCTGTATCCAGGGTCCGTGATGTCCCGGCGCCGGGGTGTAGGAACACTGGGCGGGATGCGTCCTTGGTGTGTTGGACCTGGGCAGAGAAACACGCGGGGTTGAGGTTGTAGGAGAATTCTCATGCCGAGAATTTACCTGGGACAGGTGAGTGTCGGTCTGCGTCGATTCCAACGTGGCTTTCCGCTGCTGTAACCGGGCCAGCTTCACCTGTAGCTCACGGATCAGCTTCTCCACGGCCTCCACCTCCAAATCCACCGAGTGCAGCTCCAATGTCTCCTCACCTGCACTCAGAGGCAGAATCACAACCGACATGGTGTCTAAACACGGAAAATAATCGGTGTGAGGAAGCGAAAACAAACTTTAGAAACAAACAAACAAACGTGATAGCCGGGCTAGCGATGCTAATGCTAATTAGCGATGCTAATGCCGGCTAAAAGCGGTGTGCTGCAAAACAATTAAAACTTAACGATATAACACGCGTTTCGAGTAAATATATTATAAGATACTTATCCGTTTTATGTACACTCTTCGTAAGGGGACGAAAAAGTTTAAAAGTTGGTCAGTATGGTGGAGCTCGGAAAAAAGCAGCTTCTCAGTGTCCTCGTACGGAGGAAGTGACGTCAGCCGAGCTCTGAGAAGGCAGACGCAGATGCAGGGGAAAACAAAACAGATTTATTGAGTAATTGACAAAAAAAATGAAAACCAAGAAAACACAGGCAATGGCAAAAACCACTCAGGGCTGTGAACTTCCCAGGCTGGGACTGCAGGCGGGCTATGAGCAGAATGAAATATAAAATAAACTCAGCTTCTATCTGAACTCGGAAGACTCAAAGTCCTTCAGTCTTTTCCGTGACCTAGACGTAGGCCTTTCTCATGTCCATGAAAACAGCCCTTTCCTGCAGACGCCGTTCAATCCAGGGAGAAGAAGAGTACAGTGGTTACTCAATCGGAATGTTGGTTTTACCGTCGCGGCGCTCGGCGGCAGCATTTGGGTTTGTGCGTTTGCTGGCTTTTAGCGCTGAGTGGCGCTATATAACTACAGACTGACGCCTCATGCCTTAGTTCATTCTCTGCAGGATTAATGAGACGCGCTCCTTTAGAACTGCACGCAGTAGCGGATAAAATCAAGTGAAACATTGTATTTAAACGAATTCATAATCACAGTATTAAAATTACAGTACAAATGTAGAATTCAAATTATTAAATTAAATCTTATTAGGATCAAATTTAAGCGAAATAAATGTTAACACAGTGAGCCTTTAGATTTTATCACGTGTAATTAGAAAAGCTACACGTGTAGGGTTTTGTGTTATATTATTTCTTGTGTTCTTTAAATTTGTAGTAGATTTAGTAACTGAAATTAATTACCATAAAATTAAAACCTTATCAGGACGTTCTACTGCGTCAGCAGATGTCGGTCATTCAGCCTCGCTTGTGTTTTTGCGTTATTATAAGAATGAAATGCAGTAGGCTGTTATGATCTGTAATGGGTTTGACCCATGTTGCACAGGCGGCACCATTAAGCACGGACATGAGGCGCGGTCTTACGGGAAAAGGGTAATTTATTTAGGTGAAATGGGGATGGAAAAGGTTGAAGGAAGGAGAATGGAAAGAAAGGGAAGGGGATACAGGTTGTGCATGTGCAGTTCTGGGGGCTATGCCACACTGGCATGCGGGCACACAGCTGACGATTTGTGACGGTGGGCGGAGTGGCAGAATGGAGAATGCGGAGACTGTCTGTTCACTGTTGTGCACCTTCATGTTTGTGTAGTGATTGTTTTGTGTTATGTGTATACACTAAGGGCTACGGGCTCGGCTGGTATATATAGAGACACACAAGGGTAGACACAGGTGAATGTAGATACACTAGAACAACATCTTTGAAGAATTTCAGTCATGTTTCAGGCCCCATCATAGTACAGAAACTGCACTAGTTAAGATTGCAAATGACTTGTTTTTAGCTTCGGAAAACAAGTAACTAGTTGTTGTGAAACGTGTGCAAACACGCCAAAATTTTGGCTACATATAACCTCGGTCAGGTGACGTCATCTGATTAGACGCAGGTGGAGGTTATAAATACCAGTGAGCCGGCAACAAACCTCAGATTAATTTGTCTGAACGGACGTCCGGTCACGTGGTAGTGCGGCATTCGGATGCAGCATCTCATTCCCGCCTTTCAGGGAACAGGGTTACAGCAACGTAACCTGAGACGTTCCCTTTCAAGACTACACTCGATGCTGCGTGAAAATGCTATGGGAACGAGAATACCAACGCCGCCGCACTACAGGTGTCTGGACCGCACTACAGGTGTCTGGACCCAAGGTTGTGTAGCGTGTGTGCACAAGACCGAGATGGTCTCGGATTCATGTCTGGGAAGCTGACTCCAGGACTCGTGAACCCGGAGTGGCATGGACATCCAGACTATAAAATCTTACTAATGTGTGCGGAGAGGACCAACCCGCCGCATCACACACTTGTTGCAGGGGAGTACCTCTTGCAAGAGCAATAGATGAGGCGACCCCTCTGGTTGAATGAGCCCTGACTCCTAGAGGCGAAGTGAGTCCATGCGCCTCGTAGGAGAGGGCAATAGCATCTCTCACCCAGTGTGACAGAGTTTGTGTGGTGGCGGCCACCCCCCGGTTGCGGCCTCCATAACATATAAAGAGTTGCTCTGACTTACGCCACTGGCTGGTGCGGTGGACATAAGCCTGAAGAGCACGTACTGGGCACAGTAGGTGAAGTTTCTCCTGCTCCGAATCCGCAAAAGGCGGAGGACAGAAGGCTTCCAGGACAACAGGGTGCATGGTTGAGAAAGGAACTTTCGGTAGATAGTTTGGGTGAGGATGCAGAATGGCCTTGACTAGCTCACGGGCAAAGTCCAGGCAAGATGGGGAGACTGATAATGCACGCAGGTCTCCGATCCTCTTTAGAGAGGTAATGGCCATAAGAAGAACCATCTTGAGCGTAAAAAGCTTTTCGGGCGCTGACTCTAGTGGTTCAAAAGGAGTGTCGATTAGACCTTCGAGCACGATAGATAAATCCCACGAAGGAGCCGTGACTCTAGTGGGTGGCCTCAACCGTTTAGCTCCACGAATGAAACGGGCAACTAAAGGGTGATTTTCCCACAGTAACCCCTTCAGTCAGAACGTGGCAGGCTGAAATAACGGCCACGTACGTTCTGAGGGTACTAGGGCACAAGCCCGAGGACAATTTCTCTTGCAGGAATTCCAGCACTGAAACGATTTGGCAGTGGACTGGGTCCACCTGCTTTGCCATGCACCAGCTCTCGAATACCTTCCATTTGAAGGCATAAATCCTTCTAGTGGAGGGAGCCCTAGCACTTAGGATGGTGTCAATTATGCCGGCTGAAAGGCCGACTTGACTCAATTGGTCCCATTCAGGGGACCTGTATAAAAATATAATAATATAATAATTACATTTTTAAAACAATAAGATTAATGTCTAATAAAGCAAAATGGTCCATATTAAAAGGAGGCACCTCAAATAAAATGACAAGGGCTTTCATATCCAGTTCCCGACACACTGCCCCCACAGGTTAAACACACAAACTACAATTTGGGCTGCAGGCTGTCGTTAGACAGAGACAAACGAACGCCAGTGTAGAAGTCAATCAAGCGGCACTACAAAACGCAACATAAACGTATAGGACGTTCAGAGCTCGTTCGTTTATCCAAAAATTTAATGCTCGTGTGAACAAGGCCTTAGGGTCACGGGGACTTGGAGCCTATCGCAGGAGACTCAGGGCATGAGGCAGAGTACACCCTGGACAGCGTGCCAATCCATCGCAGAGCACACACACACGCATTCACACACTATGGTCAATTTGGGAACGCCAATTAGCCTAATCTGCATGTCTTTGGACTGTGGGAGGAAACCGAAGTACCCGGAGGAAACCCACCAAGCACGGGGAGAACATGCAAACTCCATGCACACAGAGACGGGAATCGAGCCTGGCCGGGAATCGAACCCGGCCGGGAATCGAACCTGGACCCTATAGGTACAAGGCGACACCACTGTGCCGCCTTCACGGAGTTTCGGTTCATTTAAATTATATTTTTTATTGATTTTGTCCGCTACAACATGTCCTCAGCTCATTAATCCTTGACAGAATGAACTAAGGCCTGAGGCACCGGTCTATAGTTATAAAGTGCCACTCAGTGGTAAATTCACAAACCCAAATGCTGTCACCATAGACCCGGCAGTAAGCCATTATTCCGGTTGTGTACCATCTTTAAATAAAAGTGAAATGACACACAGCTGTTTAGTCCCAATCCTGAGTTTTCGTGTGTGTGTATGTAAATGCTCTTACTTTTAATATGAATCATAACTCATTTCTTCTGTAGATTTTTTGCCATGCGACTTCGCCAATGTTTAAGTGATCTCTATTTTTTTACTGATCAAGTTGTCAGTTCAGCCCTATCCATCCAGGTTAATAGTTTATTGAAAAATCCGTTTATTGAAAAATCCGTCCCGCGCAGGTCTCTAGTCCGCAGCAAACTCGGGGTCCTCAGTCCAGACAGCTCAGCCTTTTATCTCCATTGTGACCAAATTTTAAAAATCCTAAGCTGCTCCGTGGTGGCCAAAACAGTACGTACTATTTTTTTTTTTTAAAACCATTCAAATCTGTCTGCAGAAAGACAGGATGTGTCTCACGCCTGGAGCTCTTACAGCCGAGCAGTATGGCTCTCATGAGGCTGACAAACTTCTCAAAGCGTGCTAGTTCTTTCATTATTGCCTCGTCCTTAATGAATGGGGGCACACTTTTACAGATGTCGCCCTTAAAACCCTGCGTGTTTTCCCGCGGGATGCCGCAATTTAGCGCGCGGCGTGCCGCGTCTTGCCGGAGGCAACATTCGGGAATTTTAAATAAATGTGTTGCGCTTCACTGAATATCCGCCAGATGGCGCATGGAAGGACTTTATCTAAAAGCCGGACCAAGTACAACAATGAATGTAAGGACGCGGATGAACAGTGCTGAAGCGAACATGAATTTTATTTTGTTTTATAATAGATCTTTCATGATGAATGAGTGTATATGTGCTTCACATTATCAAACACAGGCAAAGGAGACAGAAATTATTGAGGGATCCACTGAAAAAAGTAAACCTAGTTTAATGTGTTTTTTTTTCTCATTCCATTAGTAAAAAAAATAATTTGCTCTTTTTAACTGAAGTGTCTAATTTATGCTTATGGGTGAATCTTTTTTTTTTTTTTTTAGTATAATGCTGTTTACAGCAGGAAACCAAAGTGAAATATTTCATTTTGATCAAGGTACTCTTATTAGGTTGAGTGTGATTTGCGCATGCGCAGTCTTTAGACCATAGTTTTGCCGGTATAATTTTATTTCCGCCTCAAACCGGAGCATGACGTTGAAACAAGTAAGGAAGGATATCAGAACCTGTATTTCAGTTACTGTTAGTTAAAGCCCCTGATTAAACTTAAATCTAATCCATTCACAAAGGACATTTCTGCTTCAAACCGTGTCTCATGACCTCATGACGCAGCATTTTCACGGACTGAATCACATGCGGGTGGAGATTCTCAAAGAAAACTCATTTAAACCAGGTAAGAAAGCAAACTCATGTCATTTCTATGTTAAATGTATCTCTTCTATGAGCAAATTCATGATTTATGTCAGGAACAACTACTTTGTAGATTGAGTTTTGTGTCCGTGTTTGCTACTGTAGCTAAAACCACCTATATTACCTGCATTAGCATTAGCTAACTAACGTGGTGATTTTCAAAAACACCGGAGTTTATACAGTAAGTCAGCGGCGCCGAAGAAAATAATTATATTTAAGTACCGTTGGTTAACGATGTAAAAATTAATAGGAAAGTGACGTAAACATAGAACAAGCTAGTTTGGAGTGAGTGCTGTTTGTAGTGTACTGCTTTCTATACTTTATACACACTGTAATTAAGATTTGCTAACATAAGAACTTGAGCCAGTCCAGTTTTTGTTTTTACCTTTTTTTTTTTTTTTTTTAAAGATCAGTAATGAGTTTCTGAGAATTATATCTGCTCCACTTCAAGCAAGATTACTGGTTTCCTTGGACAAGCAACACTACAAACTAATTGAGATCATCAGAAACTAGGGAGGAACCCGTCAGAGAGAGAAGACCAGAGAGATATAATCTTCATCTTCAAGTTCTTGATCTGGTATGTATGGTACGGTTCAGGACCAGGGAGGGAGCCGGAGACAGCAGAACAAAGAGATGATATTGCCAGCACCAGCACAGGGAGCACAGTTTTTAGTTTAGATCTCATGTTTACATTTTATTGTATGTTGATGGCTTGACTGTAAACAACAAACAATGCAATAAATGTATAAAAAATATATATATTCATTGTCTCTTTCCAGGACCAGGCATATCGTTCAATTATTTTTTGGCCGGGCGGGCGCGTCATCACATGTGCTTACCCGACTCTGCGTTCACCGTAAACTTCAATATACATAGACGTTTATATTTTTGTTTATTTGTATATGTATGTTATTAATTTTACTTTTTTAGAGATTGTATGTGCATGCACGGAGAGTATGTGTTGATAAGTTTATGTGGATAAGTTGATAAGTGTATCAGAAAGCATTAAAATGTTCATTTGAATTAAAATGACACACACACGTCTGTATATACAGTATATCAATTACATATATATCAATTTCATTAGTTCGTTCATTCTATTTGAAGCTTCGGATGTTTTTTTTTTTTTGGTTTGGTTAGATTAGTTCTGAACTCGCTTCCGTGAAACTATCGCTAAAACAATGTACTGAGCCCTCCTGAGGATATAAAGCTTTATTATTGTGTTTGAATAAATATTCAGATCTACCACAGCAGGTAATAAACTATGGTGTGTCATAACCGAAGCAAACACCACGATTGTGCCTCGTTTCGTTCGACGGGAACGTGGTTCACTTGGCCGCGGTGTATTATAAACCTGTGGAATGTTTCACTGTTTATGCTCACATAAGAGGAACAAAAGCTCAATGAGGACACGCACACACATAGACACACACACATAGACACACACACACACACAGACACACACACACTCCCCTGAGCCCTCGGGAAACATCCAATCACCGTCGGTATACAAATGAGTCAAGACGCAGCCTAAAGTGGTGTCGTGTCGGATTTCAGTGGTCACGGAGTGGGAAGACTTTGAAGAAGCTGCAGTGACAGTGAACAGCTGAACAACTTCACTTTTCCGTTTACCTCTGAGGAAAAAAAGCTGTATTTTGTTTGTTTATATCTAGAATTTTTATAGTAGTAAGAGAGAGTTATAGTTTGGTCTGTACTGTTGTTCGCACCCTTGTAGAGAATAAATAAATGAATAACACCTTCATATCCCCTCTCAAGAGTGTCATAGTCCATTGTTAGTTTTAATGATCTGGCTGAAACTAATTATCACTACATAAGTACCCTAACACCATTGATCATGAGTCTCAGCTGAACCTAATTCTATACTTGTAACAGAAAATGTAGATGCAGATTCCAAATGTGTATTTATATAATAGATAGATAGATAGATAGATAGATAGATAGATAGATGTGTGTGTGTGTGTAGGCTCTACGCAGGGGCAAGAGAGGGCAGCGCACCCTTAAATGTCTGCACATGTTAATATATTCCTAAAATGTATATATTACAAGTTGATAAACTGATCTGCGGTAGCGGAAAAATCCGCTGAAATAGGACAGGCACACTAACCCGCACACACACACATACACACGCGCGCGCACACACACACAGACACACCTCCCTTGAGCCCTGCGTCTGTCGGATTTCAGCGGTCACGGGGTGGAAAGACTTTGAAGCAGTTTATATATGAATCTAAGCTTGAACTTATCAGCATTGTAAATATATAATACTTTTCAAATAAAATCGCTATTACTTTGACCCTGAAGTTTAGTTTAGCACACACAAAAAAACAGAAAAGTCATTTCTGGTAAATCAACGGAATGTGTAGTTTATTTACAGTAATTCATTAAAAAATTAATATACATTGTACAGTACACGGTAAACACGGGAAAGATTACAAAATGAAAAAACAAACAGTATCTACTTTATAAACAGCTTAGTATGTGCGTCGAGATGCTGAAATCCCTTGCATGTTTTTGCTTCCAAGTGGAGAGATATTTGACCGATAGCCTAGAACAAAAGATCTATAGGTGTGATCACAACCCCCTCCGACCGACCGTGCCATCAATCACTGACCACCTCAGAAGTTCCCTCCAATGTATGGCTGCAATACTTGTTTTGCAAGTATTTTTAACACCATTCAAAGGCTTCAAAGGGGCAGTTATCGGCTATGACACGTTGAAGGAGAACTTAATAGTTCTCAAAAATAGTGTAAATGTCTGCAACAATCACTAACCATTAAAATGTTTTTTTTTTTGTAATTAAACACGAAAATATTAATTATATTTCCATATATATACATACACACACACGAGGGCGTAGGTTTGCTACCTATGACTCCAACTAATACCCCATCCCCCAATCCCCTTTTTTCCCCAATAGAGTGGGTTTTTCAAACTTGCAGTAAAACATTTTTGGGGGCAGTTTTTGATTCCCCCTTATCTAAGTTGTCAGGATGAACTAACCTCGGTGACCAGAAGACGCAGCTTTAGCGGTTAGCCCAATGTAGCGTGGATGGTAAACCCAAACGCGGATGTAAGCGAGTAGGCAGGATAACCACGCGATTTATTATAAGGACTCTCACGAAAGAGGAGCAAGGGAAAAACACAAATTTAACCCGCGTCCTATAAATACACACACAATATAAGGAAGCAGAACCAAAGATAGTGAGTACTCACGGTTTAGCAGACAGACAGCCGGAACCGACATGGGCCGAAACTCAATGACTGAGCGGTAAGCTAACGTTTGTTTACCTTTTTTATACTTCCTGGTTTGGCGCCCGCCTTACTTCCGGGTCCTAGTGCCGGGCGCAGATTGAGTGTGCATGACAGTACCCCCCTGTCCAGGACTGGCTCCTGACGGTCCTGGGGTGGAGGATACCCTACGACGGTAGTCTCGAATCAGTTCGGGGTCGAGGATGAACCGGGCCGGGATCCAAGACCGCTCCTCAGGGCCGTAGCCCTCCCAGTCAACCAGGTACTGAGTACCTCTGCCCCGAGGGCGCGAGTCGAGGATTCGGCGTACGGTGTAGGCGAGACCGCCGTCGATGATCCGGGGAGGAGGAGCTGGGGGGGTGGGTGGAATCATGGGTGATGTGATGAAGGGTTTGAGTTGAGAGGTGTGGAATATGGGGTGAATCCGGAGCGCCGCAGGCAGCTGGAGCCGGTAGGTGACAGGGTTTACTCGTAGTGTGATGCGGTATGGTCCGATGAAGCGAGGTGAAAGTTTCCGAGATTCCGTGTGCAGATGTAGGTTCTTTGTGGATAGCCATACCTTGTCACCTACGTTGTACAATCGTCCCGGAGGGTGTCGACGGCGGTGCTGAGTGATGTAACGGTTATTGGCTCTCTGGATGGCAAGGTTGGCTTGGTTCCAGACCCGTCGACACCTACGGACCAACTGTTGGGCCGACGGTACATCAACCTCCGGTTCTTGATGGGTGAACATCGGAGGTTGGAAACCGTAGCACACCTCAAATGGGCTTAAGTTGGTGGCAGATGAAACGTGGAGGTTGTGAGACAGTTCTGCCCAGATGAGGTAGCGGGCCCAGGAGCGCTGGCGATCAGCAACAAAACATCTTAGGTAACGCTCCAGTTGTTGGTTGGTCCGTTCCGTCTGACCATTAGTCTGGGGATGGTATCCAGATGACAGACTGCTGGTGGAGTTGATCAGACGGCAGAAGGCCTTCCAGAACCGGGCGGTGAACTGGGGCCCTCTGTCCGAGACGATGTCCTTGGGGAACCCATGCAGGCGGACTACGTGTTCCATTATCAGCTCAGCGGTGGTTTTAGCTGATGGGAGTCCGGTGAGGGCCACCAAGTGCACTGCCTTGGAGAACCGATCAACGATGGTGAGGATGGTGTTTTTTCCCTCGGAAACCGGCAGGCCCGTGATGAAATCCAGGGCGATGTGCGTCCAGGGCCGTCGAGGAACTGGAAGTGGTTGGAGCTCTCCCGGAGATGGTTGATTCGTATCTTTGGCCCTGGCGCACACCGGGCACGCCTGAACGAACTCCGTGACCTCTCTTCTCATGGTGGGCCACCAGAACGCCCGTTCGACGAAGGACAGGGTTCTTCGGGCTCCCTGGTGTCCGGCGACGGTGGAAGAGTGACCCCACTGGAGAACTTCTGGTCTTAGTCCTTGGGGTACATAGAGTCGTCCAGGCGGCACGCCTGCCGGTTCGGTCTCCGCAGCCTGTGCCTGGCGGACCCTCGTCTCCAAGTCCCATTGAAGGGGTGCAATGATCCGTGAGGAGGTGATGACAGGCACGGGTTCCGCCCGGGGAAGGTCCTCATCGTGTTGTCTAGACAGTGCGTCGGCCTTGGTGTTCTTGGACCCCGGGCGGTATGACAGATGGAAGTCATATTGTTCGAAGAACAGTGCCCACCGTGCCTGTCGTGGGTTGAGCTGTTTGAGGTTCCTGATGGTGATGAGGTTCTGGTGGTCGGTCCAGACGATGAACGGCTCACTGGCGCCCTGGAGCCAGTGACGCCATTCCTCCAAGGCCCACTTTATGCCCAGCAGTTCGCGGTCCCCTACTCCGTATCGCTGCTGAGTGGGATTAAATTTCTTGGAGAAGAAACCACACGGGTGCAGCTTCTGGTCTGGACCTCGCTGGGAGAGAACCGCGCCGGCGCCCACATCCGACGCGTCCACCTCCACAACGAAAGGTTTGTTGGCATCGGGGTGGAGGAGGATGGGTGCGGTGGTGAAGCGATGACACAATTCTTGGAAGGCGGAGTTGGCGGTAGGGGTGAGTCGAAAAGGGTGGTGTGAGGGCCTGGTCAATGTGGTTAGTGGTGCTGCAACTGTACTGTAGCCCCGGATAAAGCGACGATAGAAATTCGCAAACCCAAGAAACCGTTGAAGCTGTTTGAGTGTCCTGGGTAGGGGCCAGTGACGTACGGCTTCGAGCTTCTGTGGGTCCATGGCCACACCCTGGGGCGAGATGACAAAACCCAGGAACGTGGTGGAGTGCTTGTGAAAGGCACATTTTTCCAGCTTGCAGTACAGTTGGTGAGCGAGCAATCTCTTTAGGACGGCCCGAACATGTTGGATGTGTTCTTGGAGGTTGTGGGAGTAGATGAGGATGTCATCCAAGTAGACGAACACCCATCGGCCCAGCATATCCCGGAGGACGTCATTGATGAACTGTTGGAAGGCCGAGGGTGCGTTACAGAGTCCAAAAGGAATGACCAGGCTCTCGTAGTGTCCGGTAGGCGTGATGAATGCCGTTTTCCACTCATCACCCTCTCTGATGCGCACCAAGTTGTAGGCGCTCCGGAGGTCCAACTTCGAAAATACGGTGGCACCAGAGAGGGCGTCCAGGGCTGAGTTGGTGAGCGGTAGCGGGTGTCGGTTTTTTATGGTGATCTTGTTCAGCCCCCGATAATCGACACACGGGCGAAGTTCACCCCCTTTCTTCTTAACGAAGAAGAATCCTGCGGCCGCTGGCGAGGAGGAGGGCCGGATGGTGCCATGACGAAGGGCATTGGCGACGTACTCCTCCATAGCTCGCGTCTCGGTGGTAGATAGGGAGTAAAGGTGGCCGCGGGGAGGAATGGAGCCTGGCTGAAGTTCTATCGCCAGGTCGTATGGGCGATGTGGTGGTAGGTTGGTGGCTTTCCTCTTGCAGAAGACTTCAGCCAGGTCCCTATATTCAGGTGGGATGGCGTTGGTGTCGACTTCGGGGGCCTCGGACTCCTTGGAACACGTCCCAGCCTGTGCCCGTAGGCAGAGTTCGCTGCAGGTCGGCCCCCATTGGAGGATCCGGTTTTGTGCCCAGGAGATGAGAGGGTCGTGTTGTAGCAGCCAGGGATAGCCGAGTATGATGGGAGGAGACGAGATGGAGGTGAGGTAAAAATGTAGCCGTTCCTGGTGTTGGTCGATGACGAAGGTGAGTAGTTGGGTCTGGTGAGTGATGGGGCTGGTTGAGAGGGGCCGACCGTCGACAGAAGTAATGCGAAGAGGCTGGGATAACGCCTCGACATTCACCCCCATTTCTTTGGCATAGGTGGAGTCAATAAAGTTGCCTGCGGCACCAGAATCGATAAACGCAGTACTTAAGACCCGTTTGTGGCCAAACTGGAGGGTTACCTGAACCGTGAGGCGAGAGGTGGTGGCATTGGTGATGGTGGAGAGGTGGATGGAGCCCGGTGAGTCTCTCCTCCTGCTCACCGGGTCTGCGCGTTTCCCGGGCGCAGTGGACAGATTGCTCGGTGGTGAGCCGCCGACCCACAGTAGGCACACAAACCCTCTCGAAACCGGCGTTCTCGTTCCGCCACGGTCAGGGAGGCGCGCCCTAATTGCATGGGTTCCCCGGCTCCGGTGTTAACCACGGCAGGAGGTGGAGATCCGACATGTTCAGTGGTGGCGGGAGTGAAGATGGTTGTAGGTCGAGATGGAGTGTAGACGTGGGTGGCGGTGGGCGGCAGGGTCCTCGGGGCTGGCTTCGGACGAGAGAGGAGGCGCTGGTCAATGCGGAGGGCGATCTGGATCAGTCCCTCCAGGGTGGCTGGTAGCTCTCGTCCGGCTAGTTCGTCCTTAATCCGGGAAGCCAGTCCCTCGTAAAAGGATGTCCGGAGCGCGGTATCTCCCCAAGATGTCTGTACAGCGAGGGTGCGGAATTCTGCAGTATAACGGCTCACGGACGATCCTCCCTGCCGCAGGTGGTACAGCTTGGTGTCGATCTCCACCTCGCCCGCAGGGTGTTCAAATGTCATCTGGAGTTGGCGGGTGAACTCATTGTAGGAATGGGCGGTGTCAGAATCTGATCGAATTACTGCCGTGGCCCACTCAGCTGCCTGCCCGGATAGCAATGAGACGAGGAGAGCAATGCGTAGCCGATCGGTGGAGTACTTGGTGGAATTGAACTCAAACACTAGATTCAGTGATGTCAAAAAAACACTGCATCTCCCGTCAGTGCCATCCCACTTGTCTGGAAGCGCAAGAAATACATCAGAAGGAGGGGGGGGGGGCTGGTGCGGCGCCGCGGCCGCCGCGACGGGAGGCCGGCTAGCCGCGTCATCTACAGCCGCGCGGAGATCCGCGTTCTCCCGCCGGAGCTCCGCGACCTCGCGGCGCAAGGCCGCTACGTCTTGGAGGCCCCGGCGCAGATTAGCGATCTCTCCGGTTAGCTTATCAATGAGCGCGGCATGCCGATCTACCACGTCGCAGAGGTGCGCGTAATCCGCTGGGTTCACCGCGGAGGGCTCAGTCATTCTGTCAGGATGAACTAACCTCGGTGACCAGAAGACGCAGCTTTAGCGGTTAGCCCAATGTAGCGTGGATGGTAAACCCAAACGCGGATGTAAGCGAGTAGGCAGGATAACCACGCGATTTATTATAAGGACTCTCACGAAAGAGGAGCAAGGGAAAAACACAAATTTAACCCGCGTCCTATAAATACACACACAATATAAGGAAGCAGAACCAAAGATAGTGAGTACTCACGGTTTAGCAGACAGACAGCCGGAACCGACATGGGCCGAAACTCAATGACTGAGCGGTAAGCTAACGTTTGTTTACCTTTTTTATACTTCCTGGTTTGGCGCCCGCCTTACTTCCGGGTCCTAGTGCCGGGCGCAGATTGAGTGTGCATGACATAAGTACTGTAAAAACTTATATAGTCTTGGGTTAAAAAGTCTGCATTTCAACATGCATCCCCCACCTCCAAAGACTAAGCTCCTGTTGGTATAGCTCTTAAGGTCACTGTGGCACGCAAACCTCCTGACCACAATAAGGTGGCAATCCCTCAGGGGGGGGAGGTGAAAAATACAAATTAAATTAAATAAATTATCCTTAATCCAGATTTTATCAATCGACATATTTATCTTAGCTGGATGGTCTAATTCTCAAAACCGTTTAACCTAAAGAAAAACATAACACACTAACTAGAATATTTACAAAACTGAAAGGTTTTCTTATGAATAATAAAAAAAAACATTATAAGTCAAAAAGATCATATTATGTTTATATATATTTTATAGTAACTGAACAGCTCTCTTCTCTCCAATCCACTCATACACCACAGTCTCCTATTTCTCTGTGCGCGCGCTGCAGCCTGTGAATGAATACGCACAGCGGAGGTTTTACATATTTAAAACGTAAAAAGGTGTCTCCATCATAAATAGCCCTGAATTAACTTTGTATATATATATATATACACACACACACGTTTTGTGAGATTTTCCCTTACTTGGTTTTATCAATTTATATTACTCCCTATAATAATGTAAACATTGCTAATTTATGTTTTGGAAAGAAACTTAAGTAATTATTTCATCTATATCTTTCATAAATCACACAACTAAAATATAATTAAACAGTTTATTCACCAACATTACCAAATATTTGTGACATTCACAGTCTAGATCCAAGTTGTCTTTTTAATAAAAGTGCATTCAGCTAAATTTTGCATCCATTGAAAAAAAAACTGCACGGCACCAGGGCCTGAAATACTTGTTTTAAACAAAATTGTGTAAAATAATAAATAAATAAAATACAGCATTCATTTAGAAATAAAATACAGCAGAAAATACTTTAAACAAACTGTAGAATAAACGTTAAAACGTAATAGCCCTCTGAAGCAGTGAAGTTGCAACTTTCAAATCAGCACTCTGGACTAGTGCACTTAAAAGTATGCCATTGAAACCTTAATGCATGAAAACATTTTAAGCTGAACATGTAAACACAACATGTAAACACTTGTAGTCAAGCCAAATCAAATGTTTTAAGATGATAACTTCATCTTTAAAGCTTGCACTTTTGGTGATAGCTAAATCCCATCAAGTTCTAGAAGAACTTTCTGAAAATAGCCTCTCCTTCAAGGATTATGGATACACCAACCGGTTCTTCCCCTTCAACAGCACGGACGACAAGGATTTTAAGAAGGTGTCACTTCGTCTGTCCCCCTGCATAAAATTTACAAGAAAATAAATCATTTATTTTGAGAAGCAAAAAAAATCTGAATTGCTTCAACCTATGCTGACTTCATTGAGAAAAAAATAATAATAAAAATAAATGATAATAAAAAAAAAAAATGACCATCACTTCATATACTTCATAGTTAAACTTGGGTTAAATTGCTTTATCTTGCATCAGTAAAACATGGCATGAGATGGCTTTACAGTGTCAGGAAATCCTATGATGAATGCTGAGTTTGTATTTAAAGGGTTAGTCCAAACATGAAAATTCGTTCAATAATTACTCATATTTATATATTCATTTGCATTTATATGCTTCTGTCCAATACAACAAACACTATATTCAAGGTATTAATAAATTGTATAATTAATAAGAAAACAATGCTTTACCAGGCAATCATCAAAGAGATCCTCTTCAGATTCACGTCTCATCTTTACGCTTTGTTTCTGTGAAAATATTTACATTGTATCATTACATAATCTTTTATTCGTACAACTACATTTAGGCCTTTATCCAAAGCAAATTACAAAAGAGGAAGGCATCAAGCATGTCAAGCAGTGCTACTAACACAAAATTTCTGACACCGTTAGAAACAGATATTTGCATTTCTGCTTTAATATCCGTGTTATTTATTGGTGACTTTGACGGTTGTCTGTTACAATATTTTTCTTAAATATTCACCATTCAAATAATTGTTTTATGTAGATAAGTTACAGCAGAATTCGTAGAAAACAGACAAAATAATGTATTTAGTCTTTCTAAATACCAGAATTGATTTTTATTTTGTTTTACTGTTCAAAAGTAGCAGTTATTCTTCAATGAATGTTTTCTATAATGAGGATTAACGTCTGCTTTGGAAGAGAGGTCAAATAAACAAATGTTCACAATGGGGAAAAAAAGTTAAATAAAATGCCTTTATTTCACTTCAGAGACCTATGAAAAAATAAATTCTAGTAAGTATAAAACGCCATGGTCAGTTTTTATCCCATATAATGTACACATTATATGATAAAAAAAAAGTAGAAAAAAACAATGATCAATTCTTATTCAGGACGTCCCATACTATATACACACCACATATGAAACTATTTTACTGCAGCATTTTTCAGATATGGGGCATTATTACATTTCAAAGGGGTATAAAGACCCCATTTCTAATAAGTGTAAAAGCTAAACTTACCTCGAACACGACAAACTCCAGCTGCAGCCACGCCGTGTTGTAACCTCCGTGATGATTCCCAACCGACTGATACTGTACACAGCGCGGGCACACACAGCGACTCCAAACACGCATGTGCAGTTTAATGTGCACACATTTTCGGCTTCAGTAGACACACAATACTTCAGACTGAAACAGAAAAAAAAAAAAAAAAACAATGATCAGTTCTTATTCAGGACGTCCCATACTATATACACACCACATATGAAACTATTTTACTGCAGGATTTTTCAGATATGGGGCATTCTCTCTGTGTTGTTCATGAAACTACCGTAATCGCTGTAATATGCGCGCGCACTAAAATCAATCGCGGCTGGCTTGACCGTGTTTTTCTGAACCGCGGCTGGCTTTACCGCAGTAAATTAGAGCTGCTGTCAATACTGTATGAACATATGTACAGGTTCTTTACTCGTAACTCATTAATAAAGTTCGGCTTCAGAAAAAAAAACGTTTATTGCTAGTGCTCTTTTACCATTTAATGCTTTAACACACGACTCAGTTTGTTCAGAAATGGCATCTAACTGGCGAGCCTTTGTCTGAAGACGCCGTTTTCACTCGGGTTGGGGGAAAGAAACACACATCTCGGTGTATTAATCCGCGCGCTCGGTTCGTTATTATTTTATTTATTTATTTACCACAGGACCCATGGGGGCTCCGTAGGTTCAGGTTTTTACACGAAAACGGTGTTTTGTGAATCTCCACACTATTAAAAACTGAAATTGCTAATTGTACGTCCTGAGATTAAGATGAACATTAATTGGGAGTCATGAAAGCGAGAATCACATCCAAAAAAGAAAGCTAAACTTACCTCGAACACGACAAACTCCAGCTGCAGCCACACCGTGTTGTAACCTCCGTGATGATCCACAACCGACTGATACACAGCGACTCCAAACACGCATGCGCAGTTTAATTTGCACACATTTTCGGCTTCAGTAGACACACAATACTTCAGACTGAAACACGACTGCCCCCTACAGGTAATGAAGGGCATGTTCACAGCTTCCCGCACGCAGCCGCGCAAAGCCGCGGCAAGTCACGGGATCCCTTTTCTCGAAACGCAGGTTTTTAATGGCGACATCTGTATATTACCACTCTTGTCACAGAAACAGTAAACAGTAACTTGTGCTTAGATTTTGCATTAAAGAGTTGCAAATTGTTAGGGTTGCAGGTCGGGATGGATCCAAGTGCAGTGGAGCAACTTCTAGGAATTTATTATGTTGGACGTGAGATTCAAAACTGGCTTGGCAGTGGTTTTTCTCTGAAAACGTGTTTGTCGCTGAAGCGCCTGCTGCTCTGCGTTGGGGAGCTGCGTGTGCAGAGAGAGGGAGAGAGGCGCAGGAATGCGGAAGCCGGAGTGAGAGCTCTGTGTGTAACTTGAGCCTGGGGGGAATGCGGAAGCGCCGTAAGCCGGCGAGAGTGCTGTGTGTGTCCCGCGCAGGAATGCGGAAGCGCCGTAAGCCGGCGAGAGTGCTGTGTGTGTCCCGCGCAGGAATGCGGAAGTGCCGTGAGCCGGCGAGAGCGCTGTGTGTGTCCCGCGTCGGAATGCGGAAGTGCGAAGAGTCGGTGAGAGCGCTGTGTTTGCAGCGTGACTCGTGCGGGGATGCAGAGACGTGGAGAGCCGGCGAGTGAATGGAGACGTCGCGCAGGTTGGTGGCTGGTTCCGTTAAGCTTTCTCGTGGTCGGGGGCGAGCAGAGTTCAGTACCAGAAAGACGAGGGAAAGTCCGTGATCCGAGTTTGTAGTCGTTGAAACAATTCCAATGGTCAATAACAAAATCCGTGAGCGTGGAAATCCAAAACATGAGACAATAACGTGGTCAGTATCAGAGTCAGAGTATGAAACAAAACGCTGGAGAATTGGGCTATGGAAGGCACACAATAATCTTGCGATGAGGTTCTGTTAATGTGTGGTTTAAATAGGTAGGGGGAATGATTACAGATAGCGCACAGGTGTGTGGAGGGCGGGAGATGAGGAGGTGAGATGTAAGGAGTGGTAGGGAACGTGGAGCAGGAGTGCTTCTGAAATCATGGTGGAGCTGTGGCTTGGCGGGTCGTGACACAAATGTAGGATGAATTATATTGTATACTCTTTATAAGGGGACACACAGCTGACATTTCCTTAGCTGTCATCTTGGTTATTATGATAGCTTTACTGTCCCATTCAAGGTCCTGCTGAATTAAGGTGGCTAGGAATTTGTGAGATCCGTTTCTGCTGACTGATAAGCCATTTATTCTTATAGAGGAAGATGCTGTGAAATTTCCCCCCAGAAATCAATAATCATCTCTACAGTTATGGGATTGTACACAGAGCTCACAATGGATTTTGCCAGCAGCAGTAATAAGAATTAAAGCACAAGCAAATCAAATCCAGACATAAAGGATAAAGCTTTCTCTTTTACTGTGAGTTGGGTGAAGTTGTCCATTGAAACATCACACACACACACACACACACACACACACACACACACACACACACACACACACACACGTGTTGTAACGGATCTGGCACACTTACAGAACACAAGGTACCCAGAGTTTCAACAGCATTTCTTTTTAATAAATACTTTTAAAGCAGCAAAACTATGCAGTTCTTTGTCTTAATTCTGCGCAATGAAAGCAGCGGCTTGAGAGTCGTCTCTGTGAATGTTGCGGGTCTGTGGGTTGAAGCTCAGTTGACGTGGTGTCATCAGAGGCACACCAGACGATGCAGAGCAGGTGAGACCATCGGCCCTGAGCAGGTAGTGTGAGGCAGGCAGAGACAGCAGAACGTGTGCGACTGCAGGCACAGGGCTGAAAGTGGAAAAAATTCTGCCTGGACTTTTTTCCTTGCCCCCAAGGTGAGTAGGGGTGGGGGTACTACTGTATGTATGCGACGCACTGTTAACACATAACTTGTTGCCCCTGGGCCGAAATATATAAACAGCCTATGTATAACCCTGATCATCATTATTGTCAAGTGCAATATTATCCAATATTATCATCCCTGCACTGGCTACCTGTTCAGTTTAGAATAAATTACAAAATAGTATTACTTACATACAAGGCCTTAAATGGTTTAGCTCCCACATACCTAACCAGTCTTCTGATACGCTACAATCCACCACGCGCCTTAAGATCACAAAGCTCCGGACTTCTGGTAGTTCCCAGAATTTCAAAATCTACAAAAGGGGGTAGGGCTTTTTCATATTTAGCTCCAAAGCTTTGGAATAGCCTTCCAGACAGTGTTCGGGGAGCAGACACGGTTTCCCAGTTCAAAAGTAGACTCAAGACGCATCTTTTTAATCTGGCATACACATAACTCATCCCATAATCTCATACTCCAGTACACCTATACCGAATGGCAACTACGCTAATTCTCCCCATCTGTTCTGTATTTCTCTACCCATCCCGAGGCATCGGGAGATTTTGCCAGCTTCAGTAGACAAAGGCCGACCCTGCGAGGTTCCTGAGGCATCCAGAGAAGGACCAGCTCCAGCTGGATTCAGCTTTATGATGGTTGGAGCTACACATGCTGCTCCTGTGCTTCCAGTGATCCAGACCTCATCTGCCCTCTGCACCTACTGACTCGTCCCTATGCTGAACTGGTCTTCATGTCAATTTAAATAATTTCTGTCATATTGAGTTTTCACCTGCACAACACACAAGATGTTATATCATTTCTATCTGTTATCACCCAGATGAGGATGGGTTCCCTGTTGAGTCTGGTTCCTCTCAAGGCTTCTTCCTAATGCCATCTCAGGGAGTTTTTCCTTGCCACCGTCGCCGTCACCCTTGGCTTGCTCATCAGAGAAATTTCATTCATTCGTCTCATTATTATTAGCTGCACATTTTTCTCACACATACACACTTCCAATTATTTTCTTTTCTATAATAATAATAATTATTATATTTATTTATTTATTTATTTATTTATTATTATTATTATTATTATTATTATTATTATTATTATCTTTTTTTTTTGTGGTTAAATTTCTTTCATTTTTGTGAAGCTGCTTTGAGACAATGACCATTGTTAAAAGCGCTATTTAAATAAAATTGAATTGAATTGAAAAAAGTGACTCATTTTAGATATTTTCATATTTGCATTATGCCCCCCAGTATTATTCAAGAAAATACAGCATTTTCTTCTCAATATGTTCAGTGTCTAGATTGACATTATTAGCCCATGTTGGTACAATCACTGGAAGTAAATGCTACAGCCATACCAAGACAGGTCAGTAATACCCCTTTTCCACTGCTCTGGTTTCCGTGCCGGTGTTATGCGCTAAAATGCCCCCCTGCCATGGATTGCCCCCCCTACATAATCGCTATCAAAGATTATATTAGAACATAAAGTCATAGGTTAATGGTTTACAAATAAAAAATTACATGAGACAATACAATAAAATAAGCAATATGAAAATAAATATGTTGTACATGAAAAAATATAAATATAAATATTTTTTTCATATACTATACAACATGTATACTTTTATATTCTTTATTATATAATAAACTTATTTTCATAAAATTTTTCATCATCTTTTTATATATAAATGTTTATTTGGCATTTTTTGCATATTCATGTTCAAAGCCCTGAAAAATAAATGTGCCACAAAATAAAATTATACAAGAATTTGTATTAATGGTCTTGACGGCTGTCACGTGCCTAGGTTTTATTATAATTGTAATATCATATTTGATTGTAATAAACCTATGAATTTATGTTCTAATATAATGTTTGATAGCGATTGTGTGTGTGTGTGTGTGTGTGTGGGGGGATCCATGGCAGACGGGCATTTTAGCACATAACACCGGCCCCTAAACTCTGCTGGTCTAGTCGCGAGAACCTGTGACGTATAGGGAGCGTTTAACAAAAATGGTGGCGACCCAAACGTGGCAAAGTACACAGGAATTGATTAACTAATTGATTATCCTCCGCTAATTTCTTACATAAAGTGACGAGTGGGTGGGCGATAGTAAATGACAGGTCAGGCTCAAATGAATTCCTGCCACAATTCTGAGTGATTCTGCGCGTGCGGTGTCTCCCCTGCTCGCTCAACATGTTCTCCGTGCAACATTTATTTTCTGTCGCTCAACTTTGTCGTGTTAAAAAAAACAGCCACAAAACTAGCCAATCACAGACATCCACACACTACTGCTGATTGGCTGTTCCTTCTCTATCACCTGCGCATCTCAGATCTAGAGAAATGACAGATCAATATCCGCGAACCTGTTTTTATTTTCCCCGCAGCCACAGTACGGCGGAAAAATCCGGCGTGGTGCCGGAACGCTATCACCCCTGCAGGAGCAGTCTAGTTAAAGGAAACGGGAAACATGAACGGGTTCATGTCAAAATTACTTACTGGGTAGAAGTGACTGAGCCTTTTTAAAGGCTGTGCGGATGCTAGAATCTGTTGGGTTTGATGAGACTCCAGCTCAGATGAGTCTTGTTGCGCGCATTCCGCCATTGGCACATCCTACACGGTGTGCACAGAGTGTGTGTGCAATGAGTATGTGTGCGCATACCATCACAGCACCATTCCTCAGATTCGAGCTCACCCTTGCTGGTGAGTACAGGATGTGAGATTGTGACAGGGCATCTGCGTTCCTGTGTTGTGCACCAGACCTGTAAACCACAGAGATCGAGAAGTCCTGTATGAAGAGAAACCATCTTGTTATACAGGGACTAATGTATTTAGCTCTTGCCAACCACTGTAGAGGAGTACGATCAGTTAACAAGGTGAAGTGATGCAAAAATCTTAGTTCCGGAGGATGGGGGATCTCGTGAGGTGGGTCTTTAAACTGCTGGAAGCTTGTTCTTCTCTTGCTGACCAGCACACATTTTCCGGCAGTTCAGGAGGTCGGAGAAGGGTGCTGCTAAAGAGAAGAACAATGGCACAATTCGATGGTAATATTTAGATAGCCCCAAAAAAATTTCAATTCGAGTAATCCACAGGTTTGAGAAATGAGTACTTGATTAATCGGGGGTGGAGTTTAAGCAAGGGGTGGGGCGTTTTGCGTCACAGTATACAGTAAACATTTAAAAGAAATAAAAGCATGAGGTGAAGCTGAAGTACTTTTTCTTCATGACGCATTGTATATAAAGTTAATCACATAGCTTAGATGCATAAAAATGTAAATGTTATATTACAAATTGTATTTATATACACAAAATGCATGTGAGCTTGAACTACGTGCCAATCATAATGTACTGGATGCGCTTCTCCCGTTACTTTAAAACAACGGCAACTGAAGGGATCCCCCTTGTTGGCGCTGCGGAGCTTCCTGAACAGGGACGCAGTCCCGAGGGATGACTCTGCGGCTCTTGGGGCGGTCATCGGAGCGCGGGATGGAGGGGGTGGGAGAAGGGGACGGGATGAGGGAGGATTCCGCTTGCAGCTGGAACAGACTGAGCATGTCGAAGAATTCAATTCAATTCAATTTTATTTGTATAGCGCTTTTAACAATTGTCATTGTCGCAAAGCAGCTTTACACAATCAAAAGAATTATTTAAGTTTGTATGAAATGTGTATGAATCAGAATGATCAGATAGTCCCTGGTGAGCAAGCCGAGGGCGACTCATGGAGGAAAAACTCAATGAGATGGTAATAGGAAGAAACCTTGAGATGAACCAGACTCAACAGGGAACCCATCCTCATTTGGGTGAAACAGATAGCAGGAAATGATCTGCATTCATACTGTGTGTTAGGTGGCAGCCAGTTCAGCTATAATAGTTGATGTTAATTGATGCTAATATGGAGTCCAGGTAGTTACTGGGAAGTTGTAGGAAGTTCCAGTCCTGAACTATCGCACTGTCAAGTCCCCAGAGAAAAAGTTGCCAACACCAGTCGAGGCCAGAACCGTCTTCTAGGTAGAGAGAATCATCGCCAGACACCAGACGCATCCCAAAGAGACACACCGGGCATCCATGTGATGAGATCTCCAAGCAGAAGCGGGGCACCAGGATGGGTCAGACAGGTCCGGAGAGCAGAGGGAGTCTGGATCACTGGCAGCTCAGGAACCACATGTGTAGCTCAACAGAGAGAGGGAAAGAGTGAAAGGGGGATACAGGGGGAGTGAGGGAAGAGAAAGAGGGCGAGAAAGAGCAGACGAGGAGAGATGGCAGTTACTGTAGGTATGGTCATAGTCACATAATGTATAATGTGAATGTATATTTACTGTAGAGTGCAAGCAGGGACTCCGGCAGGACTAACTATGACATCATAACTAAAAGGGAGAGCCAGAAGGAAACACAAACATGATGGCTCCCTGAGAGAAAACAATCACCTCACCGTCAACAAACCTGAGTGATCAAATGAGAGTGAGGAAGACAGCATCTAAACATACCAGTTCACCATAATACTCTACGTCCATGAGTCCCCCAGATCTGCTCCTTTACCTTATGGCAAATCTATTTATAAAAATGCTTGGCTAAATAAATAGGTTTTTAGCCTAGACTTAAACACTGAGACTGTGTCTGAGTCCCGAACACTATTTGGAAGACTATTCCACAATTTTGGGGCTGCGTAAGGAAAAGCTCTGCCCCCAGCTGTAGTTTTCATAATACGCGGTACTGACAAGCAGCCTGCATCCTTTGACCGAAGTAGGCGTAGCGGATTGTAAGACAATAGCTATTTATGTGTGTGTGTGTGTGTGTGTGTGTGTATATGTGTATATGTGTATATATATATATATATATATATATATATATATATATATATATATATATATATATATATATATGGCAATGTGGGCAGTGGAGTTTTCCCATTGGTTCACAGGTAGGTGATCAGTCATTAATGGTAGCCTATCAGAATGGTCCCCAATGGTATTTAAGGCTGGTTTTTGTCCTACCTGGCATACGTCACAACCGAGACTGCTTTCATGGTGTGTGTATGGACCGAAGGTGTGGGTAAGTGTTATTTGTAGCTAGATGGCTAATGAAGAGGTGGGCACATACCTTTTAATGTGAGGGTTTATTTTTCCATTAGTGTGTCTGTGGGATAATTGCCATTTGGCCGAGTCAGACTGTCCACTTGTTGTCAGGTAGGTACATGCTCCTTACGCGCTGTATGTTCTGCCGTTGGGTGGTGCTAATCGGTATTTGTTTACCATTTACCCACAAAGTTTCTTTCGTGCCGGTGTTACCCTGCAAGGCTCGCTGCGAACTGTGGGCGGCGTTACAACTCACGTGGCACAACGGGTCGTCCGGTAAGCTATGGACATTTGACGGAGTGTTGATGCGTCTTGTGAGGGCGAAAGTATTGGCTTTCCGCCTCGACTGAGGACAGCGCTGCTGTCTCTTCTCTGTTGGTTCTTCTTCGTCGTCTCTTCTTTGTTGTTTTTTCTCCGGTGTTTCTTCTTTGGGGGTTTTGTGGAGTGTGTTTGTTATTTTATTCGCCGTAATAGCAGCAATGGTTCAGGGCTACCCTCTTGTGGTTTGAAGGCCAGTTTGGGCTCCGGGTTCCCGGCTTTCATGAAGTTATGGTGGAGAATGTAATATAGCGTTGGGAGAACTCTGAACTTCGGGTAGTGTTCCGGTGAGCTGTTGAATTATATTATTTTGTTTTCTTCTTATTTTTGTATTGTTTGTTTAACTGTAATGGTCATTTTAATTTTCTGTCTTTTGTTTCTTTTTGTTGTTTAAAGGCAATGAGAACGTGGTTCTTTTTATGTCTTTTTGGCCTTCTTTTTGTGGTTTATGTTTTATAGTTTTGTGTTTGTTTATTTCGAGTATGGTTGGGCTGGGGAGGCTGGTTTCAGAATACTGTGGGGTAGCATAATTGTCTAGAGTGCAGCATAGCTGGTGTTCAAGTTTCTTCCTTTGGTGTGAAGGTGTGGATGTGTGTGTGACGTGCACCCGTAAGGCCGGGACCTCTTTAGTCGGCCTTCGCCGCCCAGAAGCCGGTGCTCGAAATTGTATTTTTATTTGTTTGTATTGTGTATTTTATTCTTTTGTATATGAAACCACAGAGTGCCGTGTTCCCCTTTTTTTATGGTGTGACGATTATTTCGATATTTGGCATTGCATGCTATGGAGTGTTTATTTTAAATTGTTTTAAAGGTGAATTATAATAAAGCTTGTACATTTGTACGTTTGTCTCTCATTTATTAGCCTAACGAACCTTTGTTCTTATGGTGTTATTTCCCCAGTTAACCCTCTGAGGTCCGCGAACGCATATATGCGTTTTGAGGCATTTTCCCCTGATGACGCCAATAAGAACTTAAATTACACTTTCAGTTTTGATCGTACAGACAAGTTCTATATATTAATCGAACCTGTAAAGTGTCTACTTTTTTTTGTATGCACACATGTTAAAAATAAAACTTTGTGCATTAATAAAATAAATAAATTAAACCGGGTGCGCTTTCAGCCGTCTCAGTCTCCGCGAAAATCTTTTTGAAACACGTCACTAAAATGAACTGAAACTCCGCGAATACTGCACACACAGACATGAGAAATATATCTATATAAAGCTTAAAGGGTCTACTTTTAAATGATGCAAGTCACAGTGAAAACAAATAATCTGTTTTTATGTAATCCGTATGAAAGTAAGGAGTGGTACAGATTCTCCTGTATCAGCTCATTACAGCTAATGTGCTCCCGCCTCCCTGCGCGCGCTGTTCATATGGAAATGACCTGAGGTGAGGCAGGTAATCACGTACACGCACCCAGGGCATAAAACAACAAGCTGCATCTTACTTACTGTTTCTGCGTTTGAATAATGTCACGCTACACGGGTGAAGAAGCGCTTCAGATGGACAGCGATGAAGAATTTACTTTCTCATCAGAGGAAGAGCAAGACTCAGACGAGGAACGGCTTTATTTAGAACAACGTCTGGACTCAACGGAGGATGTAATTCCTGACGAGTAAGTCTTTTATTCTCACCATCATTGCTCTATATTTTATATGTACATTAGGAAAATACTAAATGCCAGCGAAAGTAAAATTGGTTAAAATATGAAATATGTACGTTACAAGCCCGCAATAAAATCTGATTACGATCTGTCTAAAGTTTGATTTATTTATTTATATATATACACGTGTTTTGTATTGTTTATACCATATTTCAGATGGTCAAATTGTTCACCAGCTGTTGTTTGTGAATGATTGTATGCGCGTCCATTCTTCAAGTTTAAATTTTTGTTTTTGTTTAGGACTGTGGCCGCATCACCGGCGCCGTGCACAAGAAAGTCACGTGAGTGTCGTTCAGTTTCGAGTTCGCTGGAGAACCACGAGTAAGTGCACATTCAGTACATCATAGATGTTAGTTAAATATAACTATATTATATAAATATATAATACAATATATTCATCATAGTAAACTGTAGTGTATTGTAGAAAAATGTAGTACAGTGTTGGTAAAGTCATTTGTTCTGGTAATTACAAAGAGCTGTTGTTGCTTTCTATATTATAATATATATATATATATATATATACAGATGTCGCCATTAAAAACCCGCGTTTCGAGAAAAGGGATCCCGTGACTTGCCGCGGCTTTGCGCGGCTGCGTGCGGGAAGCTGTGAACATGCCCTTCATTACCTGTAGGGGGCAGTCGTGTTTCAGTCTGAAGTATTGTGTGTCTACTGAAGCCGAAAATGTGTGCAAATTAAACTGCGCATGCGTGTTTGGAGACGCTGTGCCCGCGCTGTGGATCAGTCGGTTGGGAATCATCACGGAGGTTACAACACGGTGTGGCTGGAGCTGGAGTTTGTCGTGTTCGAGGTAAGTTTAGCTTTCTTTTTTGGATGTGATTCTCGCTTTCATGACTCCCAATTAATGTTCATCTTAATCTCAGGACGTACAATTAGCAATTTCAGTTTTTAATAGTGTGGAGATTCACAAAACACCGTTTTCGTGTAAAAACCTGAACCTACGGAGCCCCCATGGGTCCTGTGGTAAATAAATAAATAAATAAAATAATAACGAACCGAGCGCGCGGATTAATACACCGAGATGTGTGTTTCTTACCCCCACCCCGAGTGAAAACGGCGTGTTCAGACAAAGGCTCGCCAGTTAGATGCCATTTCTGAACAAACTGGGTCGTGTGTGTTAAAGCATTAAATGGTAAAAGAGCACTAACAATAAACGTTTTTTTTCTGAAGCCGAACTTTATTAATGAGTTACGAGTAAAGAACCTGTACATATGTTCATACAGTATTGACAGCAGCTCTAATTTACTGCGGTAAAGCCAGCCGCGGTTCAGAAAAACACGGTCAAGCCAGCCGCGATTGATTTTAGTGCGCGCGCATATTACAGTGATTACGGTAGTTTCATGAACAACACAGAGAGAATGCCCCATATCTGAAAAATCCTGCAGTAAAATAGTTTCATATGTGGTGTGTATATAGTATGGGACGTCCTGAATAAGAACTGATCATTGTTTTTTTCTACTTTTTTTTTTTTTATCATATAATGTGTGTACATTATATGGGATAAAAACTGACCATGGCGTTTTATACTTACTAGAATTTATTTTTTCATAGGTCTCTGAAGTGAAATAAAGGCATTTTATTTAACTTTTTTTCCCCATTGTGAACATTTGTTTATTTGACCTCTCTTCCAAAGCAGACGTTAATCCTCATTATAGAAAACATTCATTGAAGAATAACTGCTACTTTTGAACAGTAAAACAAAATAAAAATCAATTCTGGTATTTAGAAAGACTAAATACATTATTTTGTCTGTTTTCTACGAATTCTGCTGTAACTTATCTACATAAAACAATTATTTGAATGGTGAATATTTAAGAAAAATATTGTAACAGACAACCGTCAAAGTCACCAATAAATAACACGGATATTAAAGCAGAAATGCAAATAAATAAGCAAGTAAAAATTGACGAGCATGTTGTATTATCTCTCAGTCCTGGGCGTCTAAATGAAAAGCGCTCTGAAAGCGCGTTGTCTCTGTGTCGGTCCTGAAACTACCGTAATCACTGTAATATGTGCGCACACTAAAATCAATCGCGGCTGGCTTGACCGCAGTTCTAATTTGTCTAAATCGCATTGCAGACAATAAAAATAAGTCGAGTCATCCTGTGTCGAGTCAAAAGATGAAGAAATGCCTAAATGTAGTTGTACGAATAAAAGATTATGTAATGATACAATGTAAATATTTTCACAGAAACAAAGCGTAAAGATGAGACGTGAATCTGAAGAGGATCTCTTTGATGATTGCCTGGTAAAGCATTGTTTTCTTATTAATTATACAATTTATTAATACCTTGAATATAGTGTTTGTTGTATTGGACAGAAGCATATAAATGCAAATGAATATATAAATATGAGTAATTATTGAACGAATTTTCATGTTTGGACTAACCCTTTAAATACAAACTCAGCATTCATCATAGGATTTCCTGACACTGTAAAGGTGCAGAGTAATCTATGGAGTGTAGCCATCTCATGCCATGTTTTACAATGTTTTAGTGATGCAAGATTATTGCTAAAGCAATTTAACCCAAGTTTAACAATCTTAAGTATATGAAGTGATGGTCATTTTTTATTATCAATTATTTGTATTATTTTTTTTTTCTCTGTGAAATGAAGTCAGCACAGGTTGAAGCAATTCAGATTTTTTTTTTGTTTCTCAAAATAAATTATTTTTCTTGTACATTTTATGCAGGGGGACAGACGAAGTGATGCCAGTATGCACCTTCTTAAAATCCTTGTCGTCTGTGCTGTTGAAGGGGAAGGACCAGTTGGTGTATCCATAATCCTTGAAGGAGAGGAAATTTTGCAAGAATGTGGCAATAGCTCCGAGCACTGCGCTACACATTTGAGCTATTTTCAGAAAGTTCTTCTAGAACTTGATGGGATTAAGCTATCACCAAAAGTGCAAGCTTTAAAGATGAAGTTATCTTAAAACATTTGATTTGGCTTGACTACAAGTCTTTACATGTTGTGTTTCCATGTTCAGCTTAATGTTTTAATGCGTTATGGTTTCAATGGCATACTTTTAAGTGCACTAGTCCAGAGTGCTGATTTGAATGTTGCAACTTCACTGCTTCTGAGGGCTATTAAGTTTTAACGTTTATTCTACAGTTTGTTTAATGTATTTTCTGCTGTATTTTATTTCTAAATGAATGCTGTATTTTATTTATTTATTATTTTACACAATTTTGTTTAAAACAAGTATTTCAGGCCCTGGTGCCGTGCAGTTTTTTTCTATGGATGCAAAATTTAGCTGAATGCACTTTTATTAAAAAGACAACTTGGATCTAGACTGTGAATGTCACAAATATTTGGTAATGTTGGTGAATAAACTGTTTAATTATATTTTAGTTGTGTGATTTATGAAAGATATAGATGAAATAATTACTTAAGTTTCTTTCCAAAACATAAATTAGCAATGTTTACATTATTATAGGGAGTAATATAAATTGATAAAACCAAGTTAAGGGAAAATCTCACAAAACAAAATGATAGTAATTTCATAAAATTAAGGTTCCTGCAACTTTACTTGATTATTTTAAATAAATCTAATTTGTGCATTAAATATAATTATGTAACTTTTACTTGATTTCTTTTATTGTTAATTTAATTAAGTAAATTTTACCTGACAATTACGGGTGAGTTTTACTTAGGCTGAATCACAATTCTATTTTCTTCCCCTTGTCCCTTGAAACGAAGTGGAAAGGGGAAGGGTATAAATATTTCCCCTAAGAAATGGGACAACACTGTTATACGTCATCATACGTTGTCGCTGGTTCCTAATGTTACGTCAGAGGACATGCGCCGATGTTTATCACACATTCCAATAAGAGAGATTACTCACTCCCAAAGGTTTTTTGCGCCGTATTTCGATTTTTAAAAAAGTTGCTCATTTTCACCACGAACACGGATGAGTCTTCGGGTTTCCTCAGCCGTCCATATACAGAATATAAATTACAAAACTGTGGTCACGTTGCAATAAGTAAGAATAGTGTAAGCAAAACAATAGTGTATGGCCGTAAGCAAAACAAACAATGCGTTATCAAATGCTCGGCAAACTGCCGTGCTACTGAACTTTCATATTTGTTTGTAGCATGCAGTAAAGTGTATGTGACATAAAAATATATATTTGTAATATTGTGCAATATGTGCTATCCGCTAGCAAACTTTAGCGATTTTTTTTGCAAACGTTTCTTTACAGAACACCACCATAAACACAAACACAAGACTAAAGGTAATATACATATAATGAAAACTTGTCATAAAAATCTTTATTAATGGCAAAAATGACTTAACATTTATGGGTCTGCTTGCTCGAGTGAGCAGCCATGTTGAAAACTTCGCTTAGCCCTTCGTTTGAAGTGAGGTCCTGAAAAATCTTCGTTTGGAGGGCTATCTGGCCCTTCCCCCCTCCACCTCCAACCAAAAGAGAAATGAGACACTACTACCCCTGCACGTGAACGCGTGAAATGGAAGGGTAGGGGGAAGGGTTGGGATTCAGCCTTAATATTGGAGCAATAAAATTTACTTAAAATCTGTGTCCAAATTGTTATGAGGATTTTATCAAGTAAATCTTACAAGTTCTTTTTTTCAGTGCATGGGTGAACACGATGTTTTAAGAATTAAATTATATATATATATATATATATATATATTTATTGTGTGTGTGTGTGTGTGTGTGACCGGTGCAACTCACACGTCCTATTCCATTGTCATTCATACTGCCGTAGTTTTTAGAGCCCTAAAAAAGCATTCGCTAGTAAGTAAGTAAATAAAAGACAAATGAATAAATAGTTTTAAATTATATATATACAGGGGCGTAGATTTAGGGTGGACGGAGGGGATGTGTCCCCACCAATATCCTCCGACCATTGAAATGTCCCCACCAATAATTTAATCCACTTTTTTTTAAATCGTTCTGTCAACATTAACCAAGACACGCAGAAAGGGATAAATCACGTTCTCTCCTTGAGTCCTCCCGCCCCCAAAACACATATGAACATTTTGATTGGCTGTGCCTTTCCCTGCCATCATGTGATAGACGATTGGCTGCGTTCAGACACAAGCAGCGCCAAATGCAGTGGACTCACATTCAGTACAGCAGGCCAGGATATAGTCTGTGAATACGGACGTAAAACTAACAGCAGATTAAACAGCTAAATGTAAAAGTATAAATATGATCCCTGTCAGTCTCCTAATCTAGTGACTGTTTGTCAGAAATCAGTATTGTGAAAGAAATTGATAAACTAATATACTAATATTGCCATATGGCTAGAATTTTGTTGACACCAATAGACAATCCACTTCAGAAAAATAGTTTTTAAAATGCATTAACTTACTTGGCGAACATTAATGATTTGATTGGAGGTTTGCACACTAAGACTCAGAAAAAGTGAAATAAAATGATTGCTGTTTAAATGGCATGTGTTTATCCTGTTTTGTCAGGTAACAGAACCTAAACACCTGTGCTGTATATCAGACAGCGATGGAGAGAGTGTAGATTACACACAGGTGCTCTCTAGTCATTAGCACTCATCAGGCAATGTCTATGGCCAACTGACTGCACTCAGACCAAAGGGGGCTGAATAATTACACACACCCCACTTTTCAGTTATTTATTTGTAAAAAAAAAAATGTTTGAAATCATGTATGATTTTCGTTCCACTTCTCGCGTGTACACCACTTTGTATTGGTCTTTCACGTGGAATTCCAATAAAATTGATTCATGTTTGTGGCTGTAATGTGACAAAATGTGGAAAAGTTCACAGGGGGCGAATACTTTTGCAAGCCACTGTAGTTGTCCTGAGATTTAACATTGTTACCAATAATAGGCTGAGGCATTCTCTGTCCATGCTCATAAGGAATCCCTCAATGTTTTTCAATTAGGGGACAGAAGCAGATCAGCCATGTTGTAGTTCAGGTGAAGAGGCGAGTTCACAGGAGGTCAATCTGAATGTTGATTATACAGTATATAACATATAATATGTGTGCGTGTATTATACATGTTGATTATACTAATATTTAGCATTATGAGGAGTGATAGGCTGAGGATGTAAGTGATTCATTAGTGTTTTTGGCAAAAGTTTTGAACTGACATTTCACTTTTTTGTCACGCTATTTCATCAGGTGGCAATGCTGTCCGGTCCTAGTGCAGTCAGAGGGGAAGAGTTAGGGTCAAAGCCATTGTTCACCCCCAAAAAAACTTTACTCACTATTTACTCCTTAAGTGGTTCCAAACTTTAATGATTTTCTTTATTTTGTTGAATACAAAATAAGATATTGGGGAAAAAAGCTGAAAACATTGACTTCCGTAGCAGGAAAAACAAATACTATGTAAATCAATGATTACAGGTTTTCAGCATTCTACAAAATATCATCTTTAGTGTTTATCAGAAGAAAAAAAGAACAGCCTGGACAATATTGATGTCAAACAAATATGCCAGCAGTTTATTTTTGTTAACGAGAGGCGAAGGCATGTTTTTGTCTCCTTCATATAGGAGCAATAGGCATTGAGCTGTTGTGTGGTACTCTACCTAGTAGTTCATGTTTAGATGTAATCTACTTTTATATATATACAGATGATTGAGATGTTTCATTTGCACTAGGGCTCAATAAAGAATAGTTTTTATTTTATTAAAGACTATCTTTTTGTCAGTTATGAAACATTCCTTTAACTTTACACTATTCCTTAATTTAACTTAATGAATTGCATTTCGAGTGGATTAATATAAATCGAAGCATTGCTAGTATTAATGTAAAGTGATTTCGCACCATATTAAGAAAAACATGTATTCAGTGGACATAGTTGGGGTGGGAGGTTGGTAGGTGGATGGGGCAGGGGGTTGGGGGTTGGTGGGTGGAAAAGGGGATTGGGGGATGGGGTATTAGTTGGAGTCATAGGTAGCAAACCTACGCCCTTGTGTGTGTGTGTGTGTGTATGTGTGTGTATATATGGAAACTTGTAACTTTGAATGGTGTTAAAAATACTTGCAAAACAAGTATTGCAGCCATACATTGGAGGGAACTTCTGAGGTGGTCAGTGATTGATGGCACGGTCGGTCGGAGGGGGTTGTGATCACACCTATAGATCTTTTGTTCTAGGCTATCGGTCAAATATCTCTCCACTTGGAAGCAAAAACATGCAAGGGATTTCAGCATCTCGACGCACATACTAAGCTGTTTATAAAGTAGACACTGTTTGTTTTTTCATTTTGTAATCTTTCCCGTGTTTACCGTGTACTGTACAATGTATATTCATTTTTTAATGAATTACTGTAAATAAACTACACATTCCGTTGATTTACCAGAAATGACTTTTCTGTTTTTTTTGTGTGTGCTAAACTAAACTTCAGGGTCAAAGTAATAGCGATTTTATTTGAAAAGTATTATATATTTACAATGCTGATAAGTTCAAGCTTAGATTCATATATAAACTGCTTCAAAGTCTTTCCGTGACCGCTGAAATCCGACAGACGCAGGGCTCAAGGGAGGTGTGTCTGTGTGTGTGTCTGTGTGTGTGCGCGCGTGTGTATATGTGTGTGTGCGCGTGCGCTGCAGCCTGTCCTATTTTCAGCGGATTTTTCCGCTACCGCAGATCAGTTTATCAACTTGTAATATATACATTTTAGGAATATATTAACATGTGCAGACATTTAAGGGTGCGCTGCCCTCTCTTGCCCCTGCATAGAGCCTATACACACACACACACACACACACACATCTATCTATCTATCTACAGTGGGAGCCACGTCAAACAGCCGCCTGGAGCATGACTGCTCCGTGGCAGTTCCATGAAGGCTTCGTGCATGGAATGTGATCCCCCGCGATGACGCAGTTAACGATGCCCCGCCCCATAAACGCCCCCATGCGCTTTCTAAAAAGATGGTTGCAATGCCGTATAATTCCGCCAGATGGAGCATTGACTGGCACAGTTAACTGCAGTGTCCAGGAAACCCAATACCGTATCTTTAATATACAGACAGTTCTTGTATTGTCAACATAGTTTCATAAATAGATGAAAAAACAACAACAACAAACCGATTAATAAAACAGATTTGTTAAATCACTCAATACATAACCCATGATGATTATGCTATTTATTATTTAATAATGAATTAATAAAATTAGTTAGTGAAATATTTTTAAGACATCCTGAAATGATCCTTAAAGACACGGTAACGGCTGTAATTTGTCTATACCGATCATTGTAGGTACGGAATAAAAACGCAGGCTACGTACAGTATTTTATATTACTGTGTATTTTACCCCGTTCCATTTAATATACTGATAGATAATATTTTGCTGCAAAGTAAAGCTCAAACGTCTGCTTGGGTTTGTTTTCGTTATATTTTTGATGATGTTTTCGCTGATTTTTTCACTGATAGTCTACAAGTGGCATAAGAGGCAATTAATGGCGCATGCAACCTGGAACAAATATCTGCCCATATGGATCAGTATTTCTTTAGTCATTTAATCATGCATAATGCTCCCCCGTCAAAAGATCTGATGGGGCATTAATCACTTATCACAACTGTGAATGGATGCGGCAGCAGACACATTAAATCCCCATAAACACTTGGAGACAATAGTAAAAAAAAGTTCCAGAGGGTTAGCGCCTGTTATACTATTGTATTTTTACTGATTTTTTTTTTTTTACTGCTTATATTTCGTTGGGTTTTACGCAATTTCATGTGTGTGTGTGTGTGTGTGCGTGCGCGCACGAGAGAGAGGATACTCTGACAAGACCAACTTCCGTGTGGCTCCAGTGGCGCAATCGGTTAGCGCGTGACACTTATAAAGCGGTCCAGGTGAAGCAATGCCGAGTTCGAGTCTCACCTAAAGCACCCAAAGCATTTTACTGCATATCGCGCTGTGTATGTGACAAATCAAATTTGAATTTGAAAGTAAAGCTTAAAATTTAACTTCTGCTTGGGTTTGTTTTCGTTATATTTTTTATGTTTTAGCTGAAAGTCAAATTGGCATAACAAATTGATTAATGGCGCATAATATCTGGAACAAATCTCTGTCCATACGGATCAGTGTGTCTTTAGTCATTTAACCAGCATAACGTCCCACATTAAAGATCTGATGGGGCATCAATCACTTATCACAACGGTGTATAGATGCAGCAGCAGAGACAGATTTAATCCCCATAAACATTCACACTTGAAAACAAAACTAACAGAAGTAAACAGTTCTAGAGTGTTAGTGCCTGTTATCACAGGACAGGAATCACCTACAGGATACTACTGTATTTTACTGCTCATATTTTTTACCCTAGTTTCATTTGGTTTTATGCGATTTCATGTATTATTTGTGTGTGTCTATGTGTGCACAGTGTGTGTGTGTGTGTGAGTGCGAGAGATAGCGTGAGAGCGCGTGCGCGAGAGAGGGCTTACATGCTGATTTATCCAAGGTTACTAAAACCTGGCTTACTACCTATAAAAAATATTTCAATTTAACTCATGGGTCTCAATCACAGATGACACGACAAATTATATACTCTGAAACGTTCATTTGAACATTTAAAAATATATACAAAAACACGAATACTAATGTTATCATGGTGTAAATTATTAACATTAGGTTAGGTCCTGCCCTTAATTAATTCATATTATAATTACTTTTACATAGTATAGTTACTGGACTGACATGACCAAAAACTAGCTATTTCATTTAGCCTTTCTAAAATCAACCCATATATCATTTATAATCAGAAAACATAAAACATATTATGATCTGTTCAATAGCCCATCTGTTTTAATTTAGTTTGTATTTTTTATTATTCATAAGACAACCTTTCAGTTTTGTAAATATTTTAGTTATAGTGTGTTAAGTCTTACTTTAGGTTAAACGTTTTTGAGAATTTTACCATCCAGCTTAGATAAATGTTATGTCATTGATTGATAAAATCTGGATTAAGGATATTTTATTATATATATTATATATATATTTTTTTTTTTTAGTTTCCCCCTGAGGGATTGCCACCTTATTGTGGTCAGGGGGTTTGCGTGCCTCAACACAATTCAGCAAATACAATACTGTTACTATACAGTAAGGCCAGGTAAAAACAGTGCTTGAACATGATGCGCCCCTCCCCCACCCCGTGTTGTCTGGTCTAGAACGGCGCTGCCTCTGACCGTCTTTTGTCTTGTAAATGAGTATTCTCACTCACCTTCCAATCCCCCCAGCGCACACACTCTGTTTGTACTGTAAACTGTACTGTAACTGTGTTTGCTAGGGCACTTGGTTATACACAGTACTTTAATGTATGGAACACTTACTTAACTTACTGGTTTGGTTTAAATATCGCTTATTACCTTATTCAGCAAAATAAATTCATTATTAACGTATTGAAGTATTTTAGTTAAGGACAAAAACTGTGCTTGTGTTTAGAACTGCTGAACAGCCGAAAACACACACACACCCATCCCCCCGCCAAAAACACACACACACACACAGAGCAATTAACACCATGTCATACTCAGGAGTGGAAGGTGAGAAACCTCAATGGAGAATACCAAGTTTGTCGTTGCTCTTTTGGAGTTCTTAAAACCCAAAACATTTATTTATACTGAGAAAAAATTATTATGGGTCACAAACACATATAATCAAGTGTTTAACTGGTTTCATTTGTTTCTATGATCAATAATTATTATTATTATTATTTTCAGCCCAACTCTTTGACTATTTAAAACAAAGTTGTGTCCCATTTTTTGCCCATTGAAGTTGTTGGTTCAACTAAACAATTTTTAAATACCCAAACAATCCCCCAAAATTAAAACACGCAAAACATGACTTTAACAATTCAATTTATTCTTCCAAAACTAGTCAAAGTTAAAACAGTAATTTATATAAAACAGATGAATACATGTTGTCTTTTTGCTTAAAGTTCATTAAACTACCCGGATACACCAGCTGCTTATAAGTCTCTATCTATAGTCCTTTTACATTAAAATATTAATTTTTCAAATATCAAAACTATTAAACATGGAACAGTTGAAGTCTTTGTTTCCCCCAAAGTACTGTATCAGACATTTTGCAGTTCTATGTTCAGAATATACAGTAGACCTGATCAAACATCATTCTAAAGCTGTCGGACTGTGACGTCATCGCTCCTACAGCTCCCTCAACAGCTTGTTCAGGCTCCTCCAGTCCTGTAGCTCCAAAAGTCCAGCCGTCTGACCCCCCAATCCTCCACAGCGGAGCTCTGCTTAAAGACAACAGGAGAATTTAGTCAAGACAGATAAACTTCACAGAACATCTAGTTCTAATAAAAATAATATATATTAATAAACCTATTTACCACAGAGTGTGTAAAACACTGCTTTGGGGATTCTGTAATGTAAATAATCTGCCTGTGCTAATGTTAACCAGTGAACAGTGTTAGTGTTAACCAGTGAACAGTGTTAACCAGTGAACAGTGTTAGTGTTAACCAGTGAACAGTGTTAGTGTTAACCAGTGACTGTCTGTATTATCGTCTGCATTAAATTAACCGGGAATTTACTTAATGCGCTTCTCATACAAATAAGTTAAGCGATATAACACTCGTATATGAGCATTAGTTCATCTCTGAAGCCAAACTATAACTTACTGAAGCCCCTCACACACACACACACACACCTCCCCCCCCCTCCTCCTCCTAACTGATAAACACTTCTGTGTTGTTATTCAGCTCTTTAACTAAGCGCTCGCGCTACCGCGGAAAGTGTATAAAATATAAACCGGGTTATGAGCGTTACTAGCTCCTGTACAGCTCCCCTCAGTCTGTGTCCCTCATCAACTGCATCACATTATATTACAGTCACAGAAATAACCTGCAGATTAACTCTTAACCAGAGAATAAATAAGCGCTGAATTTATCCAGACAACACGCGGTGAGATTCTCTCAGTATTTACAGAGAACACAAACACTCTTCATCGGGTAGTGCAGCTCTTGTAATAGGGACATTAATAGTATTGTCGAAGCTTGAGCATGTTTTTGAGTTAAAGTGGAGTGACATTGTGAGTGTGTGACACTGACAGTAAGCTGTAATATTAACTCCAGACTTGGTAAACAGATCATTAAGTTCTCTAAAGTCACATCTGACCGCTGCTGCTGCTGCCAGTGATATTTAAAACGGCCAATAAAAAACTAAACTGGGAAATAAACTGTATACTACCCCAAACACATTTTATAAAATAAAACATCACTTACCACGAATAGTCCGTTAAACCGCCATCTTCATCTCTGTAGTTTAGTAGCGTCAGTTCGGCGGGGGTGGAGGCGGGTTGTTAAAATCACGTGATTGCAACTCAGCGCAGCTGGCTTGTTTTAACGTGTTCTTGAGAACGAAGCGCCATCTAGTGGTGGCACCAGGTAAATGAATAAATTGGGCTTGAATGGGCGTGTTTACTGTGAAATCTTGACACGCCTTTCGGCCAGAAAAGGGAGGGGGGATTACGGCGTGCAAAGGCCATTCACACGCCATTCACACTTCAGCCACACTGTCGCGGCTATTTGGTGTGGCTCCCACTGTATCTATCTATTATATAAATACACATTTGGAATCTGCATCTACATTTTCTGTTACAAGTATAGAATTAGGTTCAGCTGAGACTCATGATCAATGGTGTTAGGGTACTTATGTAGTGATAATTAGTTTCAGCCAGATCATTAAAACTAACAATGGACTATGACACTCTTGAGAGGGGATATGAAGGTGTTATTCATTTATTTATTCTCTACAAGGGTGTGAACTACAGTACAGACCAAACTATAACTCTCTCTTACTACTATAAAAATTCTAGATATAAACAAACAAAATACAGCTTTTTTTCCTCAGAGGTAAACGGAAAAGTGAAGTTGTTCAGCTGTTTACTGTCACTGCAGCTTCTTCAAAGTCTTCCCACTCCGTGACCACTGAAATCCGACACGACACCACGTTAGGTTGCGTCTTGACTCATTTGTATACCGACGGTGATTGGATGTTTCCCGAGGGCTCAGGGGAGTGTGTGTGTCTGTGTGTGTGTGTGTGTGTGTGTGTGTGTGTGTCTATGTGTGTGCGTGCGCGCGGGTACTTGTTCTACTGTTATAAAAACTCTAAATATAAACAAACAAAATACAGCTTTTTTTTAAGAGGTAAACGGAAAAGTGAAGATGTTCAGTGTCACTATGCAGATGTTACACTCAGTGGAGTTACCGAAATCATTGGTTTAGTCCTCATTGAGTTGCCACACATCATTTCCACATTTCACTCGCTTTTATTACTCTTATGTGAGCATAAACAGTGAAACATTCCACAGGTTTATAATACACCGCGGCCAAGTGAACCACGTTCCCGTCGAACGAAACGAGGCATAATCGTGGTGTTTGCTTCGGTTATGACACACCATAGTTTATTACCTGCTGTGGTAGATCTGAATATTTATCCAAACACAATAATAAAGCTTTATATCCTCAGGAGGGCTCAGTACATTGTTTTACCGATAGTTTCACGGAAGCGAGTTCAGAACTAATCTAACCAAACCAAAAAAAAAAAAAAAACATCCGAAGCTTCAAATAGAATGAACGAACTAATGAAATTGATATATATGTAATTGATATACTGTATATACAGACGTGTGTGTGTCATTTTAATTCAAATGAACATTTTAATGCTTTCTGATACACTTATCAACTTATCCACATACACTTATCAACACAAACTCTCCGTGCACGCACACACAATCTCTAAAAAATTAATATTAATAACATACATATACAAATAAACAAATGTAGGTGTAATAAAAGTAGTCGTGATGTCAGTACTCGCCCAGCAAACCAGCCTTTTGCAGCGGCTTAAAACGTATGAATTATCTTCAAATATACAAAAAAAAAGCGAAAAGACACTCGATTATTATGCATAGGTTATTTGTTTAATTCAAAAAGTTCATAAAAACACTTTAAAACGAGAGAAAAACTGTTAAAATCCTCGTTCGCCTTCTCAGCGTTAGGTAGCGAGTGACTTCATGATTTGAATCTGCGCGCCACCGGGGAAACATAGGGAAACTGACTTTCCCGGACCACCGGCTTTTAGATAAAGTCCTTCTATGCGCCATCTGGCGGATATTCAGTGAAGCACAACACATTTATTTTAAATTCCCGAATGTTGCCTCCGGCAAGTCGCGGCAAGCCGCGCGCTAAATTGCGGCATACCGCGGGAAAACACGCAGGGTTTTAAGGGCGACATCTGTATATATATTATTGTTAGCTGTATTTTCTGTTATAGTGGCTGCAGTAATGCTGCTAAAAAGTCAACTTTGATTGTTCCTAATAAACTGTTTAACTGATCTCGCAAATTAATCTCAAGATTTTTTTGTGTGTCAAATACATTCTCAAATAACCTAAACACTGAAAATATATAAACTTATTTTATCCTCAGATTCTTTCTTGTAACTCTCCTCTCTCAGTCACATACCTGTCTGATGGCTCATTATGCAGATCAGTATGCAGGCCTTTGTCTTCTCAGGTGTGAATCACTGCATTAGTAATGATAGATCACGCCTTCTCGCATAGACCCTTTACACTCAAAAAGTGACTTAAAAAGTGTTAATCACTATATTGTTTTCAGTGAGCAAGTAAACAAGATCATTTTCACATCATTTTGAAGCAAAAACACTAGTCCACCAGCCCTTGTGAAACAATGTCTTGGGAACAAATTGTCTGTATGAGTTTCATGGCCTTATTTCAGCTACTTTTTTTTTCACAAAACTTACTAACCACGCATAATATTTTTTCCTAAAAAATGCAAACACATACATTCATTTTGGTCATGTATTATTGTAGAACAGTTTGTACTGATTACAAGAAAAATACAGGTTGGTCAATAATATATTATAAGTAGCTGAAAAAAGCACTGAAAAAAATTTTATTTTATAAAATGTGTTTGGGGTAGTTTACAGTTTATTTCCCAGTTTATTTTTTTATTGGCCGTTTTAAATATCACTGGCAGCACCAGCAGCGGTCAGATGTGACTTTAGAGAACTTAATGATCTGTTTACCAAGTCTGGAGTTAATATTACAGCTTACTGTCAGTGTCACGCACTCACAATGTCACTCCACTTTAACTCAAAAACATGCTCAAGCTTCAACAATACTATTAATGTCCCTATTACAAGAGCTGCACTACCCAATGAAGAGTGTTTGTGTTCTCTGTAAATACTGAGAGAATCTCACCGCATGTTGTCTGGATAAATTCAGCGCTTATTTATTCTCTGGTTAAGAGTTAATCTGCAGGTTATTTCTGTGACTGTAATATAATGTGATGCAGTTGATGAGGGACACAGACTGAGGGTAGCTGTACAGGAGCTAGTAACGCTCATAACCCGGTTTATATTTTATACACTTTGGCCGTGACTTTCCGCGGTAGCGCGAGCGCTTAGTTAACGAGCTGAATAACAACACTGAAGTGTTTATCAGTTAGGAGGAGGAGGGGGGAGGTGTGTGTGGTGGGGGGGGGGTGCGTGTGAGGGGGGGGGGGAGGTGTGTGTGGAGGTGTGTGTGTGTGTGCGTGTGAGGGGCTTCAGTAAGTTATAGTTTGGCTTCAGGGATGAACTAATGCTCATATACGAGTGTTATATCGCTTAACTTATTTGTATGAGAAGCGCATTAAGTAAATTCTCAGTTAATTTAATTCAGACGATAATACAGTCACTCGTTAACACTAACCAAGTTCACTGGTTAGCATTAGCACAGGCAGTTTATTTACATTACAGAATCCCCAAAACAGTATTTTACACACTCTGTGGTAAATAGGTTTATTAATATATATTATTTTTATTAGAACTAGATGTTCTGTGAAGTTTGTCTTTGTCTTGACTAAATTCTCCTGTTGTCTTTAAGCAGAGCTCCGCTGTGGAGGATTGGGGGGTCAGACGGCTGACGGCTGGACTTTTGGAGCTACAGGACTGGAGGAGCCTGAACAAGCTGTTGAGGGAGCTGTAGGAGGGATGACGTCACAGTCCGACAGCTTTAGAATGATGTTTGATCAGGTCTACTGTATATACTGACCATAGAACTGCTAAATGTCTGATACAGTACTTTGGGGGAAACAAGGACTTAAACTGTTCCATGTTTAATAGTTTTGATATTTGAAAAATTAATATTTTAATATAAAAGGACTATAGATAGAGACTTATAAGCAGCTGGTGTATCCGGGTAGTTTAATGAACTTTAAGCAAAAAAGACAACATGTATTCATCTGTTTTATATAAATTACTGTTTTAACTTTGACTAGTTTTGGAAGAATAAATTGCATTGGTAAAGTCATGTTTGCGTGTTTTAATTGTTGGGGGATTGTTTGGGTATTTAAAAAACGTTTAGTTGAACCAACAACTTCAATGGGCAAAAAATGGGACACAACTTTGTTTTAAATAGTCAAAGAGTTGGGCTGAAAATCATAATAATAATTATTGATCATAGAAACAAATGAAACCAGTTAAACACTTGATCATATGTATTTGTGTTTGTGATTATGTGACCCATAATAATTTTTCTCAGTATAAATAAATGTTTTGGGTTTTAAGAACTCCAAAAGAGCAACGACAAACTTGGTATTCTCCATTGAGGTTTCTCACCTTCCACTCCTGAGTATGGCATGGTGTTAATTGCTCTGTGTGTGTTTTTGGCGGGGGGATGTGTGTGCGTGTTAAAGCCAACGGAGAAATGCTGCAGAGCGCGTGCGTATATACACACACACACACCTCTCCATTCATCCATCATTGATGAAACCTATGAACACGGCTGTTCAGCAGTTCTAAACACAAGCGCAGGGTCTGTTTTTGTCCTTAACTAAAATACTTCAATACGTTAATAATTAATTTATTTTGCTGAATAAGGTAATAAGCGATATTTAAATCAAACCAGTAAGTTAAGTAAGTGTTCCATACATTAAAGTACTGTGTATAATCAAGTGCCCTAGCAAACACAGTTACAGTTTACAGGACAAACAGAGTGTGTGCGCTGGGGGGATTGGAAGGTGAGTGAGAATACTCATTTACAAGACAAAAGACGGTCAGAGGCAGGGCCGTTCTAGACCATATGGGGGAGGGGCACAGTCAGAAATGTGAAGGGGGCATCATGTTCGAGCACTGTTTTTCCCTGGGCTTACTGTATAGTAACAGTATTGTATTTGCTGAATTGTGTTGAGGCACGCAAACCCCCTGACCACAATAAGGTGGCAATCCCTCAGGGGGAAACTAAAAAATTTAAGAAATAAAATATCCTTAATCCAGATTTTATCAATCAATGACATAACATTTATCTAAGCTGGATGGTCAAATTCTCAAAAACGTTTAACCTAAAGTAAGACTTAACACACTATAACTAAAATATTTACAAAACTGAAAGGTTGTCTTATGAATAATAAAAAATACAAACTAAATTAAAACAGATGGGCTGTTGAACAGATCATAATATGTTTTATGTTTCCTGATTATAAATGATAGATGGGTTGATTTTAGAAAGGCTAAATGAAATAGCTAGTTTTTGGTCATGTCAGTCCAGTAACTATACTATGTAAAAGTAATTATAATATGAATTAATTAATGGCAGGACCTAATCTAATGTTAATAATTTACACCATGATAACATTAGTATTAATGTTTTTGTATATATTTTTAAATGTTCAAATGAACGTTTCAGAGTATATAATTTGTCGTGTCATCTGTGATTGAGACCCATGAGTTAAATTGAAATAATGTTTATAGGTAGTAAGCCAGGTTTTAGTAACCTTGGACAAATCACCATGTAAGCCCTCTCTCGCGCACGCGCTCTCACGCTATCTCTCGCACTCACACGACACACACACACACACACTGTACCCACGCAGCCACACACAAATAACACATGAAATCGCGTGAAACCAAATGAAACTAGGGTAAAAAATATGAGCAGTAAAAATACAGTAGTATCCTGTAGGTGATTCCTGTCCTGTGATAACAGGCACTAACACTCTAGAACTGTTTAGTTCTGTTAGTATTGTTTTCAAGTGTGAATGTTTATGGGGATTAAATCTGTCTCTGCTGCTGCATCTATACACAGTTGTGATAAGTGATTTATGCCCCATCAGATCTTTGATGTGGGACGTTATGCTGGTTAAATGACTAAAGACACACTGATCCGTATGGACAGATATTTGTTCCAGATATTATGCGCCATTAATCAATTTGTTATGCCAATTTGACTATCAGCGAAAACATCAAAAATATAACGAAAACAAACTCAAGTAGAAGTTAAATTTTAAGCTTTACTTTCAAATAAAAATTTGATTTGTCACATACACAGCACGATATGCAGTAAAATGCTTTGGGTGCTTTAGGTGAGGCTCGAACTCGGCATTGCTTCACCTGGACCGCTTTATAAGTGTCACGCGCTAACCGATTGCGCCACTGGAGCCACACGGAAGTTGCTCTTGTCAGAGTATCCTCTCTCTCGTGCACACACACACACACACATATGAAATTGCGTAAAACCAAATGAAATATAAGCAGTAAAAAATCAGTAAAAATACATTAGTATAACAGGCGCTAACCCTCTGGAACTTTTTTACTATTGTTTCCAAGTGTTTATGGGGATTTAATGTGTCTCTGCTGCCGCATCCATTCACAGTTGTGATAAGTGATTAATGCCCCATCAGATCTTTTGACGGGGGAGCATTATGCATGATTAAATAACTAATGAAATACTGAAATATGGGCAGATATTTATTCCAGGTTGCATGCGGCATTAATTGCCTTTCTTATGCCACTTGTTGACTATCAGTGAAAAAAAAAATCAGCGAAAACATAATCAAAAATATAACGAAAACAATCCCAAGCAGACGTTACATTTTGAGCTTTATTTTGCAGCAAAATATTATCTACCAGTATATTAAATGGAACTAGGTAAAATACACAGTAATATAAAATACTGTACATAGCCGGCGTTTTTATTCCGTACCTACAATGATCGGTACAGACAAATTACAGACGCTACCGTGTCTTTAAGGATCATTTCAGAATATCTTAAAAAATATTTCACTAACTAATTTTATTAAGTCATTATTAAATAATAAATAGCATAATCATCATGGGTTGTGTATTGAGTGATTTAACAAATCTGTTTTATTAATCGGTTTGTTGTTGTTGTTTTTTTACCACGTCATCTATTTATGAAACTATGTTGAAAATACAAGAACTGTCTGTATATTAAAGATACGGTATTGGGCTTCCTGGACACTGCAGTTAACTGTGCCAGTCAATGCTCCATCTGGCGGAATTATACGGCATTGCAACCGTCTTTTTAGAAAGCGCATGGGGGCGTTTATGGGGCGGGGCATTGTTAACTAAACTAAAACTCCGACACAGAGGTACGTTATAATGTCTACCGTTCAGCTTGTTCAGTGTGTAGAGTGCAGGATGTTTAGACATTCTTCCTCCGTCATTAGCGATAATTTTATTTGTGATAGGTGAGTGTTAGTGAGCACTCTGACGGAGAAGATATCAGCATTAGAGGAGCGCATCCAGACTTTAGAGAGTGTTAGACAGTGCGAGAGCAGCGTTATTCCTGTAGCGGACAGTCTGGGTGCCACAGGCGGAGATAATCAGCCCCCGACTCCGGCATTAGAGCCCTCACAGCGGGGCGAGTGGGTGACGACTCGGCGGCATACTCGTTCAGCCAAAGCTAACGCTAAGGCTAGCCCACCGGAGCACACCTCCTCTGCGCCTCACGTGTCCAACAGGTTTGCTCTCCTCAGTGCTGCACCCGCTGAGAAACCTGAAAGAGCTCTGGTTATAGGAGACTCTATACTGAGGCACGTGACATTAGCTAGACCTTTAGGGGCACCGGACATAGCAGGTAATCTTAGGGCTCTAGGACAGCACAGGTTCTCTAAGATAGTGGTACATGCTGGAGCTAATGATATACGCCTTCGTCAGTCAGAGGTTAGTAAGAGTAACTTTACAGAGGTGTTTAAATTAGCAAAGGCGATGTCCGATGAAGTAATATGCTCTGGTCCCATCCCAATGAGACGTGGCGACATAGCTTACAGCAGGTTATGGTCGCTGAACCGCTGGATGTCCAGGTGGTGCTCCAAAAATAATGTGGGCTACATAGATAATTGGAAGACCTTTGAGGGCAAAGCTGGCCTGTTAGGGCGGGACGGTGTCCATCCCACTCGGGAAGGTGCTGCTCTCATTTCCTGTAGTATAGCTCATAGTCTCAGTAGAGGCCTAGTTAATCGGTGACAATCCAGAGCCCAGGCCAGGGAGCAGACAGACAGGCTAAACCAACCGTCTGCTAGCTGCATAGAGTCGTCACTCAGGGTTCACCTTATTGAGACTGTGTCTGTTCCCCGATCTAAGCAAAAATGTAGAAAGACTCAGAAAGTCTGTTTCAATAATCTAATTAACATAAAGACCACAAACTCTGATCATACTGAATGCGCAGCCGGCACCTCTGATCTGAAGCTAGGGTTGTTAAATATTAGATCTCTCGCATCAAAAGCAGTTATTGTTAATGAAATTATCACAGATCAGGCGTTTGATATACTCTGTTTAACTGAAACATGGGTTAAACAGGACAAGTATGTAGCTCTAAATGAAGCTAGTCCTCCTGGATACAGCTACATACACCAGCCTCGGTTAACTGGTAGAGGAGGAGGCGTCGCAGTTATTCATAATGATAATCTGTCTATCGTACAAAAACACGGACACAAATTTAACTCATTTGAAATTCTCTATAGTAACATAAGTGTATTTAAGTATATTAAATCAGCTCAGTCGATTCCACTAATTATAATTTACAGACCTCCAGGGCCGTATTCTGAATTTCTTAGTGAATTTGCAGATTTCATCTCAGACCTGGTCATTTCTGTAGACAAAGTGTTAATTGCTGGAGATTTTAACATTCATTTTGAGAATCCAGAAGACCCTCTGAGAACAGCATTTATGTCCATACTGGGCTCAGTAGGTGTAAATCAGTGTGTAGTAGGACCCACTCATAAAGCAGGTCACACTTTAGACTTAATAATATTTTTCAGATTAATTATAAGAAATGTATTCACAATTCCACTGTCTGAAATTATCTCAGATCACTATCTTGTCTCCATTCAAGTGTGTCACAGTGATAATGTATGCACAGCACCGCGCTACTGTATTAAACGTACATTCACATCAACTACCACACAGAGTTTTATCAGTAATCTCCCAGAGTTACCAACTTCGATTAGGCCACCGTCTGACCCCACAGAACTTGATCAGGCGACTGAATATTTAGAGTCGACACTTCGTTGTACCTTAGATAATGTAGCTCCAGCTAAAAGAAAAATTATTAGAGATAAGAAACTCGCTCCCTGGTATAACGATCACACGCGCACTTTAAAACAGACTGCTCGGAAATTAGAGCGTAAATGGCGTCAAACTAAATTGTTGGTATTTCAAATAGCATGGAAAGAGAGCATCCTGAACTATAGGAAAGCTCTTAGTGTAGCTAGATCAACGTATCTCTCCACTCTTATAGAAGAAAATAAAAATAATCCTAGATTTTTATTTAATACCGTAGCCAAATTAACCAGAACTAAGACCACTACAGAAATCTCCACAACAACATCATGCAATAGTGAGGACTTCATGAACTTTTTTAATAATAAAATTGTAAATATCAGGCATATAATTGAGGCTTTGAAACCAAACAATGTAATTGATACAGATGTTAACCTAGCCATGTCAGATTCAAACCTAGAATACTTTACTCCTCTTGAAGAGAATGAACTAATTTCACTCATCTCTTCTGCAAATTCATCAACCTGTATATTAGATCCTATACCGACACATTTTCTTAAACAGATAGTACCAGTAATAACAGAACCGCTGTTGAGAATAATTAATTCCTCACTCAGCATTGGTTATGTTCCAAAATCTTTTAAAGTAGCAGTTATTAAACCAATAATTAAGAAACCTGACCTCGACCCCTGTCAGCTGTCCAATTACAGGCCAATATCAAACCTCCCTTTTATCTCTAAGATTCTGGAAAAGATAGTAGCGGAGCAGCTATGCTCATATCTACATAGAAATGGCATACATGAACTGTATCAGTCAGGATTTAGGCCTCATCACAGCACAGAAACAGCACTCATTAAAGTAGTAAATGACCTCCTATTGGCCTCTGATCAGGGTTGTGTAACTATGCTTGTATTACTCGACCTCAGTGCAGCTTTTGACACTATTGATCATGCTATTCTTCTTCACAGATTAGAAAATGTAGTAGGAATTAAGGGTACAGCCCTCTCCTGGATCCTATTTGACCGATCGTTATCAGTATGTAAACTTAAATGGTGATTATTCTGCATGTTCTCTAGTGGAGTTTGGCGTTCCGCAGGGTTCAGTTTTAGGCCCACTGCTTTTTTCCCTTTACATGCTTCCTCTGGGCAACATAATCCGTAAGCATGGTATTAGGTTTCATTGTTAAGATTCAAGATTCATTCAAGATTCAAGATTCAAAGAACTTTATTGATCCCAAAGGGAAATTGCTTAATTTGTTATGCTGACGACACACAGCTATACGTCTCAACAAAACCTGATGAGAAAAACCATCTTACTAAAGTTGAGCAATGTGTGCAGGACATAAGAAATTGGATGCTAATTAACTTTCTTCTGCTTAATCCGGATAAGACTGAAGTTCTAGTCATAGGACCGCATACAGCTAGAAGTAAAATCTTAGACCACACCGTAACTTTAGATGGCCTTTCTGTTCCGTCAAGTGCAACAGTAAAAGACCTCGGCGTGCTTATAGATTCCAGCCTTTCATTTGAAGCTCATGTAGATAATATCACCAGGATAGCATTCTTTCACCTCAGAAATATCGCCAAAATAAGAAATATATTGTCGCTAAACGATGCAGAAAAACTAGTTCATGCTTTTATCACTTCTAGGTTGGACTATTGTAATGCCTTACTGTCTGGTTGTTCAGCTACAGTGGGAGCCACGTCAAACAGCCGCCTGGAGCATGACGGCTCCATGGCATAATATAAATTATACTTGGAGACTTTAGTTCCATATAATATATTCCCAGCATATGTTCATTGTAATAGTCAACATATTTACATCATTTTAGATAGAAGTTTTTACTGCTTATTTATTTTAATATGAAGATAATCTCTAACAGCCTAAATATGCACAGTTAATAGTTTAGACTAGTGTTTCAGTCTAAATTCACGTATCTTATTTTTAAGTAAATATGTTTGTTGCTAACTGAATATTACCACTGTCCTGACTAAATACATTTCTTTATGAAATAAAATTTTGAGGCTGTGTCTGATAACAAGAAGAAGTCAGGGTGAAAGAAACTGAGACCACACAGTGCATCAGCTTAAGCGTTAATCAATATAATTGAGTAATTAATTGATTTATATAAGTATATTTGATCATTGTTGTTTTCCTGCAATATAATGTTAGAATAAAACAATAACTCTATCAGCATCTCCTTACAAAACATGTAAAATTACAGTATATGAGAAACCTGTAAATATAAAATAAAACCTCTTGTAATGCAAGTTTGCTGGTGTTTATCCAGCTGATTGGCAGAGCTGGGTAGTAATGAGTTACATTTACATTTACTTAAGTAACTTTGTGAAGAAAAAAAAATGTAGTGTGTAGTTTTACTGCACCATACTTTTTACATTTACTTGAGTAGATTTGTGAATAAGAAACGCTACTCTTACTCCACTACAATCGACTACACTCGACTCGTTACTTTTCTAACCATATATTCGACATTTAGATGTTATTTGTTTTAGTCAGAGATGTATCATCAGATTATCAGATGTAGCAACAATAATCACATGACTCCGTTTGACCAATCAGCCGCAAAACCAATGACTGCATGGAGTCAAATGACCACAGAGAAGGGGGGGGGGAGTTTCTTCAGCAGTAGTGATGGGACGTTTGAATCATTTTAGTGACTCAGTTTTTTGACTCTTGTTCATCAAAACGAACAAATCTTTTTTTTTGAGTCATTTAGTTCATTTCGTTCTTTTGATCAGAAATAAAATAAAATGTTGCATTTTCAATAAAAAGACCCCCAATATGTCTACATAAACAAATTTTGGCTATAGTTCCAGTTATGAAAATATTACAATGCAACTAAGGACATATTATAATAAACAGAATGAGTAGCTTACCTCTCACATCTTCCAATCTGAGAACAATTCGTTTATGAATGACCCATCACTATTCAGCAGTGGTAGACAGTGAAGCAAACATGTCATGGTTAGTTTAGGTGTTTCATTTAATGTTGCAATCTTAACATACAGTGGTGTGAAAAACTATTTGCCCCCTTCCTGATTTCTTATTCTTTTGCATGTTTGTCACACTTAAATGTTTCTGATCATCAAAAACCGTTAACTATTAGTCAAAGATAACATAATTGAACACAAAATGCAGTTTTTAAATGAAGGTTTACGTTATTAAGGGAGAAAAAAAACTCCAAATCTACATGGCCCTGTGTGAAAAAGTAATTGCCCCCCTTGTTAAAAAATAACTTAACTGTGGTTTATCACACCTGAGTTCAATTTCTGTAGTCACCCCCAGGCCTGATTACTGCCACACCTGTTTCAATCAAGAAATCACTTAAATAGGAGCTACCTGACACAGAGAAGTAGACCAAAAGCACCTCAAAAGCTAGACATCATGACACAAAAATTCAGGAACAAATGAGAACAAAAGTAATTGAGATCTATCAGTCTGGTAAAGGTTATAAAGCCATTTCTAAAGCTTTGGGACTCCAGCGAACCACAGTGAGAGCCATTATCCACAAATGGCAAAAACATGGAACAGTGGTGAACCTTCCCAGGAGTGGCCGGCCGACCGAAATTACCCCAAGAGCACAGAGACGACTCATCCGAGAGGCCACAAAAGACCCCAGGACAACATCTAAAGAACTGCAGGCCTCACTTGCCTCAATTAAGGTCAGTGTTCACGACTCCACCATAAGAAAGAGACTGGGCAAAAACGGCCTGCATGGCAGATTTTAAAGGCGCAAACCACTTTTAAGCAAAAATAACATTAAGGCTCGTCTCAATTTTGCTAAAAAAAAACATCTCAATGATTGCCAAGACTTTTGGGAAAATACCTTGTGGACCGACGAGAGTTGAACTTTTTGGAAGGTGCGTGTCCCGTTACATCTGGCGTAAAAGTAACACAGCATTTCAGAAAAAGAACATCATACCAACAGTAAAATATGGTGGTGGTAGTGTGATGGTCTGGGGTTGTTTTGCTGCTTCAGGACCTGGAAGGCTTGCTGTGATAGATGGAACCATGAATTCTACTGTCTACCAAAAAATCCTGAAGGAGAATGTCCGGCCATCTGTTCGTCAACTCAAGCTGAAGCGATCTTGGGTGCTGCAGCAGGACAATGACCCAAAACACACCAGCAAATCCACCTCTGAATGGCTGAAGAAAAACAAAATGAAGACTTTGGAGTGGCCTAGTCAAAGTCCTGACCTGAATCCTATTGAGATGTTGTGGCATGACCTTAAAAAGGCGGTTCATGCTAGAAAACCCTCAAATAAAGCTGAATTACAACAATTCTGCAAAGATGAGTGGGCCAAAATTCCTCCAGAGCGCTGTAAAAGACTCGCTGCAAGTTATCGCAAACGCTTGATTGCAGTTATTGCTGCTAAGGGTGGCCCAACCAGTTATTAGGTTCAGGGGGCAATTACTTTTTCACACAGGGCCAATGTACTGTAGGTTTGGATTTTTTTTCTCCCTAAATAATAAAACCCCTCATTTAAAAACTACATTTTGTGTTTACTTGTGTTAACTTTGACTAATAGTTAAATGTGTTTGATGATCAGAAACATTTTGTGTGACAAACATGCAAAAGAATAAGAAATCAGGAGGGGGGCAAATAGTTTTTCACACCACTGTATATAATTAGCAAATAAACTAGAGGCTAAAAAAATATAAGTTTCTTACATTTGTTCTGCTCTTGAACTTGAACTTACTGTATGTTATAATGCTATTTTCTATCTGCTGAGCCATTTTCAGGGCAACAGAATATACAGTAGATCTTACACTGGAAATAGTTTACACCGTTCAAACATACATATATCGGATGTCATGGTGAAATAGTTATTCAGTACTTGAGTAGCCTTTCACCAAATACTTTTTTACTCTTACGATAATATTTTGGATGACTACTTTTTACTTCTACTAGAGCAGTGGTTCTCAAACTTTTTCTGTCATTCCCCACTTAAGGGGGTGAGCGAATTTTCAAGCCCCACTTGTCAACAAAATAATAACGAAATCGGCCAAGTTTACTGTTTATTGAAATATCAATTCCTAAACCAATAAGATCAAACAACACCAAGGTCTAAATAGATAAAATACACGTGCAATTGTTACAAGGCTTACGTTGTCACTTATCATTGCATAATTGACCCCATGTTTATTAGCTGCTCAGCAATCGTTTGTAGTTTTTTTGCACTGGCCAATTCTGTATGCAACTTTGAATGAAGCCATTTGTGCTTTGCTGTCCACTGATTCAGATTTTACCATGCGATTCTCCTGCTGTCTGTATTCTGCCAGCTTTCTTTCAAAGACGTCCAGTGGTTTATTAACGTGACTGGAGTGTGTTGTCTCTAAGTGTCTTCCTAATTTGTTGGGTCTCATGCGGTCTCCTGCCAGCAGTTTAAGACACAAAACACACACGAGTCTCTCTTCTGCCCCCACCATCACCACCATGAATCCAAGCTCAAGATAGGCTTCATTAGGGGGGGGGTGATATAACCAAAATCTTCTAACACAGGAGAAGCTATTTTCTAACTCAATAATGATATATAACACAATATAGCAATTTGTATCTGAAAATGCATAAATAAAAATGAAAACACAAAGAAATTGTTTTACATAATTTCATTTTTTTATGTAATTTTATTTGTTTGCCGCATTTTTTTACTTTGGCCATATTTGTTTGGATGTTTGGATTTCAGATGATAGAAAAGGTTTGACGTGTTTCCACCACTTGTTAAAACAGTGCACTTGTGTACCTTCCAAATCACGTTCATCTCATTCGTATCACTTTTCTTATACCCAAACCAATTCCACATCACAGACGATGCACCTTTTTTCTTTACAGTCTCCTCGTCACATGTAAGTAAACTCGCTGCTGCTGCAGCGTCTTCTTCCATTGTCGAAGTGTATGTGAAGCCAAACACATCAAAAGTGGGACGAAACCGCGGCAGCCGATTGAGCCGAATATCTGCGCAAATACAGCGCCGCTCGACTATCTGGATAGCGCAGTGATGATCTGGTTTATTTGCGCAGCCCGGTGGATCGCGCAGCGCCGCTCGAGTCACAAACCTGCGCGACTCACTGTGTTTTATTTAAAAACAATTTATTTAAAATGTCAGGACTGTGTAATATTGTTTCCGCCTTGCCATGCCTGGTTTGTACGTGCGCATCCCAGCGGGGTAAAATATCTTTTGATGGTCGGCGCGGTTTATTTCTGTCAGAGTCGCGCAGCGCTGCCCAGTGGCTCGCGCAGGTTTGTGATTCGAGCAGCGCTGCTCAAGTTGGCCCGACGTTAAAGCGTTATTGTTCCCCTATGGTTCCACTTTTTCTCCCGGCCCACAACTGATGTTATTTTAAATTTACTTGTATTAATGATCCATTTATTTGTGTGTGATTGTTTAGTTTTGAGCGTACGCTCTTCATTATCAATAAAGAAAAGCATGAATTAGAATAGGTACTTTCCTGTTTTTCCTCCCGTTCATTGCGCCCCACCTGTCATGTCTGTATTCCCCACTAGTGGGGCGCGCCCCACACTTTGAGAACCACTGTACTAGAGTAATATTATTTTGAAGGACAGCTACTCTTACTTGAGTACATTTTTTGGCTACTCTACCCACCTCTGCTGATTGGCAACTTCACAACTTCATGTATGGTGATGATTGTTGACCATGTAAACCTGTACTGACTCTGGTTCATGGCTTCATAAAAAGACTCGGTATGCCCATATGACTTTGAGAGTGTTAAAGCATTAGCCCAGAAAAGTGAAAAATAAAATCTTTTTCCAGAGTTTCTAAATTAAGCCAAGTTTTTGTTCTTGCTTTAAAAGAGACAAAAATGTGTAGTCCAGATTTATACTTCTGTATCTCTATTTAATGTGAACTGTGTGGAATCTGACCTCTGGTTACATTCCGACATGGCAACAGTTATTTATTAAATTTAGAGATGATCTAACCATGACAGCATTGCCTATTCATCTTAAATTAATTGTCTTATGATTTACTCTTAGCCAAATCAGATATTTTCCATCTGATTCTGCCCTATTTGCATTTCTGAACTGTAAAAAGGTAGCAGCGTATAGAGCCCTTTACGGTGGCCCAGAAGGGCAAATCATCTTTCCCATATATGTGTTTTTTCCTTTGTAAAAGTTTTTTTTTCCCTTGAAAGAATATTTTGTTTCCTTGAAATAAAAAATGTTTCCCTTGAAAATGTGTGCTTTTTCTCTTGAATTTTTTTCCTTTTAATTTTTTTCCTTGAAAATGTGTGTTTTTTCCCTTGTAAATGTGTGCTTTTTCTTTTGAATTTTTTTTTTTCCTTGAAAAATGTTTTTTTCTTGAAAATGTGTGTTTTTTTTCTCTTGAAAAACTTTTTTTTTTACCCTTGGGGGAAAAAAAGTTTCTTGAAAATGTGTGCTTTTTCTCTTGAAAAAGTTTTTTTTTTCCTTGAAAAAAAGTTTTTTTTTTCCTTGAAAAAAAGTTTTTTTTTTCCTTGAAAAAAAGTTTTTTTTTCCTTGAAAAAAAAAAATGTTTTCCTTGAAAAAAAAAATATTTTTTTCTTGAAAATATGTGCGTTTGCCCGTTTGTGCGCAACCGCTTTTCCCCGTGTGAAAAACTCTTTCTCCCGTATTTTGCAAGCTAAATGCTAAAGCTAATGCGCAAAGGACTATGGGAGTTGAGGTCCAAACGCAACTAAACACGGAAGCTTTCCACCACCATGGAATGTACAGTGAATTATAGCGCGATAACGTTATAATTTTCCCTAATTTTTCAACTGGACACATTTACCAGGTAATGTTTAATATATAAAATTAATTGGATGTTACTGTTTTAGGCACTAATGATAACTTTGTAGCAGTGTTAATACTTTTGGAGTGTTTGGGGGAAATGCCGAGCCGAGTGTAAATGTCAGTGATTAAAAGGAAGATAATCTCATTTAGACCATTAAACACTGATATAAACCATCAGCTCCATGCCATCTCTGTAATATACATCCACATATGGATTTACAAGCAAGCTAATATCACTATGCTAACCGCTAGCGCTTAGCATGGGGAAACTAGCATGTTCATTAACATATATTAATTTAATAGTGTATTTGGACACATATACGTGATGTAAACAGTTAGCTCCATTGTTTCTGTAAAACACCTGTCCAAATATGGATCCATAAGCAAGTTAATATCATTATGCTAAGCGCTAGTTTACTAAAAGAGCTAAGATAGCAGAATGTCCACTGTTGTCTATCAACTATTGCTAATTATCCCTGAGCTAATTCTTAGCTGCTCCTGTTATGGGTTAAATGTTACAGATGGTTAATGAATTGTTGTATGCAGTTTATTGGAGCTCATGAGTTCCATATATTGTATAATACTGCAGTGTAATGTAGTGGTATTATCATAGCTAGAGCTCTTCTGAGTAGTTAGCTATGTGTTTACACAATGTACAGTATGTAACAGTCAAGAAAAGGGGCTTTTGTTCAGGTTCTGTCTATTCTATTATAAAGTCATTAAATATGTGTTTATACTCCTTATAACATGTGTGCTTGTGTGTTTTCCTTTTCACAGTGAACTGTATGTAAATCATCAACTGCCTGTGTATCAGCTGATTTCTACACCAGGTGTACATCCTGAGCAGAAGGTGAGTGTTCAGAAGTATTCACCTCTCTTTTCAAGAACACCACTGAGCACATCTTAATCTGGGGACGGGGCAAATTTCTCTTCATGATGTGTGTTAACGAATGGTGTAGATGGGGCCAAATTCTGCAGCAATCCTTAATAACAAAACCCAATAATTGTACACAGCATTACTAAAAGCTTGCGTTCTATGAAATATATAAAATATATTTACTCATACACTAAAGCACTAGAGCACTAAATACTCATACATCTGGACAATTGCACATGTCACCTTTCATGCATATTTGCACAACCACGGACACTTTAATACCATATTTCTATATTTTTGCAATATTTTATTATGCCCTTATGCACAGTTAATTTTACAAATTTTACTAGTTAAAATTATTTCTTAGTATTTCCTTTTTATTGATTATTTATTTTACGTACAAGATTTTATTTTCTTATTTTCTTTCTTTTTAAGGTCACTGGCGGTCGTATAAAAAGCATTTCACTGCATATTATACTGTGTATGATTGTGTATGTGACTAATAAAATTTGAATTTGAATTTGAATTTGAAAATGTTGTGTGCGTGCCTGCCTGCCTGCGTGTGTGTCAACCTGCATAGTAACATCATGAAGTCTTTTTACTAGACACTTAGGCTGAATCCCATTTCTATTTTCTACCCCTTCCCCTACCCCTACCCCTTCCCCTTCCCCTTCCCCTTGTCCCTTGAAACGAAGTGGAAAGGGGAAGGGTTTAAATTTTTCCCCTAAGAAATGGGACACCACTACAACACTGTTATATGTCATCATACGTCGTCGCTAGTTCCTAATGTCACGTCAGAGGACATGCGCCGATGTTTATCACACATTACAAGATGTCGCCGTCAGTCATAGCAATGTGGATTGCAGCGATTTTTATGCATTTGTCTTCAGCAAATTTTGTGAGACGAAGGAGACGACGATATCTCCGCCACTTAAGATTGCTGGTGGATCGGGCTGGGGTGAGTATGATGACTGCAAAAATGTTTTGTTGAATAACATAGGCAACTGCAAAGCTCGCTAACGTTAACTGCTAACGGTTACCTGGACATGTACGTTAAATAAAATAATGTTTTCGTGTTGTATGTGCACGTTTACATACATTTGTTAATTACATATAACAAAAGACAACCGTTGTTTGATGGTTACATGGTAGCATATTGTTTTCATACGTTTGTACCCTATTAGGAATTAACTTTACTCTGTAAATTGTTTACAATCGTACATGGTAGCCTTTTGCAGATTAGCTTTTTTACTTTGTTTTGGGGCAATAAATGACATGTCAGTGCAATGCAGATTAACGAGGGGAACTTCTTTGTTACAGGCTGATGGTCCAGTATCATACTGCAGGCTAAACCATAACGTGCCAATTCTGCGGTTGTGGTTTGATGAGGAGCTTGAGTTGAAGCAGAATTTTCGCCTGAGCAGAAGAGCCATGAATGCTTTACAGGGACTCTTGCACAGAGAACATGATCATGGCTGGGGTAATCAGCTGGAAACTCTTATCTATGTTTACTGGCTGGCTCATGGACTATCATACCGGGTAGTGTCCAGTGTTTTCAGTGTCCCAAAAGCAACAGTCCACCGTGTAATCCACAAAGTGGCACAAAACATATGGGTCAAACTAAAGAATGTCATCTTCTTTCCACGAGCAGAGGAGCTGCAGGCAGTGGGACAAGGATTTTTTTGAACTGTCAAGAACCCCTGCATTTAAAAATGTTGTTGGTGCAATAGATGGCACGCACATCAGGATCAAACCCCCACGGCAGCACCAAATAGACTATTTAAACTACAAGGGCTTTTATTCCATCAGCATGCAAGCAATATGTGATTCCTGTGGACGGTTCCTAGATATATTTGTTGGCTATCCAGGGTCAGTTCATGACACACGTGTACTGAAAAACAGTTCATTTTATAGGGCACAACGGTATCCCCCTACAGGGTACATTATACTGGGTGATGGGGGCTATCCATGTTTAGACACCCCAGTCTGCTTGATTACACCCTACAAAGAGCCAGTGAATGGACAAATCCAGGGGCGCTTCAATTACCACCACTCAAGGGGACGCAGCATAATTGAAAGGGCTTTTGGCATAATGAAGACAAGATGGAGGTCTACACTTTTTAAAGCTTTGGAAGTCAAACCAACATTTGCACCCCAGGTAATTGCTTCCTGTGCCTTTTTGCACAATGTGTGTTTGGACAATGGGGACCTGCTAGAACCTGATGATGACATTTCAAGGGAAATGTTTGACTCTGAACCTCCCCGGGAAGCTATGGCACACACCGAAACATCTGGGAATGGTACAAGAGACAGATTGGCTGCCCTAGTTTCAGGCATTGTGCAGGACCCATGAAAATGAGTTACATGTGTGTAAACAGTAGATTTTACATTTGTTCGTACAGTTCACATCTTTTTTTTTATGTATACAGTATATACTATATATCATTCTCTTTAATAGGAAGGTGTGTCCAAATCTTTGACTGGTAGTGTATATTTTAACACGTTGCTACGCTAATAACTTTTTCATGCCTTTTATCCATTTATGTATAATAAAATGTTTTCATACATATTAATAGGGGGAATTGTGTATTTCTTTATGGTGCTTTGTATCATTAATGTTGCCCAGACACACTTTTTTTTATAGTCAATATTGCTTTTTATTGCCTCAAATATATAAAACTTTAATATAAATAGGTATGTAAATGCCCTTCAGATTACTTAAATATTGCACTGCAATGTATATAAACATAAAGAAAATAAAATATAAAATGGCATAATAACAAAAAATGGCATTTAAATGACTAACAACAAATAACTAGAATTGTAAACTTGGAAACAATAGTGCAGCTTGAAGAAAATATATGAAACACAACTACATTTTATCAACCATTCTTTCAAAAAGATTAAGGAACCTCTCAGTCTTGGCCTCACTCTCTTCGTGGCGTTTTTGCTCCTTCCGGGACTCCGCAACTAAGAAGTCCAAAATGGGATTCGTTTTTTTTCTTTTTCTGGGTGAAGGAGTTAAGGGGCTTGCTATGGCTGTGGGGGCTGCTGCGCTGGCTCCAGACGTACTGGGCAAAGGTGAGGTTTCTGTAGTGTTTGTTGCAGTGGCAGTACTGGGTTCAACAATCTTCTAGAAGATCAAAACAAGTACTTTAGTCCAAAAATGCATAATATGGTCATATATCATGTGCGATACATTCCTTCTGTAAAACAGCTACATTCTGCCCTCAAAACAACAAATCACAGACTATAAAAACATTGTATTTAAAACATTACCATGACGATTGCTGTTGGTTCCTCATCAGTGAGTGATGCAACCACCACAGGAGGGTCCACAGAAGGCCTGGCACCCAACACCTCATGCATGTCTTCAAAATATTGCCATGTAGCAACTGTTACCTCTCCAGCATCTGTTCCTGAACCAGTTGTAGGTGTTCTTAAATCCTGAAAAGACACAAGCATAATATTTATATTTTTACTGTCTCCTCTCATTGCAATGCATGTTTTACATTAGTGTGTGTGTGTAGATGGGTGGGTGTGTGTACACACAAATAATGTAAAACATTGACTGCGAAGAATTTAATTGCTATAGTTGTCATAACACCACATTACTTACCTTATATTTCTTCTTTAAATTCTCCCATTTTTTTGATGCCTGTTGGCCCGTCACTATTCCCTCCAACCCCAGGTCTTTTACTAATGTCCTGTTACATATAAACAGCAATAAAATGCATGTATCCAATGGAACAGAAAAAAAAGCACTGTAGCATGTAGAGATTACTCACTCCCAAAGTTTTTTTGCGCCGTATTTTGATTTTAAAAAAAGTTTCTCATTTTCTCCACGAAAATGGATGAGCCTTCGGGTTTCCTCAGCTGTCCCTATACAGAATATAATACAGAATAAATTACAAAACTGTGGTCACGTTGCAATAAGAATAGTGTAAGCACCGTTCATTTACATGTACACATATGGCCGTAAGCAAAACAAACAATGCGTTATCAAATGCTCGGCAAACTGCCGTGCTACTGAACTTTCATATTTGTTTGTAGCATGCATTAAAGTGTATGTGACATAAAAATATATATTTGTAATATCGTGCAATCGGTGCTATCCGCTAGCAAACTTTAGCGATTTTTTTTGCAAACGTTTCTTTACAGAACATCACCATAAACACAAACACAAGAATAGAGGTAATATACATATAATGAAAACTTGTCATAAAAATCTTTATTAATGGCAAAAAATTACTTACATTTATGGGTCTGTTTGCTCGAGTGAGCAGCCATGTTGAAATTTCGCTTAGCCCTTCGTTTGAAGTGAGGTCCTGAAAAATCTTCGTTTGGAGGGCTATCTGGCCCTTCCCCTTCCCCCTCCCCCTCCAACCAAAAGAGAAATGAGACACCCCTACCCCTTCACGTGAACGCGCCAAACGGAGGGGTAGGGCTATGTGAAGGGGTAAGGGGTAGAAATGGGATTCAGCCTTACATTAACATGTATTTATTTCTCCCCTGTTGTAGATTGTCGTGGAGAAGACAGACCCTTGATGATCTGCCTTCTTGCACCACCAATACATGCATGTATTTAATTAATTTGTAAATAAAGGGTTTAATGTAATTTATAGTTGAGTATTTATTTCCAGTTTGCTTATTCTTTAGCAAAACAGTTAAAGTGCATGTAAAGCGCATTTATCATCCCTGCACTGGCTACCTGTTCAGTTTAGAATAAATTACAAAATAGTATTACTTACATACAAGGCCTTAAATGGTTTAGCTCCCACATACCTAACCAGTTTTCTGATACGCTACAATCCACCACGCGCCTTAAGATCACAAAACTCCGGACTTCTGGTAGTTCCCAGAATTTCAAAATCTACAAAAGGGGGTAGGGCTTTTTCATATTTAGCTCCAAAGCTTTGGAATAGCCTTCCAGACAGTGTTCGGGGAGCAGACACGGTTTCTCAGTTCAAAAGTAGACTCAAGACGCATCTTTTTAATCTGGCATACACATAACTCATCCCAGTACTCATACTCCAGTACACCTATACCGAATGGCAACTACGCTAATTCTCCCCATCTGTTCTGTATTTCTCTACCCATCCCGAGGCATCGGGAGATTTTGCCAGCTTCAGTAGACAAAGGCCGACCCTGCGAGGTTCCTGAGGCATCCAGAGAAGGACCAGCTCCAACTGGATTCAGCTTTATGATGGTTGGAGCTACACATGCTGCTCCTGTGCTTCCAGTGATCCAGACCTCATCTGCCCTCTGCACCTACTGACTCGTCCCTATGCTGAACTGGTCTTCATGACAATTTAAATAATTTCTGTCATATTGAATTTTCACCTGCACAACACACAAGATGTTATATCATTTCTGTCTGTTATCGCCCAAATGAGGATGGGTTCCCTGTTGAGTCTGGTTCCTCTCAAGGTTTCTTCCTAATGCCATCTCAGGGAGTTTTTCCTTGCCACCGTCGCCGTCACCCTTGGCTTGCTCATCAGAGACATTTCATTCATTCATCTCATTATTATCTGCACATTTTTCTCACACATCCACACTTCCAATTATTTTCTTTTCTATAATTATTATTATTATTTGTTTTTATTTATTTATTTTCTATTATAATTTTATTTATTTATTTATTACTTTATATATAATTATTCTATATATATATATATATAAAATGTTTTTTTTTTTTTTTTTTTTTTTTTTTTGTTAAATTTCTTAAATTTTTGTGAAGCTGCTTTGAGACAATGACCATTGTTAAAAGCGCTATATAAATAAAACTGAATTGAATTGAATTAAAGCATTGCTGCAAATGACATTGAATAGAATCAGATGTTACTCCACTCTGTGTAAGGGTACAGGCTTATATAAAGTATGTGATTTTAGCATCATTAATGTTGTTCTGCTAACAATGCTGCCTTGGAGATATTAGTTACATCTCTGTTTCAGTTCGAACAACATATTCCATAATATTTATGAATAAATTAATCCCATATGTTAAGCAGTTAAAACAGAGGTTCTTTGCATTTCCAAAAATTCATTTCTATGTTATTCAAAAAGTAAAACTTTTTGGTTTCATTTACATGATTACTGCTTACACCTCCATGAAAATCAAAAATCCAGTATGTCAAAATATTAGAATATTTCACTGCGATCATGGGGAAGACTGCTGACCAAACAAGTTGTCCAGAAGATGATCATCTACACCTTCCAGAAGGAGTGTAAGCCCCCTAATGTCAAACACTACCACCAACTATTTTGCTGACCATTTAGTTGCTTGATTGGCCAGCCATCTCACCTGACCTGACGTTTCATGGGAAAGATGAGCTGAAATCTGGGATAAATTTACAAGCTGAATGCTTCAAGTGTTATCTGCACATTCATGCACACTTTTGCACTATATATTTATATTTCCATTTATGGACCACAGCACAAATCACTTTAATAATAAGGCAATTTAAGAAGTCACTTTTATGCATATTTGCACACCCCAGTCATTTCTACATTTCTAATTTGGACAAATTTCTATTTTCTTCTTTTATATTTCTTATTGTTATATTGATATTTTGTTCGTATTTGTACAGTATATTTTGTTTTACTTTGTACAGTATATTTTACTAGTTAATTTCATTTTCTACCGTTTTTTTACAGTGGCCCAGAAGGGCAAATCATCTTTCCCGGTTGTGTATGTTTTTTCCCTTGTAAGTGTCCCCCCCCACCCCCCACCCCATAATTTTATAATTTAAACACTTTTGCATGATATTCTAATTTTTTGAGATAAACTGTATTTCAAATGTCACACTCATTGTTTACATGTGTATTTTAATTATTTGGCAATTTATGATACTTTTATTCTTGAACATTTCATTCACAGTACATATATATAACTACTATTCATAAGCCTACATGTTTTTATGTAACCCATTGCATTAAGCTGTTAAGCATGACACCCTGGTTATGTTTCAAATTCAAAACTAAAATTTAATTTGTAACATACACAGTCATACACAGTACGATATGCAGTGAAATGCTTATACGACTGCCAGTGACCTTAAAAATAAAAAGCTTAAACTTAAGAAATAAATATGAATAAAAGAAATATGTTAAATAAAATTAACTACTTAAGGGTTCAGTGGGCTAAAGAAAGACAATCTTGGACTGCGGATGACTGGATGAGAGTTAGAGTCAGTGATGAATCACGAATCTGCATTGCGCAGGGTGATGATGCTGGAACTTTTGTTTGGTGCCGTTCCAATGAAATTTATAAAGACAACTGCCTGAAGAAAACATGCAAATTTCCACAATCATTATTGATATGGGGTTGTATGTCAGGTAAAGGTACAGTATGGGAGACATGACAGTCATTACATCATTACATCTTCTATAAATGCACAAGTTTATGTATAGATTTTGGACACTTTTCTCATTCCATCAATTGAAAGGATGTTTGGTGATGGTAGCATCATTTTTCAGGATGATAATGCATCGTGCCATAGGGCAAAATCTGTCAAAACATTCCTACAGGAAAGACATAATGTCAATGGCATAGCCTGCAAATAGTCCGGACCTTAATCCACTTGAAAATCTGTGGTGGAAATTAAAGAAAATGGTCCAGGACAAGGCTCCAACCTGCAAAGCTGATCTGGCAACTGCAATAAGACAAAGCTGGAGACAGACTGATGAAGTATACTGTTGGACATTAGTTAAATCCAGGACTCAGAGAATTCAAGCTGTTATAAAAGCCAGAGGTGCTGCAACAAAGTACAAGTAGTGTTTTTATTTGGTGATTCCATATTTTTTTCCTCTGTTTGAGTGGTCAAAACAGTTGTCATTGACTATAGTTATCTTTCTTTGTTTTTTTAAGTGTTTTATACAGCCAGAAGTTTGGATTGTTGAGTGAAAATAGTTTTGTGGAATGTATGTGCTTGTTTTTTTTCTACACAATTAAACATTTGAATGAACATCTTCTGAGACGGTGATTCCAGAATTTTTGCCAGGGGTTGTAGAAATATAAAAGAAGAAAATAGAAATTTGTCCAAATTAGAAATGTAGAAATGACTGGGGTGTGCAAATATGCATAAAAGTGACTTCTTAAATTGCCTTATTATTAAAGTGATTTGTGCTGTGGTCCATAAATGGAAATATAAATATATAGTGCAAAAGTGTGCATGAATGTGCAGATAACACTTGAAGCATTCAGCTTGTAAATTTATCCCAGATTTCAGCTCATCTTTCCCATGAAACGTCAGGTCAGGTGAGATGGCTGGCCAATCAAGCAACTAAATGGTCAGCAAAATAGTTGGTGGTAGTGTTTGACATTAGGGGGCTTACACTCCTTCTGGAAGGTGTAGATGATCATCTTCTGGACAACTTGTTTGGTCAGCAGTCTTCCCCATGATCGCAGTGAAATATTCTAATATTTTGACATACTGGATTTTTGATTTTCATGGAGGTGTAAGCAGTAATCATTTAAATGAAACCAAAAAGTTTTACTTTTTGAATAACACAGAAATGAATTTTTGGAAATGCAAAGAACCTCTGTTTTAACTGCTTAACATATGGGATTAATTTATTCATAAATATTATGGAATATGTTGTTCGAACTGAAACAGAGATGTAACTAATATCTCCAAGGCAGCATTGTTAGCAGAACAACATTAATGATGCTAAAATCACATACTTTATATAAGCCTGTACCCTTACACAGAGTGGAGTAACATCTGATTCTATTCAATGTCATTTGCAGCAATGCTTTACATGCACTTTAACTGTTTTGCTAAAGAATAAGCAAACTGGAAATAAATACTCAACTATAAATTACATTAAACCCTTTATTTACAAATTAATTAAATACATGCATGTATTGGTGGTGCAAGAAGGCAGATCATCAAGGGTCTGTCTTCTCCACGACAATCTACAACAGGGGAGAAATAAAGACATGTTAATGTAAGTGTCTAGTAAAAAGACTTCATGATGTTACTATGCAGGTTGACACACACGCATGCAGGCAGGCACGCACCCAACATTTTATATATTTCATAGAACGCAAGCTTTTAGTAATGCTGTGTACAATTATTGGGTTTTGTTATTAAGGATTGCTGCAGAATTTGGCCCCATCTACACCATTCGTTAACACACATCATGAAGAGAAATTTGCCCCTGTCCCCAGATTAAGATGTGCTCAGTGGTGTTCCTGAAAAGAGGGGTGAATACTTCTGAACACTCACCTTCTGCTCAGGATGTACACCTGGTGTAGAAATCAGCTGATACACAGGCAGTTGATGATTTACATACAGTTCACTGTGAAAAGGAAAACACACAAGCATACATGTTATAAGGAGTATAAACACATATTTAATGACTTTATAATAGAATAGATAGAACCTGAACAAAAGCCCCTTTTCTTGACTGTTACATACTGTACATTGTGTAAACACATAGCTAACTACTCAGAAGATCTCTAGCTATGATAATACCACTACATTACACTGCAGTATTATACAATATATGGAACTCATGAGCTCCAATAAACTACATACAACAATTCATTAACCGTCTGTAACATTTAACCCATAACAGGAGCAGCTAAGAATTAGCTCAGGGATAATTAGCAATAGTTGATAGACAACAGTGGACATTCTGCTATCTTAGCTCTTTTAGTAAACTAGCGCTTAGCATAATGATATTAACTTGCTTATGGATCCATATTTGGACAGGTGTTTTACAGAAACAATGGAGCTAACTGTTTACATCACGTATATGTGTCCAAATACACTATTAAATTAATATATGTTAATGAACATGCTAGTTTCCCCATGCTAAGCGCTAGCGGTTAGCATAGTGATATTAGCTTGCTTGTAAATCCATATGTGGATGTATATTACAGAGATGGCATGGAGCTGATGGTTTATATCAGTGTTTAATGGTCTAAATGAGATTATATTCCTTTTAATCACTGACATTTACACTCGGCTCGGCATTTCCCCCAAACACTCCAAAAGTATTAACACTGCTACAAAGTTATCATTAGTGCCTAAAACAGTAACATCTAATTAATTTTATATATTAAACATTACCTGGTAAATGTGTCCAGTTGAAAAATTAGGGAAAATTATAACGTTATCGCGCTATAATTCACTGTACATTCCATGGTGGTGGAAAGCTTCCGTGTTTAGTTGCGTTTGGACCTCAACTCCCATAGACCTTTGCGCGTTAGCTTTAGCATTTAGCTTGCAAAATACGGGAGAAAGATAGTTTTTCACACGGGGAAAAGCGGTTGCGCACAAACGGGAAAACGCACACATTTTCAAGAATTTTTTTTTTTTTTTTCAAGGAAAAAAAATTTTTTTTTCAAGGAAAATAAATTTTTTTTTCAAGGAAAAAAAAACTTTTTTTCAAGGAAAAAAAAACTTTTTAAAGAAAAAAATACTTTTTATTTCCAAGGAAAAAACACATTTTCAAGAAAAAATATTTTTTTCCAAGAAAAAAAAAACCTTTTAAAGAAAAAAAATTTTTTTCAAGAAAAAAAAAACATTTTCAAGAAAAAAAAATTTTTTTCAAGGAAAAAAAAAAATTTCAAGAGAAAAAGCACACATTTTCAAGAGAAAAAGCACACATTTTCAAGGGAAACATTTTTTTTTCAAGGAAAAAAAATTTTCTTTCAAGGGAAAAAAAAACTTTTACAAGGGAAAAAACACACATATATGGGAAAGATGATTTGCCCTTCTGGGCCACCGTAGCCCTTAGCATCTGTAATAATAAATGAATATTAAATGAAATGAATATATAAAGACAACCATGTTTTTTTTTTCAAGTGCATTTTATTGAACAAGTCCAGCATTTCCTTTTAATTGTCTTTAGTTTTTGTTTGGTAATATTAAAAGTAATAAAATATCTATTATAATAAATTGCCTTAAAGTATCATTGGTGCTTTTGCAAATGAGCATGTCAGTTATCAGTAGCAACTTTACATATTGTTTTTTTTTTTTTTTCCTGCGGAGTGAAATGCTGCTCGTGCCAATCTCTGCTCGTGTCTCACACACTCTCAGGCCTAGGAAATTTTTTTTTTTTGTAAATATGTGCTCTGTTTCCATGGCACCCTGTGGCTCCCCATTTCCACACTTTCTCTCGCTGTTACCATGACACATCCTACAAGTGTTAATAGAATTGCCATTACATGGTGCCAAACCATAAAGCAGGAATACACTCAGTTTCACTCTTGAGGGCATTGATGGTGAAGTAGTTTCCTCTACTTACAAACTTCATGAGAAAAGCTGATTATAATGGTAAAGATATATCTAACTAAAGATTTTGTCACTAGTGAGAATGGTTTCGTTATAAATGAGGATAACCATGAGAGTTACCAAACTCCCTTTTGAGTCTGGTAACTCTCATGGTTCCTTTCGCATGTCTTCTCAGATAATTATTAGTTGCCTTTTCCTGTCACCCAACCATTAATGACAACTTTGTAAAGCTTAAAATTGTATACTTTTTCTATAAATATCTATAATTTTTATTTGTGGAAAGCTGCTTTGATCTTTGGTAAAATGACTATACAGATCAAATTTAAGTTGAAAATTGGTTCATTAGCACACCATCATCTATTTTCAGTTAGAGGCAACTGTGCAATTAAAGGTAAAATCCTTAGACAGGCGAATCACCTGATATTAACAGCATTTGAGATGTCTGCCAGACATGCTGAGATTTGAGCAGAAACATGAGGAGAAGATAACGATAATGTGAGGATTTCACCTCACCAAGACATCAAGTAAAGAGTGAGAACAGAAGAGGACCAAGTATTTTACGCCTTTGGGACACTAGTGTAGGGTCTGTGTAGAGCAGATATGAATCTCCTCTATGTCACCTCATATGACTGACTTTTCAAATAGGAAGCAAACAACCGCCATAATGTGTCTTGTGTCTGATCATGTCACCTGTAGTTGCTCATGGCCGAGAGATGCAAAATATGTTTCTTCAGAATGAAAATAACCATTGCTCTTTTGAATACAGTTGCTACAATACAAGATATTTTAAAACCATTGAGGGAGGGCTTGTAAGATGGTTTGGAGAAATGTGGTAGGGATAAGATTCAGTGGGCTGATGGTACATGGAAGGACTTCATCTGTATAATAAGATAACCTAAAACAATATTGTTCCCAATGCTGAAGCAAACATGAAAGATCTTCTGTTTTTTTGACCACGGCTGGAAATAATGGCTGGAATCTGGTTGTGAATTTATGACTGAAACCCACGGCACACACTTTCACTTTTACAAAAGATAGTGTTGTGATAAAAAGGTTGATAAACCTGTGCGTAGATATGACCAGATTTATTGATAAGAGTACTGACATACTCCCCCAGAAATGCAACAAACAAAAATATATATGCTACTCGCTAAATGAACGCTGGCTTTTCCAATGCTCCGATGTGAGCCACTTTAAGCAAGTCATATAACATACTGTATATATAACATTTTAGCTGTGTAGTTTATTTTTTTGTGCATAAATATTGCATTTCAATGAATGTTTCAGAAATCATGCCTGTGCGATCCACTCATCTATCTGTGTAGAAAAGAGATGCAATATTATTCAATTAAATAAAATTTTATTTGTATAGCGCTTTTAACAATCATCATTGTCGCAAAGCAGCTTTACACAATCAAAATAATTATTTAAGTTTGTATGGAATGTGAATGTGTATGAATCAAAATGGTCAGATAGTCCCTGGTGAGCAAGCCCGAGGGCGACAGTGGCAAGGAAAAACTCCCTGAGATGGTAATAGGAAGAAACCTTGAGAGGAACCAGACTCAACAGGGAACCCATCCTCATCTGGGTGAAACAGATAGCAGGAATTTATCTGCATTCATACAGTGTGTTAGGTGGCAGGCAGTTCAGCATAGCAGATGATGTTAATTGATCTTAATATGGAGTCCAGGTAGTTTTTGGAGACTCAGGTAGACTTGTTGGAAGTTCCAGTCCTGAACTATCGAATTGTCAAGTCCTCAGAGAAACAGCTGCCAACTCCAGTCGATGCCAGAACCATCTTCTAAGAAGATAGAATCATCCCCAGACACCAGACGCATCCCAAAGAGAAACACGGGGCATCCATGTGATGAGATCTCAAAGCAGAAGTGGGGCACCAGTATGGGTCAGACAGGTCCGGAGGGCAGAGGGAGTCTGGATCACTGGCAGCTCAGGAATGAAATGCATAGCTCGACAGAGAGAGGGAAAGAGAGAGGGAGAGAGAGCAGAAGAGGAGAGATAACAGTTAGGTCTGGTCACAGTCACATAATCTTTAATAATAATAATATAATAAATTTACTGTAGAGTGCAACTCCGGCAGGACTAACTATAACAGCATAACTAAAAGGGAAGAGGCAGAAGGAAACTCAGACATGATGGCTTCATAGGATGTAAGCAAATAATCACAAGGCTATTCCATAACTTTGGGGCTTTGTAAGAAAAATCTCCGCCCCCAGCTGTAGTTTTCATAATACTCAGTACTGACAAGCAGCCTGCATCCTTTGACCGAAGTAGGCGTGGCGGATCGTAAGACACTAGCAGTTCGCTCAGATACTGCGGGGCGAGACCATTTAATGCTTTATATGTCAAGAGTAGTATTTCAAAATCAATGCGAAATTTCACAGGGAGCCAATGTAGTGAAGATAGGATAGGGGTGATGTGCTCATATCTTCTGGTTCTAGTGAGGACTCTCGCTGCTGCATTTTGGACTAGCTGAAGCTTGTTTATGCACCTAACAGAACAACCAGACAGTAAGGCATTACAATAGTCCAACCTAGAAGTGATAAAAGCATTAACTAGTTTTTCTGCATCGTTTAGCGACAATATATTTCTTATCTTGGCGATATTTCTGAGGTGAAAGAATGCTGTCCTGGTGATATTATCTACATGAGCTTCAACTGAAAGGCTGGAATCTATAATCACGGCGAGGTCTTTTACTGTTGCACTTGATGGAACAGAAAGGCCATCTAAAGTTACGGTGTGATCTAAGATTTTACTTCTAGCTGTATGCGGTCCTATGACTAAAACTTCTGTCTTATCAGGATTAAGCAGAAGGAAGTTAATTAGCATCCAATTTCTTATGTCCTGCACACATTGCTCAACTTTAGTAAGCTGGTTTTTCTCATCAGGTTTTGCTGAGACATATAGGAGGTCATTTACTACTTTAACGAGTGCTGTTTCTGTGCTGCGATGAGGCCTAAATCCTGACTGATACAGTTCATGTATGCTATTTCTATGTAGATATGAGCATAGCTGCTCCGCTATTATATTTTCGAGAACCTTACAGATGAAGGGGAGATTTGATATTGGCCTGTAATTGGACAGCTGACAGGGGTCATAGTCAGGTTTCTTAATTATTGGTTTGATAATTGCTAATTTAAAAGATTTTGGAACATAACCAATGCTGAGTGAGGAATTCATTATTCTCAACAGGGGTTCTGTTATTGCTGGTACTAGAACACTGTTAATACTGTCTTTAACACTGTTAAAGAAAATGTGTTGGTATAATATACGCAGCAAAAAAAGAAACGTCCCTTTTTCAGGACTGTGTATTTCAACAATAATGTTGTAAAAATCCAAATATCTTTACAGATCTTCATTGTAAAGGGTTTAAACAATGTTTTCCATGCATGTTCAATTAACCATAATTAATTAATTAACATGCACCTGTGGAATGGTCGTTAAGACCTTAACAGCTTACAGAAAGTAGGCATTTAAGGTCACAGTTGTAAAACCGCAGGACACTAAAGAGACTCGTCTACCGTCTACCAGGGTCGCTGCTCATCTGCGTGAACGTGCATTAGGCATGCTGCAGGGGGACATGAGGACTGCTGATGTGGCTATAGGGCAATAAATCGCCATGTCCGCACCGTGAGACGCCTAAGACGGCGCTACAGGGAGACAGGAAGGACAGCTGATCATCCTCGCAGTGGAAGACCACGTGTAACAACACCTGCACAGGATGGGTACATCCGAATATCACACCTGCGTGACAGGTACAGGATGGCCACAACAACTGCCCGAGTCACACCAGGAACACACAATCCCTCCATCTCACAGCAAGAACTGACAAATCTGGTCCAGTCCATGAGGAGGAGATGCACTGCAGTACTTCAAGCAGCTGGTGGCCACCAGATACTGACTGCTACTGACTGATTTTGAGCCTCCCTTCATTCAGGGACACATTGGGAAACATTTTAATTTATGTCTTATGGTGTCGACTCTTTTAGTGTTCATACAAATATTTACACATTAAGTTTACTGAAAGTAAAAACAGTTGAAAGTCAGAGGACGTTTCTTTTTTTGCTGAGTATAGGATCTAATATGCAGGTTGATGAATTTGCAGAAGAGATGAGTGAAATTAGTTCATTCTCTTCAAGTATTCTAGGTTCCGATCTGATATGGCTAGTTTAACATCTGCATCAATTAAATTTTTCGGTTTCAAAGTCTCAATTTTATGCCTGATATTTACAATTGTATTATTAAAAAGTTCATGAAGTCCTCACTATTGCACTATGTAATTGTGGAGATTTCTGAAGTGGTCTTATTTCTGTTTAATTTGGCTACGGTATTAAATAAAAATCTATAATTATTTTTGTTATTTTCTATAAGAGTGGAGAGATACGTTGATCTAGCTACACTAAGAGCTTTCCTATAGTTCAGGATGCTCTCCTCCTATGATATTTGAAATACTAATAAATTAGTTTGACGCCATTTACGTTCTAATTTGCGAGCGGTCGGTTTTAAAGTGCGTTTGTGGTCGTTATACCAGGGAGCGAGTTTCTTATCTCTAATAATTTTAACGATAAAACTCTGTGTGGTAGTTGATGTGAATGTACGTTTAATACGGTAGCGCGGTGCTGTGCGTACATTATCACTGTGACACACTTGAATTGAGACAAGATAGTGATCTGAGATAATTTCAGACAGTGGAATTGTGAATAAATTTCTTATACTTAATCTGAAAAATATTATTAAGTCTAAAGTGTGACCTGCTTTATGAGTGGGTCCTACTACACACTGATTTACACCTACTGAGCCCAGTATGGACATAAATGCTGTTCTCAGAGGGTCTTCTGGATTCTCAAAATGAATATTAAAATCTCCAGCAATTAACACTTTGTCTACAGAAACGACTAGGTTTGAGAGGAAATCTACAAATTCACTAAGGAATTCAGAATACGGCCCTGGAGGTCTGTAAATTATAATTAGTGGAATCGACTGAGCTGACTTAATATACTTAAATACACTTATGTTACTATAAAGAATTTCAAATGAATTAAATTTGTGTCCATGTTTTTGTACAATAGTCAAATTATCATTGTGAATAACTGCGACGCCTCCTCCTCTACCAGTTAACCGAGGCTGGTGTATGTAGCTGTATACAGGAGGACTAGCTTCATTTAGAGCTACATACTCGTCCTGTTTAACCCATGTTAAACAGAGTATATCAAATGCCTGATCTGATTTTGATGCGAGAGATCTAATATTTAACAGTCCTAGCTTCAGATCAGAGGTGCCGGCTGCATAGTCAGTATGATCCGAGTTTGTGGTCTTCATGTTAATTAAATTATTAAAACAGACTTTGAGTCTTTCTACATTTTTGCTTAGATTGTGAAACAGACACAGTTCTCAATATGGTGAACCCTGAGTGACGACTCATGCAGCTATGCTCATGCACGTTATCCAGCTAGCAGACGGTTGGTTTAGCCTGTCCATCTGCTCCCTGGCCTGGGCTCTGGATTGTCACCGATTAACTAGACCTCTTCTGAGACTATGAGCTATAGTACAGAGAATAGAGAGCTGCACCTTCCCGAGCTGAGCTTTGCCCTCAAAGGTCTTCCAATTATGTATAAAGCCCACATTATTTTCGGAGCACCACCTGGACATCCAGCGGTTCAGCAACCATAACCTGCTGTAAGCTATGTCGCCACGTCTCGTTGGGATGGGACCAGAGCATACTACTTCATCGGACATCGCCTTCACTAATTTAACTCTGTAAAGTTATTCTTACTAACCTCTGACTGACGAGGGCGTATATCGTTAGCTCCAGCATGTACCACTATCTTAGAAAACCTGTGCTGTCTGTTACGTGCAGAAGTAGTGCACGTATGTGTGTGTGTGTAGCGCGGGTATGTGCGCATGCGCGACGGCGGGTAGCGGCGCGTGCGCAATCTCTTCCCCCTTTCTCTCTGTCTCTCCCACTCTCCTTTTTACAGGAAGCCCCGCCCCGATGGAATGTGCCGTGATGTGCGCCGCGATTGGCTGGCCGTGGATCTGTGCGGCTTCTTAAGCTCACGAGTGGAAGTAGACAATGCGCGACTTATACCTTGTGTGTGACTTCCGTGCTCTGTTGATTGGTGAATTATTGAACTGTGTGATTGTTGTTGGAGTGTGATTGACTGGCGAGTGATTGACTGTGTGTTGACGTGTTGGTGTGTGACTGTGTATTTCTTTATTTTGTATTTGTTTTGAGTGATTGTGTGTGTGTTATTGTTTGGTTGGAGAGAGAGCCTGTATGTCGCGCCTTGCCCTCTCTCCTTCCCGTTTGTTGTTTTTGGGTTTTCTTAATTGTTTTTGTGTTAGCATGGATGGAAGTGTTCCTCCCGCTATTGTATATAGTTTTCTTTGTTGTAAATATTGTGTATATATATTGTTTTGTTCTTTTTGTATTTGTATATAGTTACAAGGAAGCAGTAGGGGTTGAGCGCCATTTTTGTTGTCCCCTGTTTTCTCCTGTTTTTTTGTAAGTAGTTAGGAAGCTAGTTTAGTTTTTGTATTTTGATTTCAGTTTTCTTTTTGGTAGTTTAGCTAGCTTGAGGGTGGAGATAGAGGGGGGGTTTTGTTTATTGTTTTGGCTTGGCTCAATCCTGAAGCCCAGAGCTTCCTGTATGTGTGTGTGCATGTGTATTAAAATAAAAACCACGCACGAAATCCTGGTTGTAGGTTCCTTTATTTATAATCAATTTATTATTTTCTTTGTTGCTTCCATTGACCCTAGACCGGGGGTCGTAACAAGTGGGGGCTCGTCCGTTGCCAGTCACTGGCTAACAAGTGGGGGCTCGTCCGTTGCCAGTCACTGGCTAACAAGTGGGGGTTCGTCCGTTGCCAGTCACTGGTTAACAAGTGGGGACTCGTCCTTTGCCAGTTACTGGCTAACAAGTGGTGGCTTGTCTGTTTTTGACTATACCCTGCCTTTGTGTTTGTTTGGCTGCCTTCTTAGATTGGACGGTAGTGGTAGAAACATGGCGTTTGACCTAATTGCCTTTACGCTGGCTCTTAGCCTGGAACAGTTTGACCAGTGTCGTAAGGACGATTTGTTCAGCATTGCTGACTTTTTTGAAGTTGAGGTGCCACGCAGAGGTCTAAAAAGAGAGATTAAAAAAATATTGCTTAATAATTAAATTGAACAGCAGATTTTGCCTGGAGAGCCTGGAGAGTGTGCTGAGGACAAGGACGCTTCAACGCCGACGGAGGTCGACGGTAGGCCATTACCTGCGCCGCAGTCACCTTCCACGCCCCCCAAGCATAAGGTAACCACACCACCAATTGGGGACTCTAACCAGCTTTTGGTTCTTAAAACGAGGGAGGTGGAGCTGGAAATTAAACGAGAGGAAATAGAAGCTCAAAGGTTACGGTTGCGGGAGCTGGAGCTTGAGATGGAGAGGGAGCATTTTCGGCGAGATTTCAGCCGGCTGCACCGGGCTGAGATCGCGCCGGAGAGTTCACCTGCTTCTCCATCATTCGCACAGTTACCTGCAACGGCTGCGCCGGCCTTCTCCTCTCCAGTTTCTGCCCCAGTGACTACCTCCCCACCCCATTTTGACGTCAGCAAGCATATTGTTTTAGTACCTCCTTTTAGAGAGACCGAGGTGGATAGCTATTTCATAGCTTTTGAACGTGTGGCAGCTACGTTACAGTGGCCGAGAGCAATGTGGGCTCTCTTATTACAATGCAAGTTGACTGGTAAAGTGCAGGATGTGTGCTCTGCGTTGCCTGTTGAACAAAGCCTGGATTACGACACGGTCAAGCAAACTGTTCTACGTGCGTATGAATTAGTGCCAGAGGCTTATAGACAAAAATTTAGGTCCCATAAAAAGACAGACAGACAAACATTTGTGGAATTTGCCCGTGAAAAGCAAACACTGTTTGAAAAGTGGTGTGCTGTAATGAAAGCTACCACTTTTGAGGCTCTTAAAGAGTTAATTCTATTGGAGGACTTTAAAGATTGTGTCTATGAAAATGTTGTATTGCACTTAAATGAGCAAAAAGTCACGTCATTATCAGCAGTATATAAGCCATTCATGTTACACGGGTCAGTGGCAGACAGCCCTGAAGGTATTCGCAGATCAGTGTCCATTCTGCGAGATACAGGTGCAGCACAGACTCTGATGTTAGCTGGTACACTTTCACTGTCTCAAAAAACCTACACAGGCACTGATGTTATTTTACGTGGCATAGGACCAGGCTGTATCACAGTCCCACTTCATAACATCTACCTTGAGACAGAAATAGTGAAGGGGAAAGTATGTGTTGGTATTTGTACCGAACTCCCTGTTGAAGGAGTTCAGGTAATTTTGGGTAATGATCTGGCAGGTGGTGTTGTTTTCCCCCGCCCTATTGTGACAGTAAAACCAATAGCTGATGTGAACAATGATTGTGCTTCCATTTCCCCTACATTATTCCCATCATGTGCAGTTACACATGCACAAGCACGAAAGTTTGATGATGATCTCGATTTATCTGAATCTTTCTTGCAAACCACACCTGTCACAGCAAAACTTCATGTCGAACCAATCTTGTCTGATGAAGCTGTGGCACCATTACAGATGGGCCGTTCGCAATTGGCGGCGGCGCAGAGAACTATGTTAACCTGGCTAATTGTGTTCATCTGTGTTGGTGCAGCCTCACTTTTGGTGACAGACATATATTTTATGTTTCTTTATGTGTCTTTTTGTCAAAATGAAGATTTTGACTTTTATGGGTGGGGGTGTTACGTGCAGAAGTAGTGCACGTATGTGTGTGTGTGTAGCGCGGGTATGTGCGCATGCGCGATGGCGGGTAGCGGCGCGTGCGCGATCTCTTCCCCCTTTCTCTCTGTCTCTCCCGCTCTCCTTTTTACAGGAAGCCCCGCACCGATGGAACGTGCCGTGACGTGCGCCGCGATTGGCTGGCCGTGGATCTGCGCGGCTTCTTAAGCTCACGAGTGGAAGCAGACAATGCGCGACTTATACCTTGTATGTGACTTCCGTGCTCTGTTGATTGGTGAATTATTGAACTGTGTGATTGTTGTTGGAGTGTGATTGACTGGCGAGTGATTGACTGTGTGTTGACGTGTTGGTGTGTTGGTGTGTGACTGTGTATTTCTTTATTTTGTATTTGTTTTGAGTGATTGTGTGTGTGTTATTGTTTGGTTGGAGAGAGAGCCTGTGTGTCGCGCCTTGCCCTCTCTCCAAATTCAAATTCAAATTCAAATTTTATTAGTCACATACACAGTCATACACCATATAATATGCAGTGAAATGCTTATACGACCGCCAGTGACCTAAAAAAATAAATAAATAAATAAATAAATAAATAAAATAATAATAATAATAATAATAATAAAAATAAAAGCTTGTACGTAAAATAAATAATCAATAAAAAGGAAATACTAAAGAAATAATTTTAACTAGTAAAAGTAACTGTACAATAAGGGCATAATAAAATATTGCAAAAATATAGAAATATAGGGTAGAGTATATATGTATATAGAATTAAAGTGTCAGTGGTTGTGCAAATATGCATGAAAGGTGACATGTGCAATTGTCCAGATGTATGAGTATTTAGTGCAAGTGTGTATGAATGTGTCCATGATTGTCCAGTCAGTGATGTGAGCTTAAAAGATGTTATTAGTCCTGTGTGGAGGTGTGATTGTGTGATTGAGAGACCTTATCGCCTGCGGGAAGAAACTCCTCCTCAGTCTCTCTGTGTTGGCCTTTAGGGAGCGGAATCGCTTCCCAGACCGCAACAAAGAGAACAGTCCATTACTGGGGTGACTGAGGTCCTTCATGATCTTCCTGGCCTTAGTCCAGCACCGCTTGCTGTAGATGGAGTGCAGGTCAGGGAGCTCAGTGCGGATGATGCGTTCGGCTGATCGCACCACCCTCTGTAGAGCTCGTCTGTCCTGCATTTTGCTGTTCCCGAACCAGGTCGTGATGTTTCCCGTCAGGATGCTCTCTATGGTGCAGGAGTAGAAGTTCCTGAGCACCTTGGAGGGCAGTCTAAAGTCTCTCAAGCGTCTGAGGTGGTAGAGACGCTGCCGGGCTTTTTTCACCACGGTGTTGATGTGACAGAACCATGACAGGTCCTGCGTGATGTGAACACCGAGGTATCTGAAGCTGTCCACTCTCTCCACTGGGCTCCTGTTGATGACGGGGGTCTGGTAGTTCCTCTCCTGCTTTGTACTAAAGTCCACTATCAGCTCCTTTGTCTTACTGACGTTCAGGAGGAGATTGTTCCTCTGGCACCAGTTCTCCAGATTTCTAATCTCCTCTAGGTAGTCCGACTCATCATTGTTGGTGATCAGTCCGACCACGACGGTGTCGTCAGCAAACTTGATGATGGAGGTGGAGTTGGTAGTGGCCACGCAGTCGTGGGTGTACAAAGAGTACAGCAGGGGGCTCAGAACACAACCCTGGGGGGCTCCAGTGCTGAGAGTGAGTGTAGCTGAGACATGTCCGCCCATCCTTACTGCCTGTGGTCTGCCAGTCAGAAAATTGGAGATCCACTGACATATAGATGAGCTCAGTCCCAGGTGCTCCAGCTTCGTGGTGAGTGTCGAGGGAATTATGGTATTAAAAGCAGAGCTGTAGTCGATGAAGACCATTTTAACATAGTTCCCTTTCCTAGTGTCCAGGTGAGTGAGTGATGTGTGGAGGAGATGAGAGATTGCATCGTCTGTGGAGCGGTTCTGACGGTATGCAAACTGTAGTGGGTCCAGTGTGTCAGGTAGTGAAGAAATGATGAAGTCTCTGATAAAGCGTTCAAAGCACTTCATCACTACTGAGGTGAGGGCTACAGGGCGATAGTCATTGAGGGAAGCAGGATGTGGTTTCTTCGGGACAGGAACAATGATGGACTCTTTGAAGCATGTGTGGGGTCACCGACTGAGATAAAGAGATTTTGAATATCTCAGTGAACACAGGTGCTAGCTGGTCTGCGCAGGCTCTGAGAATACGGCCTGAGATGCCGTCTGGTCCTGCTGCTTTCCTGGTGTTCACTCTCTTGAAGGCTCTCCTCACGTCGTGCTCGATGATGAGCGCGTTCCCGGTGCTGGCAGTGTCTTCCTGTCTGCAGCCGTTAGCGCCGCTAGCATTAGCGCCGCTAGCATTAGCGCCGTTAGCATTAGCGCCGTTAGCATTAGCATCGCTAGCGTCTTTAGCTGCAGCCTCGAAGCGAGCATAGAAGGTGTTGAGCTCGTCTGCCAGAGTCGCGTCCGCGTTCGTCAGACCGGATGTTGGTGCTTTATAATCCGTTATTGTTCTTAGTCCCTGCCACAGGCTCCTAGAGTCACTCTGTTGAAGCTGTGACTCTAGTTTTCTCCCGTAGCGCTGCTTCACCTCTTTCACTGCCTTCCGCACGTTGTATGACGCAGCCTTGTACGGTTCCATGTCCCCCGACGCAAGTCCCGTGTTGTAGGCAGCGGTGCGAGATCTCAGAGCGTCGCGGATGGTTTTATCCACCCACGGCTTCTGGTTGGGAAACGTTCTGATAGTCATATTCTCCACCGTATCGTCTACTAGCTTCCCAATAAATCCCACAACCGCTTCCGTAAACACGCTGACGTCATCATCGGAGCTGTTTCTGAACATGTCCCAGTCTGCGTCATCGAGTGCGTCCTGTAACGCGGCCACCGATTGGTCCGTCCAGCGCGCGACCTCCCTCTGAACCGGAAGTTCCTGTTTCAGCCTTTGTTTATATTTTGGCATGAGGAAGATGGCGGCGTGGTCGGATTTACCAAACGCTGGACGAGATTGTGCCTTGTAACCGTCTTTGACTGTGGTATAACAATGGTCCAGTGTCCTTTCGCCCCGTTTGAGGTTGGCACTATTAAAATCCCCCGGCACAATGAGTGCAGCGTCCCGGTGTTGTGTCTGGTGCTGTGTGAGTGCCTCATGCAGCTCGCATAAGGCAGTGTCAGTGTCTGCTTGTGGGGTGATGTAAACTGCACTGATTATGACCGATGTGGATTACTCCCGTGGAAGATAAAAAGGACGACACATGATGGACAGTAGTTCCAGGTTTGGTGTGCAGGAGCGTGTAAGAGGAACAACGCTCGCGCTGTTGCACCAGCTGTTGTTCACCATTAAGCACACGCCGCCTCCCCTTGACTTCCCCGAGTCCCGCGTCCTGTCCATGCGGTGAACCGAGAAGAACTCGGCTGGTTGTATGGCGTGGTCTGGCACCGCTGGGTTCAGCCATGTCTCGGTGAAGCAGAGAAGGTTGCAGTCCCGAATGTCTCTCTGGAACTTTATCCTGGCCCTGAGGTCATCGAGTTTGTTCTCCAGTGACTGGACGTTGGCGAGCAGGATGCTAGGCAGAGGTGTGCGGTGTGCACGGGTTTTCAGCCGGTTCCTCACGCCAGCTTGTCTCCCTCGAGGCCTCCGCTTCGCGTCGCGTCCATTGTTCTCCCTCAGGATCTCACTCGGCCAGCTCGGATCCGGAGTTAAAAACGTCGAATTGTGAGTACATTGTATACCAATAGAAACAAGAGTGTCTCTATCATACCTAATGTACTCAATGGTGATGATTTTGCCGATTTTAAAACACTGAAAACTAACTTAAAGAACAAAAACAAAGAAAAGGTGGTCGGAGCAGTCGTGACGGCAGCCGACCTCACCGGCACCATCTTGGTTATAGGAGACTCTATACTGAAGCACGTGACATTTTTGGGTTTTCTTTATTGTTTTTGTGTTAGCGTGGATGGAAGTGTTCCTCCCGCTATTGTATATAGTTTTCTTTGTTGTAAATATTGTGTATATATATTGTTTTGTTCTTTTTGTATTTGTATATACAGTGGTGTGAAAAACTATTTGCCCCCCTCCTGATTTCTTGTTCTTTTGCATGTTTGTCACACAAAATGTTTCTGATCATCAAACACATTTAACTATTAGTCAAAGATAACACAAGTAAACACAAAATGCAGTTTTTAAATGAGGGGTTTTATTATTTAGGGAGAAAAAAAATCCAAACCTACATGGCCCTGTGTGAAAAAGTAATTGCCCCCAGAACCTAATAACTGGTTGGGCCACCCTTAGCAGCAATAACTGCAATCAAGCGTTTGCGATAACTTGCAACGAGTCTTTTACAGCGCTCTGGAAGAATTTTGGCCCACTCATCTTTGCAGAATTGTTGCAATTCAGCTTTATTTGAGGGTTTTCTAACATGAACCGCCTTTTTAAGGTCATTCCACAACATCTCAATAGGATTCAGGTCAGGACTTTGACTAGGCCACTCCAAAGTCTTCATTTTGTTTTTCTTCAGCCATTCAGAGGTGGATTTGTTGGTGTGTTTTGGGTCATTGTCCTGCTGCAGCACCCAAGATCGCTTCAGCTTGAGTTGACGAACGGATGGCCGGACATTCTCCTTCAGGATTTTTTGGTAGACAGTAGAATTCATGGTTCCATCTATCACAGCAAGCCTTCCAGGTCCTGAAGCAGCAAAACAACCCCAGACCATCACACTACCACCACCATATTTTACTGTTGGTATGATGTTCTTTTTCTGAAATGCTGTGTTACTTTTACGCCAGATGTAACGGGACACGCACCTTCCAAAAAGTTCAACTTTTGTCTCGTCGGTGCACAAGGTATTTTCCCAAAAGTATTGGCAATCATTGAGATGTTTTTTAGCAAAATTGAGACGAGCCTTAATGTTCTTTTTGCTTAAAAGTGGTTTGCGCCTTGGAAATCTGCCATGCAGGCCGTTTTTGCCCAGTCTCTTTCTTATGGTGGAGTCGTGAACACTGACCTTAATTGGGGCAAGTGAGGCCTGCAGTTCTTTAGATGTTGTCCTGGGGTCTTTTGTGGCCTCTCGGATGAGTCGTCTCTGCGCTCTTGGGGTAATTTTGGTCGGCCGGCCACTCCTGGGAAGGTTCACCACTGTTCCATGTTTTTGCCATTTGTGGATAATGGCTCTCACTGTGGTTTGCTGGAGTCCCAAAGCTTTAGAAATGGCTTTATAACCTTTCCCAGACTGATAGATCTCAATTACTTTTGTTCCTGAATTTCTTTGGATCTTGGCATGATGTCTAGCTTTTGAGGTGCTTTTGGTCTACTTCTCTGTGTCAGGTAGCTCCTATTTAAGTGATTTCTTGATTGAAACAGGTGTGGCAGTAATCAGGCCTGGGGGTGACTACAGAAATTGAACTCAGGTGTGATAAACCACAGTTAAGTTATTTTTTAACAAGGGGGGCAATCACTTTTTCACACAGGGCCATGTAGATTTGGAGTTTTTTTTCTCCCTTACTAACGTAAACCTTCATTTAAAAACTGCATTTTGTGTTCAATTATGTTATCTTTGACTAATAGTTAACGGTTTTTGATGAGCAGAAACATTTAAGTGTGACAAACATGCAAAAGAATAAGAAATCAGGAAGGGGGCAAATAGTTTTTCACACCACTGTAGTTACAAGGAAGCAGTAGGGGTTGAGCGCCATTTTTGTTGTCCCCTGTTTTCTCCTGTTTTTTTGTAAGTAGTTAGGAAGCTAGTTTAGTTTTTGTATTTTGATTTCAGTTTTCTTTTTGGTAGTTTAGCTAGCTTGAGGGTGGAGATAGAGGGGGGGTTTTGTTTATTGTTTTGGCTTGGCTCAATCCTGAAGCCCAGAGCTTCCTGTATGTGTGTGTGCGTGTGTATTAAAATAAAAACCACGCACGAAATCCTGGTTGTAGGTTCCTTTATTTATAATCAATTTATTATTTTCTTTGTTGCGTCCCTTGACCCTAGACCGGGGGTCGTAACACTGTCCTAGAGCCCTAAGATTATCTGCTATGTCCGGTGCTCTGGCTCCCGGGATACACCTAACCACTGCCGCTGGCGCCCCTAAAGGTCTAGCTAATGTCACGTGCTTCAGTATAGAGTCTCCTATAACCAGAGCTCTTTCAGGTTTCTCAGCGGGTGCAGCACTGAGGAGAGCAAACCTGTTGGACACGTGAAGCGCAGAGGAGGTGTGCTCTGGTGGGCTAGCCTTAACATTAGCTTTGGCTGAACAAGTATGCCACCGAGTCGTCACCCTCTCGCCCCGCTGTGAGGGCTCTAATGCCGGAGTTGGGGGCTGGTTATCTCCACCTGCGGCACCCAGACTGTCTGCTACAGGAATAACGCTGCTCTCACGCTCTCTAACCCTCTCTAAATTCTGGAAGCGCTCCTCTAACGCTGATATCTTCCCTGTCAGCGTGCTACCTAACACACACCTATCACAAGTAAAATTATCGCTAATGACGGAGGGAGAATGTCTAAACATCCTGCACTCCACACACTGAACGAGCTGAATATTATCCATTATATTGTACCTGAGTCGGAGTTTAGTTGTTTGGAGCTGAATTCCATTTGTTGTCTTAGAAGAAGAAACGTCCAATAGTATGAAGATGTAAAAACTAGTTGCTATTAATATTATTATTGTATAAAAAAAAACCTATGTAATTTAAACACTGATACAAACGTGAAACTTTCGCGTCAACGATACAACAACAGGAAGCTGCGTCACCAAAAGGACATTCCTTTTTGGTTTCTGTAATTTTTTAATTATATTTGCGTACTGACTGGGCCAGCCCACATTGGCCAGCACCCAACCGTGTGTGTGTGTGTGTGTGTGTGTGTGTGTGTGTGCAATAAGGAGGTGTTATCAATGTAACATTAATCATGTACAGTAGCACGTTTACTATTCATAGCTAAAGCAAAGGTAATAATACTAAATAAATTAATAAATTCACCGAACCACTATTGCAACTACTAATAATAATGAATGGAGAAAGTGGAGCAAAAGAGAATCATTATTGATGCAAAAGAAGGAGAGAAGAAAATTAAGAATAAATACATATCAGTATTTACAGTTTGAGCTTGACATGAGCTCATGAGTTTATGAACTCTCTCACTTGCTGTCAATAGGCATTTAAGAGAGATAAACAGATTATTGGCTTCAGTAGAAATGCAATACCTGAGATTTAAACATGACAGCCCCCTTCAGGTAATGTACGTCATGTGACTGAAAACGTCACAGCAAGTCGTGGGATCCCTTTCCTTGAGACACATATTCTTAATGGCCACATCTGTAAATTCCTAGATCACTGAAAAAAGAGAAACTATCACCCATGCTGTAAGTATCAGTGCAATTAACCGGTAAAGATTCACCTGTCTGACAGGGAACACCCTTTCTGTAGATGCGGTCATATTATTTCACCAGTTTTGACGCGTACCTTTGTCTTAAAGTTTCACTCACACGACAGAATCTCTTTGTCTCTTGTAGTTTATTTTGTCAGCATCAAAGAATCAACACTTCATACAGTCGTCTTGAGTAAATCCACTGTGATTACAGACACCAGTTGCTGCATCTTGCAAATCTCTGACTTTTACAACAACCTATTTGCTGTATCTTATAAATGACAGTCTTAGCTTATGTATATAACAACACTCTTGTTGTATATCTCTACTTACGGGAGCTTACGGTTACAACAACCTAGTTGTTGTATCTTACATTTCCAGCTTACGGTCAAAAGCTTGTGTTTCCGTAGCCTTCCGCATCTAAACTGAACTCTCTATTATATGACAGTCACACAAATGCATGTAATAGTAGAATGACATCACAGACCAACTTACAATTGTCAAAATGGATGCATGACTAAGAAATATAAAGCTTATGGCTTATGTAACAACTTAATGCTTAATGCTTTACTAATGAATAGAACAAGGTAGAATGAATGAAATAACAAATAAAATAAAATAAAATAAACACAACAACAAATTCATAACAAGTACGATATGGCTCTTACATTCCAGCCCCTAATTGACAGGCATGGAGACTGACAATTACAATTTGTGGTTTTTTTTTGTTTTTTTTGATAAAGCCATTAAATCAAACATTCTTAACCTTCTAAACGTTTTAAATCTTGTAAATGTATAATATTTATCTCAGGTGTTTATATTTGCATGTCAGATTTCATAACATATTACCACACATTTAACAGTCCATTTCATATATGAGGCACAGCTTGTCGATGGGTCTTTCCAGAGTGTTGGTCTTAGTTTTAACTACCACACGTCTCTGGGAACACTTTCGTGATTTATCCGATAACCCATGAATTTCGTGGAGAAAACTCATCAGTTATTAAATCTCCAATCGAGAGGTTTTTTTTGTTTTGAAACCATTTTTGCCGCTCCTGGAGCAAGGGCAAGTATTCACGTACCCATCGCTTCCAGAGCAGGTCTGATAGATGCTGGATCTGCTTCTCCCTGCGACGTGCATAGATGTCTTCCTTTTTGAAACATCCAGGTGGCAGGTTTGGCTGTTTTTTCATCAGCGGCAGGTGGTTAGATGTCAGAGGTTCCAGATCTGTGGGATCCTCCGAGACAGTAGTGAGGGGTCGGTTATTCATTATCGCTTCTACTTCACACATGAATGTATGCAGGCTCTCGTCAGTTAATGTTTGTTCTTTCAGTACTGATCTCAAAATCTTTCTAACTGACCTAATCTGTCTTTCCCATATTCCACCAAAGTGAGATCCAGAGGGCGGGTTCAATGTCCACTGTATGTTCCTTTTAGTAAGGAAGCTTTCAATTTGTGACTGATTCCATTGCTGAATAGCCTCGCGCAGTTCAGTCTCAGCGCCCATGAAGTTTGTTCCATTGTCACTTCGCATCACTGACACCTGACCTCTCCTGCTTATAAAGCGTCGCATGGCATTCACACAAGAGTCTGTGTCAAGCGAATGAGCAACTTCAATGTTCACGGCTCTTGTTGTCAGACAAATGAAAAGTACGCCATATCTTTTAACGTTACTTCTGCCACGTTTGACCTCGAAGGGTCCGAAGTAGTCTACTCCCACATTGGTGAAGGGTGGGTGGTCTGGTATTATTCTGTCGAGTGGCAATTCTGACATTTTTGCTCACATGCTTTAGCTCTAGACTTCCTGCATATCACACACCTGGAGAGAAACTGTCTTACGAGTGAGTTAGCAGTCAGAATCCAGTATTTCTGCCGCAATTCTGAAAGCATGTAATTTCTGCCACATCTTGTCATGAACGTCTCTTAATATTAACGTTGTGATATGTGAGTTTTTAGGTACAATGACTGGGTGTTTAACGTGCTCTGGCATTGCGGACCTGCCGAGACGTCCTCCGACTCTCAGCAATCCATCCTGTAGCACTGGGTCCAGTTTGGACAAGCAATTGTTTCTTTTTACAGATGCCTTGCGTTTTTGCTGTGTGGAAATTTCCTGTTTGAGTTCTGCTGCTGTTTTATTCTTTTGCAACATGAGAATTTCTTGTCTTTGAGTAAACTTAATGATTTCGTTTTCTGCTCTAGTTAGGTCTTGAATTGTTAGTGACTTGTGATTTTCTGTCTTTGGGTTATCTACTTGTGTTTTGACCCTTTCTGTTTTTTGTTTGAGCATGTCTCTGATGCGAAGGATCCAGGCAACGGATCTTTTTAACTTGTGCCAATCAGAGTGATGATTAATCAGTTTACTCACTGCGTCTGCGTATGTGCATTTTGTAACACTCACAATATTCACTAAAGCTGAGAGTTTAATTTCATCATCGTTTTCATCAAAATTTTCTTTTATTGATGTGTCATGAATATTTTCAGGCCATTTGCACTCTGCTTCTTTGAGAAAGGAGGGACCATGGATCCAGTTAACATTTTTCATGAAGTTTTCACATGATACCCCCCTGGAGGCAGAATCAGCTGGGTTTTTTGAGGTATTAACGTACCTCCATTGCTGTGACTTGGTTGACTCTCTAATAATGGCGATTCTGTTGGCCACAAAGGTTTTAAAACGAAGTGTTTTGTTATCGATGTATCTCAAAACAGTTGTACTGTCAGTCCAAAACATAGAGTCCAGCAATTTCAATTCTAGCTGTTCTTTCAACATTTTGTCATTTTTTACAGCGACCACTGCCGCAGTCAGTTCCATTCGTGGAATGGTGGTTTGTTTCAGGGGTGCTACACGGGAGTTCCCCATCATGAATGCACAATGTGTAAGTCCATCAGCGTTTACTAACCTGAGGTATGAGACAACTCCGTATCCCATTTCACTTGCATCCGAGAAGTGGTGGAGTTGTGCTGTAGCTGTAACTCCAAAGTCGGCTGGTTTTATGCACCTTGCTATGCTGAACTCGGACAGTCTGTGCAGCTCTTGCAGCCAGGTTTTCCATGCAAACTGCTCGGGAATGTCATCATCCCAGGCTAGTTTTTCTTTACATAACTGCTGCATTGAGATTTTAGCTGGCAGTATGGCAGGTGAGAGAAAGCCTAACGGGTCGTATGTTAAGCTAGTGATTAACAGGATTCCTCATCTTGTCACAGGTCGTTCCTTTAAAATAATCTTAAACTTGAAAATGTCTGAATCAATGCACCACAGCACCCCCAGAGCTCTCTCAATGGGCAGTGCATCTTTACTCAAGTCTAAGTCTCTCATGTCTTTGATCCTTTCGCTCTCGGGAATGACAGTCAGTAGGGCACGGCTGTTGGTTGCCCATTTTGTGAGGTTAAACCCTCCGCTTGCACAGAGACTTGTGAGATCATTGTATAGGGCAACTGCTTGGTCATGACTCGAGACGGATTTCAGGCAGTCGTCTACATAAAAGTTTTTAAGCACTGTATTAACTGCCACAGCAGATGCATTGCTGCGGTTTTCTTCTGCTGTCTTTCTGAGGGCGAAGTTAGCAACACTAGGCGACAATTTTGCACCGAACAGATGAACTACCATTTTATTTTCAAATAAGTTTTGGTTCACATCTCCGTTCGGGCCACCATAGGAAGCGCAGCAGATCTGTGTCCTTCTCTGGGACTCTCACTTGATAGTACATGGCTTCTACTATTGCGTCCTTTTTCTTGGACTTTATTTTTGTTAAATATTAGATCTCTCGCATCAAAAGCAGTTATTGTTAATGAAATTATCACAGATCAGGCGTTTGATATACTCTGTTTAACTGAAACATGGGTTAAACAGGATGAGTATGTAGCTCTAAATGAAGCTAGTCCTCCTGGATACAGCTACATACACCAGCCTCGGTTAACTGGTAGAGGAGGAGGCGTCGCAGTTATTCATAATGATAATCTGTCTATCGTACAAAAACACCGACACAAATTTAACTCATTTGAAATTCTCTATAGTAACATAAGTGTATTTAAGTATATTAAATCAGCTCAGTCGATTCCACTAATTATAATTTACAGACCTCCAGGGCCGTATTCTGAATTTCTTAGTGAATTTGCAGATTTCATCTCAGACCTGGTCGTTTCTGTAGACAAAGTGTTAATTGCTGGAGATTTTAACATTCATTTTGAGAATCCAGAAGACCCTCTGAGAACAGCATTTATGTCCATACTGGGCTCAGTAGGTGTAAATCAGTGTGTAGTAGGACCCACTCATAAACCAGGGCACACTTTAGACTTAATAATATTTTTCGGATTAAGTATAAGAAATGTATTCACAATTCCACTGTCTGAAATTATCTCAGATCACTATCTTGTCTCCATTCAAGTGTGTCACAGTGATAATGTACGCACAGCACCGCGCTACCGCATTAAACGTACATTCACATCAACTACCACACAGAGTTTTATCAGTAATCTCCCAGAGTTATCAACTTCGATTAGGTCACCGTCTGACCCCACAGAACTCGATCAGGCGACTGAATATTTAGACTCGACATTTCGTTGTACCTTAGATAATGTAGCTCCAGCTAAAAGAAAAATTATTAGAGATAAGAAACTCGCTCCCTGGTATAACGATCACACGCGCACTTTAAAACAGACCGCTCGGAAATTAGAGCGTAAATGGCGTCAAACTAAATTGGTAGTATTTCAAATTGCATGGAAAGAGAGCATCCTGAACTATAGGAAAGCTCTTAGTGTAGCTAGATCAACGTATCTCTCCACTCTTATAGAAGAAAATAAAAATAATCCTAGATTTTTAATACCGTAGCCAAATTAACCAGAAATAAGACCACTACAGAAATCTCCACAACAACATCATGCAATAGTGAGGACTTCATGAACTTTTTTAATAATAAAATTGTAAATATCAGGCATAAAATTCAGGCTTTGAAACCGAACAATGTAAATGATACAGATGTTAACCTAGCCATGTCTGACTCAAACCTAGAATACTTTACTCCCCTTGAAGAGAATGAACTAATTTCACTCATCTCTTCTGCAAATTCATCAACCTGTATATTAGATCCTATACCGACACATTTTCTCAAACAGATAGTACCAGTAATAACAGAACCGCTGTTGAGAATAATTAATTCCTCACTCCTCACAGCATTGGTTATGTTCCAAAATCTTTTAAATTAGCAGTTATCAAGCCAATAATTAAGAAACCTGACCTCGACCCCTGTCAGCTGTCCAATTACAGGCCAATATCAAACCTCCCCTTTATCTCTAAGATTCTGGAAAATATAGTAGCAGAGCAGCTATGCTCATATCTACATAGAAATGGCATACATGAACTGTATCAGTCAGGATTTAGGCCTCATCACAGCACAGAAACAGCACTCGTTAAAGTAGTAAATGACCTCCTATTGGTCTCTGATCAGGGTTGTGTAACTATGCTTGTATTACTCGACCTCAGCGCAGCTTTTGACACTATTGATCATGCTATTCTTCTTCACAGATTAGAAAATGTAGTAGGAATTAAGGGTACAGCCCTCTCCTGGCTCAGATCCTATTTGACCGATCGTTATCAGTATTTAGACTTAAATGGTGATTATTCTGCATGTTCTCTAGTGGAGTTTGGCGTTCCGCAGGGTTCAGTTTTAGGCCCACTGCTTTTTTTCCCTTTACATGCTTTTTCTGGGCAACATAATCCGTAACCATGGTATTAGTTTTCATTGTTATGCTGACGACATACAGCTATACGTCTCAACAAAACCTGATGAGAAAAACCATCTTACTAAAGTTGAGCAATGTGTGCAGGACATAAGAAATTGGATGCTAATTAACTTCCTTCTGCTTAATCTGGATAAGACAGAAGTTCTAGTCATAGGACCGCATACAGCTAGGAGTAAAATCTTAGATCACACCGTAACTTTAGATGGCCTTTCTGTTCCATCAAGTGCAACAGTAAAAGACCCCGGGGTGATTATAGATTCCAGCCTTTCATTTGAAGCTCATGTAGATAATATCACCAGGATAGCATTCTTTCAGCTCAGAAATATTGCCAAGATAAGAAATATATTGTCGCTAAATGATGCAGAAAAACTAGTTCATGCTTTTATCACTTCTAGGTTGGACTATTGTAATGCCTTACTGTCTGGTTGTTCAGTTAGGTGCATAAACAAGCTTCAGCTAGTCCAGAATGCAGTAGCGAGAGTCCTCACTAGAACCAGAAGATATGAGCACATCACACCTATCCTATCTTCACTACATTGGCTCCCTGTGAAATTTCGCATTGATTTTAAAATACTACTCTTGACATATAAAGCATTAAATGGTCTCGCACCGCAGTATCTGAGCAAACTGCTAGTGTCTTACGATCCGCCACGCCTACTTCGGTCAAAGGATGCAGGCTGCTTGTCAGTCCCGCGTATTATGAAAACTACAGCTGGGGGCAGAGCTTTTTCTCACAAAGCCCCAAAATTATGGAATAGTCTTCCAAATAGTGTTCCGGACTCAGACACAGTCTCAGTGTTTAAGTCTAGGCTCAAAACCTATTTATTTAGCCAAGCATTTTTATAAATAGATTTGCCATAAGGTAAAGGAGCAGATCTGGGGGACTCATGAACGTAGAGTATTATGGTGAACTGGTATGTTTAGATGCTGTCTTCCTCAGTCTCATTTGATCACTCAGGTTTGTTGACGGTGAGGTGATTGTTTGCTTTACATCTCAGGGAGCCCTCATGTTTGTGTTTCCTTCTCGCTCTCCGTTTTAGTTATGCTGTCATAGTTAGTCCTGCCGGAGTCCCTGCTTGCACTCTACAGTAAATATACATTCACATTATACATTGTGACTGTGACCATACCTAATTGCAATCTCTCCTCCTCTTCTCTTTCTCCCCCTCTTTCTCTTTCCTCTCTCCCCCTGTCTCCCCCTTTCACTCTTTCTCTCTCTCTCTCTCTCTCTGTCGAGCTACACATGTCGTTCCTGAGCTGCCAGTGATCCAGACTCCCTCTGCCCTCCGGACCTGTCTGATCCATCCTGGTGCCCCGTTTCTGGTTGGAGGTCTCGTCGCATGGATGCCCCGTGTGTCTCTTTGGGATGTGTCTGATGACTGGGGATGATTCTCTCTACTTAGAAGATGGTTCTGGCCTCGACTGGTGTTGTCAGCTGTTTCTCTGAGGACTTGACAATTCGATAGTTCAGGACTGGAACTTTCTACAAGTCTATCTGAGTCTCCAATAACTACTGGACTCCATTTTACATCAACTATTATAACATCAATTACCATCAACTATTATAGCTGAACCTAACACGTAATACTGTATAAATGCAGATAATTTCCTGCTATCTGTTTCACCCAGATGAGGCGGGGTTCCCTGTTGAGTCTGGTTCCTCTCAAGGTTTCTTCCTATTACCATCTCAGGGAGTTTTTCCTTGCCACTGTCGCCCTCGGGCTTGCTCACCAGGGACTATCTGAACATTTTGATTCATACACATTCACATTCCATACAAACTTAAATAATTCTTTTGATTGTGTAAAGCTGTTTTGAGACAATGTCAATTGTTAAAAGCGCTATACAAATAAAACTGAATAGAATTGAATTGAATTGAATTTTAACGGGTACAATGGGGAGGATGCAATTACCTCCAGCCCCAGTGAGCGCATTTGGTGTACTCACAGCAGGTGGTGTATTTGTTGTGTCACTTTCAGTTTCGTTTCTGCGGGCGCTCGTAACTGACTGCGCCGTGGCTGGCATGGCTATGTGTAGCATGCGTGGATGTGACTTTGAACACAATGAACATATAATTTTTCTGGTACAGTCTTTCCACAAATGATAATTTCTTAAACATCCGAAACAGAATCTGTTTCTTTTTAAGAATTCTACTTTGTCTTTGTATATCTTATCATTAAATTGGAAGCAATCGTCTAAGATATGCTCCCCTTTACAATGTGCGCACGGTTTAGTGAAGGCGCTGACAGGTAATGTACCGGCATTCTTCATTGTAATCAAGTCTTTGGGAATTTTACCAACCTGTCTGTCCTCGGTTGCGACGCTGACCCTGGGTTTTCCTTGGCCCCTTTGTTTGGGTCCTTGAAGGGATGTGTGACTGGGTTTTCTGTCGCTGGTTGCGGCGTCCAGGTCCGTAGAGTGAGCGCTGCTTAGGTGCGCATTGCTCGATTCAGTTACTGCGCTCTCGTTCGAAGTCTGCTCTCGGCTGTTACCTGTTGAGTTGGAAAGGTGAGAGTGCGCGCTGCTCGGACGCTCGCTGCTCGATTCAATGAGTGCGATCTTGTTCGCAGGCTGCGCTCGGCTGTTGCATGTTGAGTTGGAAAGGTGAGAGTGCGCGCTGCTCAGGCACGCGCGCTGCTCGATTCAATGAGTGCGCTCTTGCTCTTGGGCGATCGGCTGTCGTATTTGCGATCTTGACGTTGAAGCACTCTTAATTTAGCTTATGAAATATAAAGCTTATGGCTTATGTAACAACTTAATGCTTAATGCTTTACTAATGAATAGAACAAGGTAGAATAAATGAAATAACAACAAATAAAATAAAATAAACACAACAACAAATTCATAACAAGTACGATATGGCTCTTACACTTACAAACTTTCAGAGGGAGCTTTAGTGATAAATTAGTAGATTTGCTTGATTAGATGGTTGAATATTATCCATTCCAACATCACTCAAAAAATGGTGGAGGAGGCTCTTGTTCTTCTTGACTGTCAGTGTATAGATTGCTGCAAGGTGTGCATTTAGTGCAGTACAAGAGTAGCTACAAATAGTGACTGGAGGACATGCCATAGGAACATGTTGCTCCATTGAGGGTAAAGAGTGCTTCCAGCCAACAGCACCTGCGGGAGCATAAATTCTTTCAGAAGAAGCAGCGTAAAATTGGGTGCAAACTTCCTTTTTTATTATAAAGTTTAATAGCAAATCATACAAGTAAACAGAATGTAGTGGGTTCAGTTGATTGCCAGCAGTCCACCTATTGGTGCAAGGTATCTGAAGACTCTGAAAACGCTGCCGTTAACATCACAAAAGTTAGTGCTGTGGATATATATGGTTTTTGAAGATGCTGCCGTTTTTATCGAGGACTGCCTGTTTGTTTTGTGTTATGCTGATTTAGTGCCCCGCCTTTAATGTATGGTTCGTTGATTTGTTTTGACCAAGTAAGCCAGGCTCTTTGCTTGGCATACTTAAGTTGTCTTGTTTTTTTTCTTGTTTTCTTTTGCATTTTTTCAAAAGAACGTGGATTGTTTTGATTTCTTTCTTTTTGTTTTTGTTGTGTAGAACAGTCATTCTCAATCAACGTAATTGAATGCATGTATTTTGTTACAGTTGACCTTCAGTGGTGACTAATTGGTAAACTTGATGTCTCATTAATCTTTGTCTCATTTTTTGGTATTTTTTTACATCTTCTCCATGTCTCCTGCCTACTATCGAAGTAATTGAACCTGTGTGCTTTATACCTAAGTTGAGTGGTTTAAATATTATCTTTTTGTACCTGGGATGGGTTCCCAGGGCTGCGTACTCGGATTTTCTAGTGTTAAATACACCTTGCCGCCACAAGAAGCAAGATAAATAAAATATGTGGTTAGGCTACAGTCTACAGGCTAGAAGCTGAGACTAATCCTCAAGCTAATACAGTGGAACCTTGGATTGCGAGCATAATTGTTTCCAGAAGCGTGCTTGTATTTCAAAATACTCGCCTATCAAATTGTATTAACCCCATAAGAAATAATGGAAACTCTGACAATTCATTCCACAACCCAAAAATATTCATAAAAATAATTATTACAAAATATAAAGTAAAAATAAAACAAATTAACCTGCACTTTACCTTTAAAAAGTGTAGTAACACAGAGCCGAGTTACAGAGTAACTTATTACTGATTACTTATTATTGACAACAACAGAAAGGCATGAAGTTAAGTTATAACAAAAACGAATGACACACGTGCTCTCTGCTTCCCGCTTTCAGCTGCTTGTTCTCCGCTTTTTTTGAACATGCAAGTCCTTACCATTACTGCCATCTAGTGGATAGGTGAACAATAAACCCACTTTACTACTACATTTACATTTAGGCATTTAGCAGACGCTCTTATCCAGAGCGACTTACAATTTTATCTCATTACACATCTGAGCAGTTGAGGGTTAAGGGCCTTGCTCAAGGGCCCAACAGTGGCAACTTGGTGGTTGTGGGGTTTGAACCTGGGATCTTCCGAACCGTAGTCCAATCCCTTAACCACTGAGCTACCCCTGGCCCTACTAAAAGAATCCTAACTGCATTGATGCAGAGAGAGGAGAGGAGGAAGCGGGGAGGGGGGCTGTTGTGTAGGACACACACACAACACACACACACACACATACATACACAAACAGACACCTCTGCGCGAGCACATACACACATACAAACACAAAATAAAAGAGGCTTTAGAGGAAAACCATTGGCTAAGTTGTGATCACGTGACTCTCTGCGTCAAAACACCAGGATTGTGCACAATTCAGAATTTGAGAATTGGTCGCCATTCAATTCATGAGTTGGAATTTGAATTGAATTGACTCCGCCCCACAGGAAGTTGAAGTTGAATTGGTGTTGGAATGACAGGAAGTGGAATTAAATTCATGGCAATTCAAAGACATGTTTTCCACACAGTAATACAACAGAAAGAATGTGTTGAATCTCACATACGATTACATAAATTTTGTAATTTAATAGCATAATTTAATTACACATAACTAGTCACTCCTCAACCCTGCATACATTTTGTTCCAACATATAGATAATGATCAAATTCTTGAAATAAATTACTCCCTCAATGTTTGATTAGTTTTGTTCAAAATGTTATTTTAATTTCAAAGTAATAAAATAACACAAAGTCGAGTGTTGACCATCAAATTGTGTAGAAAAGAAGCTTTCAAACAAATGTCCACCTCAAATTGTTTGGCAACCATTTTAAATACTTGGTTAAAGCAAAGCATTCTGGGATATGGAGTCACGTTCCATTGTGTTCCACAAAATTACAATTCTAATAAATCAAACTTAATTATGTGTTCTGTGACTAGAGCTTTTAACATTGCTGGAGGGAAACATTTCCTGTTAATGTAATCTGTACAAGTAGTTCAAACTAATATCATTTATAGAATATGTAATGAAATCATATCTGACATATATTGTAAAGCTTCATTGTTAAACACTTCACTTATGTATATGAATTTCTTTGAATTTGTATTGAATTGCAATTCTGCTTCCTTTAATTCAATTCCGAATTGTAATTCTAGATCCTGTTTTTGACATCAATTTAAATTCAATTCAAATTCAAGAATTGAATTGGAATTTAGGAGTCATTCTCAATTCAATTCTGAATTGTGCACAAGTTTTCAAAACACTGCGTGCCGCATGATCCTAGATTATATTTGGTACGTAAATCAAGACTTGCTGTTTATCAAGAGCATTTTTATAGAGAAATTTTGCTCATCTTGCGGAACGCTTGCAAACTGGGTTATTTACAGTCCGAGGATCCACTGTACAAGTAAACAGAGATGACCCAAAAACAAATCCGGATTTGGCAACACAAGTCCAAACTAAACTGAAGCACAGATTTTAAATAGAGCAACTAATCAGAAATTGTCAAAAACCAGTGCACATAGCGAACTACACTCTGGAACAAAGTCAACATAAAAGTCCCACAACACAAAAGTTGATGCAAAAGCAGGAATAAATATCGGGAAAACCATGACAATTTACACTAATTGGACAAACTATTCTAAAGTTTTATAGTTATAGCAATACCAGCAAAACATATGTGAAATATGGCTAAAACAACAAGTAATTTGTCAAATAAATGTTTCAAATCTGTTTCAGAGGCTTATAAAGTACAGTTTTAATGCGCAATGACAAAATCCTCAGGATTTAGGATGTTGTTTAAAATGTCTTAAACATTATTGAGGGTGAGGAAAAATTTAAATGTTTACATACAAAATACAAAGTTTACATGTCTACAAACATTAACACAGTTTGTGTGTGTGATACATGCAATGTTTTACAAAGAGTACAAGAGGACTGATGTGAACTCTACACACGGCAGACAGCGTGTTATACAGTAATCCTCTATTAATCCTCTATTACTCATATAAATCATATCGGAAACCTAGAATTATTTTTCTTATCCCAAAACTTTACTTTAATTTCTATACATAAATAAAGTAAAATAAGTTTAAGCAAACAGCCAAACGCTGTTAACATGTATGTGATTGTTTTGTAATCTCTTGGTGTCGTGTTCATTGAAGGTTGATGAACTTCCCAGCGTCACATGTTTTAGATCTTAAGTCATGTTTTACATATATACAGTATGTATTGTGGCATGGGCGGGGCGGCGGCTGGCGACCGTCATGCCTTGCGGGAGGGGCTCTTTTTGTGTTCACCCTGTTTGGGAAGTTGGCTTAGGTTAGTGGCATCAGCCAAGTTGAGTGTGTGAGTGTGTGTGCTATCTCAGTGAATGTTCTGCTCATGCTATACGTGGTATATGTGGTAATAACGTACTCCCAGCCATTGCATTGGGCAGCAATAAAGCTCATTCGTCTCTCCAACATCCTTTCCGGTGGTAAAATGCTACAATATATACAGTGGGGCAAAAAAGTATTTAGTCAGCCACCAACTGTGCAAGTTCTCCGACTTAGAAAGATGAGTGAGGCCTGTAATTTTCATCATAGGTATACCTCAACTATGAGAGAAAGAGAAAAAATAAAGCTCGGCCACTCCAGGACCTTGAAATGCTTCTTGTAAAGCCACTTCTTCATTGCCCGGGTGGTGTGTTCCTCCCCCTTTCATTCTTTCCTTCAGAAAGGGGGTCTGGTCCCTTTGCAGAAAAACAGCCCCAGAGCATGATGCTTCCACCCCCATGCTTCACAGTAGGAATGGTGTTTCAACTCCATTCTTTCTCTTCCAAACACGACAAGTTGAGTTTTTACCAAAAAGTTCTATTTTGGTTTCATCTGACATTCTCCCAGTCCTCTTCTGGATCATCCAAATGCTCTCTAGCAAACCTCAGACGGGCCTGGACATGTACTGGCTTAATCAGGGGGACACGTCAGGCACTGCAGGATTTGAGTCCCTGGCGGTGCAGTGTATTACTGATGGTAGCCTTTGTTACTTTGGTCCCAGCTCTCTGCAGGTCATTCACTAGGTCCCCCCTTTTGGCCATAGTGGAGTTTGGAGTGTGACAGTTTGAGGTTGTGGACACGTGTCTTTTATACTGATAACGAGTTTAAAAAATGCCATTAATACAGGTAACGAGTGGAGGACAGAGGAGCCTCTTAAAGAAGAAGTTACAGGTCTGTGAGAGCCAGAAAACCTGCTACTTATATTACCAAGGAATTTAACAATTAATTAATTAAAAATCATTAAAAACCTACAATGTGATTTGCTGGATTATATATATATATATATATGTATATATAGTTTTTTCAACAATGCAAAACTTACAATAAACCTTCACACAGCTAAAATGTATCAAAGCACTATTACAAAATATTTATTTGCACTGTGTGTTTGTGTGTGTGTTTGTGTGTGTGTGTGTGTGCGTGCACGTGTGTGTGTGTGTGTGTGTGCGTGTCATTCTCCTTTGGACTTCGATCATAATGACTCATGAGTAGTATTTTGCAATCAGATCTTTATGTTTCATCATATTCACCAACAGTCTGATTCGACACCTATATAAAAAGTAAATAAAAACCATTATGTTATTTTAAATATGCTTTGTTTACAAAATAATAATAAAAAAGTCTAATTAAAAGCACACTTAATGCATATTTACAAAGTACTGTGTACTGTACATAACATTTGAGAAGAAATACATTTAGAGAAAATATGATATAGGTAAAAGTACTGAATTATATCTGTAGCTGTCACGGTTGGCGTGTCTGTGTGGACGTGGCATAATCGGCAAGATGTTGGTTCAAGAATCTTCTTTTATTTATTTATTCCCAAACACAAAACAAAAGTAAAGCTCCTTACTTTGAGCACTTGCGAGTCTTTAATCTAATAGCTATCAAACAACATAACCATCCTTAAATATAACAGAAGTTAGACGCCTGACTGAACTTCAGTCAGGCTATTTATACTAAACTTAATTACTCCCCTCGGTTCAGGTGGATGCTTCCTTTACCTGACCAAGGTGCATTCTGGGACTTGAAGTCCCCAACCTAAACATAAACAAATAAAAACTGAAAGCAAATCTGGGCGTTTGTCGCCCTCTAGGGGTTAACCCTTACAGTAGCATTAGCATGAAACATTGTGAACAATAGGCATGCTTTATAGAAAACCTAAAATTTAAACTTTATATTTATCTGTATATCTAATATTTCATCTTGAGATCTCTTTATACAGTATATTGTATATATTGTGCATTTTTTATTGTGTATAGGTTACTTCTGTCTACTTTATTTTTAAAGTTTTTAAAGTTTATTTTGTTTTATGTGACTACTGTTCTTGCTCTTTTCAGTCTAATGTATGTTACTGTGTTGTTTAATACTGCTGCAGAACTGCAACCTCTCAGGATTAATAAAGATTCATCTCATCTCTTAGCTTTAATAAACAAAAGTTGTGCATTATAAGTATAGTCTGGGGTGTAGCACCATTATTTCAGTAATTTTTCATTGCAGATATTAGGCATCATCCCTCACTTTGCAAACATTGTCCAGGAACAGTTTGAAGAACACGAGTTTTCTTAATCTGATCAAGCATTTATGGGATTTACTGTACTGGACTAACAAGTCTGAACCCATGGTGGCCCCATCACAACTTACAGGACTTGTTTCTAACCAGTCCTGTAGGTCCTAGTCTAGGATCTGCATCATGGTGCCAGATAACACCGCACTCTAGGTGAACATATGCAATATTAGGCAGTTGTGTATTTATGCAGGGGATGTCTCTCAGGAGGCACACTTTTAGCAGAGCTCACATGTATTCTTTTCTGCACATTTCAGTGCACTTGTGGCTCAAATGATTAAGGCTCTGGGTTACTGATCAAGGTCAGATGTGGTTTAAGCCCAAGTACTACCACGCTGCCACTGTTAAGCCCTTGAGCAAGCCCCTTAACCCTATCTGCTCCAGGGGGCACTGTATCCTGCGCTCTGACCCCAGTTATAAAAAATCGCTGTGCTGTAGAATAAATGTGACAAATAATTTATTCAAAATTTTTTAATCTTAAGTTCACATTTCATGTGTGTGTGTGTGTGTGTGTGTGTGTGACACTTTACACATACTTTTTTTTTTTGGGGGGGAACCAAGATGGCGCCGCTATGTTTGGCCTGCCACTTGTTACTCTGTTTTTTATTGTTTGTTTTAGCTGTCATTTCGCCGGCTATAGTTTACGATCGGACTACGTTGCTGGAGTTGCGTTTTGCATCAATTGGGCTTCCAAATGCCCAGTCCTTTAAACTGCCACCGCCACTTTTGACACCAATCTCTCCTTTTCTGAGACGCCCTGTCTATCTGCTAATAGGCAGAAAGCGCCGTAGAAGACGCGGTCGGAGAGGCGGATTACATGTCAGACTGAGGACCCACCTGGATTCTCCGCCGCTGAGATGTGGAGATCGATTGGAGCCTGGCAGTGTAAGAAGATCGCGGGAATATTACCGGTGGCTTCGGATGGTTAGCCCTAACACTGGCGTTTCATCTGCGTGTCTCCGCCATGGAAGAACAGTCACCCGGTGCTGCATTCAGGGAAATCTTTTTCCAATTCCTCGCGCGACATCGCTGCCTGTCAACTTGGCTACGTTCCATATGGCACTTTTTAACACTAGATCACTCAATAACAAAACATTTATTCTCAATGATGTAATTTCCGCTCATAATCTGGATTTTTTTTTTATTACTGAAACCTGGCTTTGTCCAGGTGAAGTTAGTGCATTTTCAGAACTTCTCCCCTCTGGCTATCTTTATTTCAACACCCCGCGACAAACGGGTAGGGGCGGGGGGTTAGCCACCATATACAGTCAGTCACTGAAGTGTCGCCAGCTGTCTACTAGAGGGTTCTCTAGTTTTGAGTTACAAGTTTTTGTGCTCACATTGCCCTGCCCTATTTTATGTGCAGTAATCTACCGGCCACCCAAAATAAACAAGGACTTTTTTAATGACTTTTCAGAGCTTTTGTCAGAGTTTATGCCAAAGTTTGACAATATTTTAATCTGTGGTGACTTTAACATTCATGTTTGTTGCCCCTCTGATAAATTTGCAAATGATTGTAATGCACTTCTCCATTCACTGGATTTGACCCAGTCCATATCCTGCCCGACTCATAGGTTAGGTCATAGCCTTGATCTTATCATCTCGCGTGGGGTGACAGTATCAATCTGTGAAGTTTCGGAGTTTCCTGTATCTGATCACTCTCTTATACGGTTTGATATCTGTGCTATTCCATCTGCACCCATATCCATTGCCCCCCAACGGCGACGAATCATTACCTCTTCTACAGTTAATGACTTTGTTACTGCCTTTACTGCCTCTGATTTCTGCTCGGCTGCTGACTTGACATCATCTCCATGTCCTGAATTTTTCCTTTCCTCCTTCCACACCACTTGCTCTCAGATTATGGATCTTGTTGCCCCCTATAGGATAATAGGTGCCAAAACCTCATCAGACCCCTGGCTCAATGATACAACACGAGCCCTTAGGCGTCGGTGTAGACAGACTGAGTATAAATGGAAGAACGATAGGCTGCAGGTGTCACTGGAGATGTTTAGAGATAGTCTTTCCACCTATCACAGAGCAGTGAAGGAAGCTAAAGAACAGTACCTCTCCAATCTCATCAACAGCAATAGTCATCGCCCTGAAATTTTATTCAGCACTATTAACTCTGTGATAAATCCGGGGTCTACTGGTTTGAATAATGTATCTGAACACTCCTGTAATACATTCAAACAGTACTTTTTGGACAAGGTTTCGTCTGTTAGGCAAGCCATGACACAAGCCCCTGTCGCTGTTATATCTTCTCAAGAAGCACAATGTGTGTTGGAGAACTTTGAGACAGTTACTCTCGTAGACCTTATAAAAGCTGTCCATGAATTGAAGGTTACCTCCTGCCCTCTAGACGCTGTTCCTGTAAGGATAATGAAGGAAGCTATTGACATCATGGGCCCCAGCCTTGTCTCCTTTATAAACAGTTGTCTTAGTTCGGGCACTGTTCCGACTGCCCTCAAGCATGCCATTGTTCGACCACTGCTAAAGAAACCAAACCTTGATCCTTCTATACTGTCCAATTTCCATCCTATATCTCATCTGCCTTTCCTGGCTAAGCTAATGGAGAAGCTTGTTGTCATCCAGCTTCAGTCTTATCTCCAACTGCATGCCATTGCCGATAAATTTCAGTCTGGTTTCAGGTCTCGGCATAGCACGGAGTCTGCACTACTTAGGGTCCATAATGACATTCTTGGAGCCCTAGACAGTAAAAATTCTGTTGTTTTGGTGTTATTAGATCTAACTGCTGCATTTGATACCGTAGAGCATGCCGTCCTTATTTCTCGACTTCAACACACTATCGGACTGCGGGGCACGGTTCTCAAATGGTTCTCATCATACCTCACAAACACAAAACTCTCCTCTTCAGTGGCTCCTTTGTCATCGGGTATCCCTCAGGGATCCATTCTTGGTCCTATATTATTCTCACTCTATATGCTGCCATTAGGTCAACTCATCTCTAATCACAATGTCCGTTTTCACTTTTATGCAGATGATCTTCAGATCTACCTTCCCGTGGTTCTGAGTAACTGCTCTGCACTGGACTCTCTTTATAACTGTATTTTTAACATCAGAAAATGGCTCTCTCATAACTTCCTGCACCTGAATGAAGAAAAGACCGAGTACATTCTGTTCACTCCGGACTCATTCAACAGCTCTCCCAATTTTGGTCCTTTAACACCTCGGTTTGTTCCGGTAATGCGCAACCTGGGTGTTATTTTTGACAGTGGTATGCTTTTTGAAAAGCACATAAGTGCAGTTGTAAAGACAAGCTTTTACCAACTAAGGCTCCTCAGTAAGGTTAAATCATTTCTGTCCCGAGCTGATTTTGAAAAAGCTGTTCATGCCTTCATTAGCTCGCGGATTGACTACTGTAATGCCCTCTACTCTGGACTTAATAAATCACTGCTAAATCGGCTTCAACTGGTACAAAATGCTGCAGCACGTCTCCTCTCCAATACCTCTAAACACTCTCATATCAGTCCAGTCCTCCGCTCGCTCCACTGGCTCCCTGTGCAGTTTAGGGTAGAGTTTAAGATTCTGATGTTTGTATTTAAGGCCATCAATGGTCTGGCTACTGCCTATCTCGCGGAGTTGGTAATGGTTCACCACCCAACCAGATCTCTGCGGTCTTCAGAATATACCACGTTGGTCATACCCAAGTTCAAGTATAAAAAGTTTGGAGGCCGGTCATTTGCCGTCCAGGGCCCAAAATTGTGGAACGCACTACCAGGACAGCTTCGAAACATTACTGAGTTATGTGTTTTTAAATCACAGTTGAAGACACATTTTTTTAGACTAGCTTTTGATATATAGCTATTGATTTGATAATTGTTTTTATACTGTTTATTGTGTCTTTGCTTTTATACTGGAAAGCGCCCTGGGCATCTTTAGGTTGTTGTAGGGCGCTATACAAATAAAATTTGATTGATTGATTGATTGATTGTTGCCAACTCCACCTCCACCAACTATTCCACTTTGTTGTTACACCAGTTCCTGAAATCACAAACAGACACCCATACTGTACATACGCAATCAGTAATATGTCAGTCTTTAATCAGACTTCTAATGTACAGGACATGTACATATTTCTGACACTTCTGTATTATGGTATATTCTGACTCTGCTGTCATGCACACACACTACAGTCTATTTCAATCAAAGTTCACTGTAGACTCTAACAGCTACTGCTTTATTGGAGACACACTAAGAATGGTCATGTCAACATTATAGATATAATCACCTTCTCCAACTTTCCCTTGTTCATTTTAGACTTGTCCTTTCAACATAAGTACTACCTTTACTAATTCATTCATTCATTTCATTCATTTTCTACACCGCTTAATCCTGTGTTCAGGGTCGCGGGGGACCTGGAGCCTATCCCAGGAGACTTCGGGCACTAGGCGGGGTACACCCTGGACAGGGTGCCAATCCATCGCAGGGCACACACACATACACACACTCACGCACCCAATCCTTTACTAATTGTAACATGTTATTTTATGCACAAGTTATTATTATGATAATAATTATTTCTTTTCATTTCTGTATCTACAACATTTTTGTATTATTTTTGTACATGATGACAAACCCATGTAGTTATCCTTCACATGCTTAGTGATTAAATAATGGTGTACAATTTGGCCTTTAGCCTTTGGCTTTATTGTTGCTAGTGAAAGAACTATTATTATGGAACATTACATATAATTATTTAAGTTATCTGTCAATTGTAACAAATGTCAGCAAATGAGTCAGCAGGTTGAAATGTTATGTGATACATTTGGAAAGCGCTTTCACATGTTATTCGTCACCAATTAAATGTAATCCCTCCTTTGATAGATGTTTTATTTAAATAAACAGCAGTGGAAAAATTCCAGCAGCAGAAAAAACTAATCCAGAAACGTATATATACTGTAGATCTACTAAATGCAATTCATGTGAAAATAATTGTAAATGTTTACAGGCTTTTAAGATGTACAGTATCAGCATTAATCATCTCAAACAAAAATACTTTTGCTACTTCTACTTTTACTATTAAACATTTCTACTGTTGACTTTTTATTATGCAATTACAACACCAAGTCTTTAACTGTTATTCAGTCACAGTTATTCATGATTTTTCCCCACATCACATGACCTTTCTTTGGTGGACAGTTCAGCCCTACTCTTCCAGGTTTTAACAATGCATTAACCAGTTCTAACCTGATTTAAATGATTTATACCCTTCTCAAAAGTGACCTTTTTTGCCCAGGCTGTAAACATGTTGTGTGTGTTGTGATGTAAACAGTGCATTTCAATTTGTTTGTTTTAGACAGGGATTTGGAGGGAAATTAAAGTTGTAGTTGTTATTAATGAGCTTAACAGTCTGGACATACAGGCTGCCCTGAGGTGTAGATGTTTTGTTTCCTATCCTAGCCCTATACCAATTATTTTTAACAATTGTAATGAAAAGCACATGTCATACTCCTGAGGTGGTCTAAATGTCAAATCCCAGAGCTGCCTTGTTGTGGCATGTGTGTCAGGCTAAACAGAAGAGTCTGGTCCATTTGAACTTTGTCTTGGGCGAATGGTATTAACTCTGCCACATCACTGACATGCTGACATTAATTTCAACACACATTAACACATTATTTCCTAAATAAATCACTGCTTCATCTTAGATAATAAATTTATATTAATATGTACATTAATTATGCAGGTAATAAACGTAAGGGATATGGTTCAAGACCTTATTTTTCTCTCTTTTATTAATTTTAATATTTAATACTTTTTTGATCATTTAAAAAAATATGATAAAGTACTGTATATACTTACCCTATGCATCAGTTGTTATAATAATAATGATTATAACATTAACTATTTATTTTTATTTCTGTATCTATTATATTATTATTTCTTATATAATGACATATCCATGTAACTATCCTACACTTTCATTTTTTGCAAATAAAATAGGACAAATTGGTACAAATTGACACTGTTGCTAGTGTTATCATCATTATTAACTATAATCTTTGCGCAAAATGAATTGTGACAAATGAGTCAGCAGGTTGAAATGTCATGTGATAAATTTAGAGAGTGCTCTTACATGTTACCGCTCAGTCATCACCCAGAGGACAAGTTATTTGTTTTAGCTAAATAAACAGCAGGGGGCAAACTGAAGAAAATCTGAAAATTCTTTCCATCTGAAGAAAAATACAGATACGTGGCATATTATATTTACTAAATGTACAGTAGTTCATGTAACAATAATTGTAAATATTTGTTTCCCTCCCCCCATCCAACCAAATAAAAGAAATAAATGGTGCTTAGTTAGTAACCTAGTAACCTAGTGTAATCTATCTAATAACTGAAACCTAAGCACTTTTATAAGTCACTCTGGATAAGTGGTCTGCCAGATGCCTAAATGTTAATGTAAATGCATTACTAACCATTTATGCAGCCCTGAAGCACTAATAATACCCTAATGACATGGATGATTTGAGTTTTCCTGCTACCCTTAAAAATAACTTCACCAGCTGCACAAAATAATGCACTTTTTTCTATTCTATCCTACCTGGAGTAACCAGTTTGGGTAGTGTTCCTTAAAGAATTTAAAACAATCCATAGGATTCAAATGTTCTCAATTCTGCTGAAAGATCAGGAAGATAATGTATTTATAAGCTGACTTATGTAAAAATATTCTGTGAAAATATTTTTTAATTTAACTGCACTCGACTGGCTATCGAGCAAAACTCACCTGCATGACTTAATACCTGACTTGATATGACAGGTCACATATTATATACATATAACCCTTTTTTTATTTAACTTGTATTTATTTGCAAATATTTAACTGATTAATTTTAATTAATAACCATAATGTTCTACATTAAAGTTGTGTGTGTTTGTGTGTTTATAATCTTTGTGTCTTTGGTGATGATAAAGAATGAAGTGGTGCAGGTTGTTTCCCACACTCACTTGTTTGTTTCTGTGTACTTGTTTGTTTTGTTTCTGTTGTATGTGTGAGTCAGTGTACAAGCATGTGTTTACTTCAAATTAATTCCAACAAACAGAACAATTGTTAAAACCTGGTTCAGTAAGACGTTTTTCAAAATACCAAATGCTGTTCGACTTACCTTCTAATCTAATTGACTGTACAGATTGTTCTGTATATGCATGGTCATGCATCAGCTTTAAAGGGGTGAAGGGGTGCCAAACCATTTAAACAGCTTAACCTAAAAATTAATTAAAGGATTCCATACATAATAGCCAAACAAAACAAATAAACAAACAAACAAACACACACACATTCTAAAACAGGTGGTCAACCTCTACTGAAAGTGGATCTGCCTGGAAGCAGATCAATCTTGGAGGTAAAACTCTCTTGGAGTTGAATCTGTCATAAAGGTGGATAGGTACAGTACTGCATGTGCACCTACCTAAAAGGTTGATTTTTTAACTGGAGGTGGATAGGCCTTCGGCATGATTTTAATCTGTAATGCAGTGAAATGCTTATACAACCACTGATGACATAAAAAAAAAAATTATAAGAATATAAAGTATGAAATAAGAGAAAAATATTTTACAAATGTACAAGTATAGAAAAAATATAGGAAAACATTTAGCTGTAAAAATGACATCATGTACAAATAATAAAACTAAAATGAAATCTTATGACTATTACTATTCTTATGACTATTACTATTATCATCAGATTATAGACAGTCACTCCCTATCTCAAAACACATTGACACCTTCATACCCATCATAACATTTTATTTTTTGTCACATGGATGCCCCGTGTGTGTCTTTGGGATGCGCCTGGTGTCTGGGGATGATTCTCTCTACTTAGAAGACGGTTCTGGCCTCGACTGGTGTTAGCAGCTGTTTCTCTGAGGACTTGACAATTCGATAGTTGAGGACTGGAACTTTCTACAAGTCTATCTGAGTCTCCAATAACTACTGGACTCCATATTAAGATCAATTAACATCAACTGCTATGCTGAACTGCCTGCCACCTAACACACTGTATGAATGCAGATAAATTCCTGCTATCTGTTTCACCCAGATGAGGATGGGTTCCCTGTTGAGTCTGGTTCCTCTCAAGGTTTCTTCCTATTACCATCTCAGGGAGTTTTTCCTTGCCACTGTCGCCCTCGGGCTTGCTCACCAGGGACTATCTGAACATTTTGATTCATACACATTCACATTCCATACAAACTTAAATAATTCTTTTGATTGTGTAAAGCTGCTTTGAGACAATGTCAATTGTTAAAAGCGCTATACAAATAAAATTTAATTGAATTGAATTTTTGTGTTTTTATTTGTTTGCTAGTTTTTGACACCATTGATGCTTAACAATTAAGTACAGTAACAAAAACCACATGCTTTGCATGTTTGCATGTCACACAGAGACGCCCTTGATATGGCATGAGTGTTAGGTTGAACTGCAAAGCCTGGTGGATTTTGACTTTGTGTTATGGTGAGTGATGTTTATATAATGTTTAACTAATTTATTTAGATTTTTCAGTAAGGAAGCAGAATTTTAGGTCTGCACAAATACATCAGCCATGGGGTCACTCTCTTGAACGCACCACAAACACATGACTGACATGCAACTGACACTACTTTGTGTGTTTATGCAGTGTGTGTGTGTGTGTGTGTGTGTGTGTGCGCGCTCATGAATATAAAATTTATGGGCATTTTTATGATCTTTGTGTTCCTGGCAAAGTTAAATGATGACAATTTCCCTCAGGGATTAATAAAGTTCTTTTAATCTTGAATTTTGAATGACGTAATCCAGGGTGGTGCAGTTCTCAGTTTGTCCTCAAACATTCTGATACTCAGAAATGTATGTGTGAGTCAGTGTAAAAGCATGTGCTTACTTAAATCGAATTCCAGCACGTATTTCATAACACTTCCAGAACAATTGAGACTTTTTGTTTATTTAAATAAAATGAAAACTAAAATACTTGTCACTTGAGACAATATGCTTTTAAGAATAGAATATAGAGAACATAAATCTTTAAACTCTAATGTGCTGGCTTTTGAACTGAACGCTGATAACATGCTGGAAGGTCTCTCTTCCTTTTTAGCTTAGAGGACATGGTGTCTGTGATTTCCAACAAGAAAGTCTAATTTGTACTCATCTGACCGCAGAAGACTTCCACTTTGAAACAATCCATTTGAAATGAGCCTTGGCCTATAGGGGACGACAGCACTTCTGGACCATGTTCAAATACAGATGTTGCCGTTAAGAATGCGCGTGTTTTCCCGCGAGATCCCGCAATTTAGCGCGCGGCTTCCCAGGACTTCCCGTAAGCAACATTCGGGAATTTAAATAAATGTGTTGTGCTTCACTGAATATCCGCCAGATGGGGCATGGAAGGACTTTATCTAAAAGCTGGACCAAACGAAGAATTGTGTATAATTACTTAGCCTAAAACAATATTGTTTCCAATGCTGAAGCAAACATGAATTTTATTTTGTTTTACAACAGATCTTTCATGATGAATGTGTGTATATGTGCTTCATATTATTTTCATAATGGTGAAATGAGATGCCCAAATTCGTGCTTTAAAATTTCTAATAAGTTTCTTATATAGTTTTTGTAATGTCTTAACAGGGAAAAAACAGTGAAAGACATGGCAATGCCTCGGTTTAAATGTTATTGAAATTAATTGAATTTCCTGATAGTAGGCTATCTGATAGTGTTAACTTAGCTTCCTGTTTTCGTATCATTGCCGCGAAAGTTTTGCGTTTGTATCAGCGTTTAAATTACATCGCTTTATACAATAACAATATTAATAGCAACGACCATTTACAGCTCCATACTATTCAGCTTCGCCTTTTTTCTGCAATTTTTGGAGAACGCGTGAGTTTGAACAACAAACGGAATTCAGCTCCAAACAACTAAAACTCCGACACAGAGGTACAGTGGGAGCCACGTCAAACAGCCGCCTGGAGCATGATGGCTCCATGGCAGGATCATGAAGGGTTAATGCACGCTTCGTGCACGGAATGTGATCCCCCGCGATGACGCAGTTAACAATGCCCCGCCCCATAAACGCCCCCATGCGCTTTCTAAAAAGATGGTTGCTGTTACGTCCCGTAGTATTTTCTGGCATTTCGCATACATTTTGGTTTCGCATACACATGTTTTCAGGTCCTGGGATTGGACATCGCACCCGTCAATCATGGTTTCCAGCCCGACCGCGATTCCCGTGGGGACCAATGAGGCTGCCTTAGCCGAGTATAAGAACCCAGAAGTGACGCAGCCAGCGGCGCGGCTTTTGTTTCATTCATATATATGTTGTTATGGTGATGCTATACTTCCGGTATTCTGTACGTTGTCATAGTGATTTGTGAATGGTGTGTGCGTGATACGCAACTCTCTCTCTACATGTATTGTTCGTCCCAACTCCGCCCAGTACGAGTTTTTGGACGTGTCTCTATTCGCGGTGTCGAGTCCAGGTTAGTACGCCCTAGGGTTTACATAAACAGCACGTAGAGTTAGACTTTGTTTAGACACACTAGATAGAAGTGAGAGCTACTTGTTGTACTTATGTTTTGGCTAGTTAGTGTAGTTAGCGGGCATCCCAAGCCCTGATTTTGTTTTCATTGTGTTTATAGGTTAGATTGACTGCCGCGCATAAGTTAGAAGGTGTTTTGTTTTATTTATTTATTTGATTTAAGCTCTGCTCGTGGCTCCCACCGTTGAATGCGTATTTAATACTTTGTATATATTTTCTGTAAATATTCTTTCTTTCACTACTTGTACTGTTGGTTTCCACTGTGTGTTTTGGTGCTTTAAATGACTAAAGTTTGTTAAAACATAGCGCTACTCAGGAGTTTGTCTCATTCTTGTTCATAAAGGACTTCTCAAATAGTAATCAGTGACGGTTTTCAAGATATTAACCTTCCCTTTTTTTATTTTCTTATGTCGGCTTCCTATCCCCCTTAGACATTAAGAGCAAATTTAACATCTAAATAGGAAACCGTAACATAATTACTATTTGAGAAGCCCTTTATGAACAAGAATGAGACAAACAAATTGTGTTCCTGAGTAGCACTAAGTTTTAACAAACTTTAGTAATTTAAAGCACCAAAACACACAGTGGAAACCTATAGTTGACAGATTGATAGCTCTTTCTTGATTCTGTGGGTGGTGGTGCATGGCCGTTCTTAGTTGGTGGAGCGATTTGTCTGGTTAATTCCGATAACGAACGAGACTCCGGCATGCTAAATAGTTACGTGGCCCCTCGCGGTCGGCGTCCAACTTCTTAGAGGGACAAGTGGCGTTCAGCCACGCGAGATGGAGCAATAACAGGTCTGTGATGCCCTTAGATGTCCGGGGCTGCACGCGCGCCACAATGGTCGGACCAGCGTGTGCCTACCCTACGCCGAGAGACGTGGGTAATCCGTTGATCCCGATTCCTGTTCTGGGCGAACCTTTCGAACACGTTATACTGTAGTAGACTGTGTGGGGCCTTTGCCAAAGTCTAAATCTGGTAATCAGTTTTTGCTCACGATTATGTGCACCGCTACCAGATACCCAGAGGCTATCCCACTTCGCAAAGTTACAGCTAAAGCAGTAGTCAAAACTTTGATAAAGTTTTTTACTACGTTCGGTTTACCTAAGGTTGTACAAACAGATCAAGGTACCAATTTTCTGTCAAAGTTGTGTTCACAAGTCTTTAACACATTGAACATTACACACCGTACTTCTAGTGCTTATCATCCTGAAAGTCAGGGAATGTTGGAAAGATTCCACCAGACCTTAAAAACAATGTTGAGGAAGTATTGTATTGAGACGGGCAACGAGTGGGATGAAGGCGTCCCTTTGCTTCTATTTTCAATTCGAGAAACAGTGCAAGAATCCCTGAGGTTTAGTTCATCAGAATTGGTTTTTGGGCATACTGTAAGGGGACCGCTAAAAGCTTTAAAAGACAGGATGTTGGGTATTGAGGCGAGTGAGAAAACCAACGTGTTAGACTACGTAAGCAAATTTTGTGAGAGACTACAGAAATCTTGTGCTTCAGCTCGTGAGTCTTTGTCCAAAGTTCAAGGGGAGATGAAAGCGCACTATGATAAAGGTGCCGTGACCAGGGCTTTTGTAGCTGGCGACCAGGTATTGGTCCTACTTCCTATTCCAGGGTCTACGTTGTCTGCGCGATTTTCTGGGCCGTACGAAATTTTAGAGAAGAAAAGTGAGACTGACTATGTGATCAAGACTCCCGATAGAAAGCGGCAAAAACTAATTTGTCATATAAACATGTTAAAAACTTATCATGCTAGAGATGCTATGGAGCCTCTCACCACTGACAAGGGAACGGACGTAGTTTTCCCAGTGAGTATTGCTTGTGATCATGGCTTAAGTCTGGAGGAAGAGAATGGTGACCTGGATGGTTTTAAGGTTGATGGAGTCCCGTTGTCTGCCAGATTACCAAACTCCGAAACCCTGTCAAACTTGGCAAGTTTTTTACACCATCTTAGTGCTGACCAAAGACAAGATATAGTTGACCTCCTTAGCAAATTTCCTTCTATCTTAGGTGATGTTCCCACAATAACAAACGTGCTACAGCATGATATTATGATAAACAACTCCCAGCCCATTAAACAGCATCCTTATAGACTTAATGCAGTTAAAAGAGGTTTAATGAAGCTGGAAACTCAGTACTTGTTGGAAAAGGGGTTAGCTAAGCCCAGCATTAGTCCATTAGTCCATACTTTTAAACTTTTTCGTCCCCTTACGAAGAGTGTACATAAAACGGATAAGTATCTTATAATATATTTACTCGAAACGCGTGTTATATCGTTAAGTTTTAATTGTTTTGCAGCACACCGCTTTTAGCCGACATTAGTATCGCTAATTAGCATTAGCATCGCTAGCCCAGCTATCACGTTTGTTTGTTTGTTTGTAAAGCTTGTTTTTCGCTTCCTCACACCGATTATTTTCCGTGTTTAGACACCATGTCGGTTGTGATTCTGCCTCTGAGTGCAGGTGAGGAGACATTGGAGCTGCACTCGGTGGATTTGGAGGTGGAGGCCGTGGAGAAGCTGATCCGTGAGCTACAGGTGAAGCTGGCCCGGTTACAGCAGCGGAAAGCCACGCTGGAATCGACGCAGACCGACGCTCATCTGTCCCAGGTAAATTCTCGGCGTGAGAATTCTCCTACAACCTCAACCCCGCGTGTTTCTCTGCCCAGGTCCAACACACCAAGGACGCAGCCCGCCCAGTGTTCCTACACCCCGGCGCGGGGATACCACGGACCCTGGATACAGGAGCGGCGGAAGAAGCACGCCAAGCCCCAGGCGAGGACCTCTCCCCCTCCACCACCACCACCCGTCTTCGACATCTCGACCCAAAACCGCTTCGCTCCTCTCCGCGAGATGGCACACGACGTCCTGGTCATCGGAGACTCCATCGTTCGTCACGTGCGTGCTACCACGGCTAAAGGTAAGGTGCACACATGCTGTTTACCTGGTGCACGTGTTCTTGATGTTGCTGCACAGGTGCCTGCTGCCCTGAGGAAGAACATTGGAGCTGTGGTTCTTCATGCCGGCACGAACGACACCAGGCTGAGGCAGACGGAGATCCTAAAGAAGGACTTCAGGAGCCTGGTCGAGAAGGTCCGCAGCACATCACCCACGACAAGGATCATCGTATCTGGACCGCTTCCCACATTTCAGCGAGGAATCGAGAAGTTCAGTAGATTATTTGCTTTTAATGAATGGTTACAATCTTGGTGTCAACAACAGAAATTACGCTTTGTTGATAACTGGAATGTTTTCTGGGAGCGTCCTAGGCTCTATCACACCGATGGCCTACACCCTAGCAGAGCTGGAGCAGCGGTCCTCTCTGACAACATCTCCAGAACACTACGAACCATCTGACTGGCGGTAAGTCATACTGTAGATTCCAAACATATTAGACACATCACAACTCACCGTAGTGATAGACGAACACACATAGCTTGTCCTATAGAAACTGTGTCTGTTCCCCGAATACTGAGAAAAAAGAATAAATTTGTTAAATTTGCCCGAAACGATCTGATAACCATAAAACCAGAAAAAGGCAAAATAAGTAGGCAAAATCCACCTCTAAAGTTTGGACTACTCAACATTAGATCCCTTGCGCCTAAAGCACTTATTGTTAATGAAATTATCTCAGATTATTGCCTTGACGCACTCTGTCTCACTGAAACCTGGCTTAAACCAAATGAATATTTTGGTCTGAATGAGTCTACTCCGTCAGGATATTTCTATAAGCACGAGCCCCGTCTAATTGGTCGCGGTGGTGGTGTCGCCACTATCTACAATGATGTACTCACTGTTACCCAGAAAATAAGGCCCAGGTTTAATTCATTTGAAGTGCTTATCATTAATGTTGCACTAAATGAAATGCGTAATAAACCCTTGCTATATTTTACCCTGGCCACCGTGTACAGACCCCCGGGGCCATATGGCGATTTTCTTAAAGAATTTGGACATCTGCTATCAGACCTATTGGTTAACTCTGACAAAGTGTTGATAGTAGGAGACTTTAACATTCATGTAGATGATGCTAACGACGCTTTAGCACTCACATTTATGGATTTACTAAATTCCTTTGGGGTTAAGCAAAATATAATTGGAGCAACTCACCGCTTTAATCATACGCTAGATTTAATTATATCCCATGGTATAGATGTCTCTAATATAGAGATCATACCTCAAAGTGATGATATCACAGATCATCACCTCCTGACATATACTCTACCCGTAGAACAGATTAGCTGTGTCTCCCCACGTTATCAATCTGTTAGAAATATGAATCCCACCACTAAAGACAGATTCACAAGTAATCTGCCGGATCTGTCCCAATTTCTTATCAGACCCCTAAATGCAGATGATCTAGATGAAGTGACTAGCAGCATGGGCACTATTTTTACTAGTACATTAGACACTGTTGCTCCCATCAGATTAAAAAAAGTCAGAGATAAAACATTGGCACCGTGGTACAACAGTCATACTCGCGCCCTAAAGAGAGCAACCCGTAACCTCGAGCGAAAATGGAGGAAAACTAAATTAGAAGTCTTTCGAATTGCATATAAAGACAGTATGTGCAGCTATAGACAGGCTCTAAAAACTGCTAGGACCGAGCATCTTAGCCAACTGATAGCAAGAAACCAAAACAATCCCAGGTTCTTATTTAGTACAGTGGCTCGCCTAACAAAACCTAAGATGCCCGCAGAGAGTATCCCATCACAGTTTAGAAGTGAAGACTTTATGGACTTCTTTAATAAAAAAATCAATAATATCAGGAAGAAAATAATGGAGGTTCAACCTCTAATAGTATCTCACGATCCAGTTCAGCCTATAGCTTCACATTTAGATTTTCACTGCTTTACAGGTATAGGACAGGAAGAGCTGTATAAACTCATCACCTCGGCTAAATCAACAACGTGCCTGTTAGACCCAATCCCAACCAGATTTTTAAAAGAAGTGATGCTTACGGTTGGAGAGCCACTCCTAAACATTATTAATTCTTCATTACATCTAGGTCACGTCCCTAAACCTTTCAAGTTAGCAGTTATTAAGCCGCTTCTTAAAAAATCTAATTTGGACGCGAATGAAATAAAAAATTACAGACCGATTTCAAACCTCCCGTTCATATCAAAAATACTAGAAAAAGTAGTATCAGCTCAAATTTGCACATTCTTACAGGATAACAACATCCATGAAGAATTTCAGTCAGGTTTCAGGCCCCATCATAGCACAGAAACTGCACTAGTTAAGATTACAAATGACTTGTTTTTAGCTTCAGACCAAGGCTGCATCTCATTGCTAGTCCTGCTTGATCTTAGTGCTGCATTCGACACTATAGATCATAATATTCTCATAGATCGCTTACAAAATTATATAGGTATTCAGGGACAGGCATTAAAATGGTTTAGATCTTACCTGTCTGATCGCTACCATTTTGTAGATCTAAATGGAGAACCGTCTGGTATAATGCCAGTGAAATATGGGGTCCCACAAGGGTCAGTTTTAGGACCTCTGTTGTTCTCAATATACATGCTTCCCTTGGGTAACATCATTAGAAGACATGGGATTAGTTTCCATTGTTATGCTGATGATACCCAATTATATATCTCAACTAAACCAGACGAAATACCTAAGCTGTCTAGATTAACTGAGTGTGTCCAGGACATAAAAGATTGGATGACCAATAACTTTCTTTTATTAAATTCAGATAAGACAGAGATATTACTTATTGGCCCAAAAACCAGCACACAACAGCTTTCACAATTCAGCTTGCGCTTAGAAGGATGTACTGTTATTACCAGCTCAGCAGTAAAAGATCTGGGAGTAATATTAGACAGTAACTTGTCTTTTGAAAATCACATTTCAAATATCACAAAAACAGCCTTTTTCCATCTTCGAAATATTGCTAAACTTAGGAACATCTTATCCGTATCTGATGCAGAAAAACTAGTTCATGCATTCATGACCTCCAGACTGGACTATTGTAATGCATTACTAGGTGGTTGTCCTGCATCCTCAATAAACAAGCTTCAGTTAATCCAAAATGCAGCTGCCAGGGTTCTCACTAGATCCAGAAAATATGATCATATAACCCCAATATTATCATCCCTGCACTGGCTACCTGTTCAGTTTAGAATAAATTACAAAATAGTATTACTTACATACAAGGCCTTAAATGGTTTAGCTCCCACATACCTAACCAGTCTTCTGATACGCTACAATCCACCACGCGCCTTAAGATCACAAAACTCCGGACTTCTGGTAGTTCCCAGAATTTCAAAATCTACAAAAGGGGGTAGGGCTTTTTCATATTTAGCTCCAAAGCTTTGGAATAGCCTTCCAGACAGTGTTCGGGGAGCAGACACGGTTTCTCAGTTCAAAAGTAGACTCAAGACGCATCTTTTTAATCTGGCATACACATAACTCATCCCAGTACTCATACTCCAGTACACCTATACCGAATGGCAACTACGCTAATTCTCCCCATCTGTTCTGTATTTCTCTACCCATCCCGAGGCATCGGAAGATTTTGCCAGCTTCAGTAGACAAAGGCCGACCCTGCGAGGTTCCTGAGGCATCCAGAGAAGGACCAGCTCCAGCTGGATTCAGCTTTATGATGGTTGGAGCTACACATGCTGCTCCTGTGCTTCCAGTGATCCAGACCTCATCTGCCCTCTGCACCTACTGACTCGTTCCTATGCTGAACTGGTCTTCATGTCAATTTAAATAATTTCTGTCATATTGAATTTTCACCTGCACAACACACAAGATGTTATATCATTTCTATCTGTTATCGCCCAAATGAGGATGGGTTCCCTGTTGAGTCTGGTTCCTCTCAAGGTTTCTTCCTATTGCCATCTCAGGGAGTTTTTCCTTGCCACCGTCGCCGTCACCCTTGGCTTGCTCATCAGAGAAATTTCATTCATTCGTCTCATTATTATCTGCACATTTTTCTCACACATCCACACTTCCAATTATTTTCTTTTCTATAATTATTATTATTATTTGTTTTTATTTATCTATTTTCTATTATAATTTTATATATTTATTTATTATTTTATATATAATTATTCTATATATAGTTTTTTTTTTTTTTTTTTTTGTTAAATTTCTTTAATTTTTGTGAAGCTGCTTTGAGACAATGACCATTGTTAAAAGCGCTATATAAATAAAATTGAATTGAATTGAATGGAGCTCTCCATGTTTGTTGGTAGAAAAATCCGATGGTACTAAGCGTTTTTGCACCGACTATAGATGCGTAAACGCCGTGACGATACCCGATTGTTTCCCAATGCCAAGAATGGAGGATTGTGTCAACAGTGTAGGGTCAGCAAAGTTCGTCAGTAAGTTGGACCTTTTTAAAGGATACTGGCAAGTTCCCTTGACCGCCAGGGCATCCGAAATTTCAGCCTTTGTAACCCCGGACTGTTTCTTACAGTATAACGTTATGCCTTTTGGGTTGCGAAATGCTGCGGTGACATTTCAAAGACTGGTAAACTTGGTGCTCACTGACATCCCCAATTGCAACGCTTATCTTGACGATCTGGTCGTTTATTCACAGACTTGGCCCGAACATGTATCGTTGTTGGAAACCGTACTTAAACGGTTAGAGAAAGCATCCTTAACTTTAAATTTGGCAAAATGTGAAATTGGCAAAGCAACAGTGACCTATTTAGGTAAACAAGTAGGACAAGGCAAAGTGCGACCGGTAACAGCAAAAATTTCATCAATTAATGAGTTCCCTAGGCCAAAAACCAGGCGAGAATTACGGAGATTTTTGGGTATGGCTGGTTACTATCGGTGCTTTTGTCGGAACTTTTCCTCTGTTGCGGTTCCGCTGACTTCCCTACTTAGTCCTTCAGAACCGTTTGTGTGTCACCTCAATGTCAGATTGCTTTTGATAATATTAAAGCTCTGTTGTGCAGCGGGCCTGTGTTGTCTGCCCCAGATTTTATGGTTGGATTTAAACTGGAAGTCGACGCAAGTGAAGTAGGAGCTGGTGCTGTTCTTTTACAGGAAGACAAGGATGGAATCAACCACCCTGTTTGTTACTTCTCAAAGAAGTTCAGTAAAAGTCAGCGTAATTATTCAACGATAGAGAAGGAGGCTCTGGCCTTGCTGTTAGCGCTGCAGCACTTCGAGGTCTACGTTGGTTCTTCTATTCATCCTGTTGTGGTTTACACAGATCATAACCCGCTAACTTTTATTTCTCGTATGCGTAATCAGAACCAGAGGTTGATGAGATGGTCTCTCATCATCCAAAACTACAATCTTGACATTATGTATAAAAGAGGTACGGATAACGTAGTGGCAGATGCGCTGTCCCCAGTTTAAACACTAGAATATTGTGTTGTGTTTTTTTTTTTGCAAACATATACGCTTGTTCTTAAGGGTGTGGGTGTTACGTCCCGTAGTATTTTCAGGCATTTCGCATGCATTTTGGTGCCTATGTTTTCAGGTCCTGGGATTGGACATCGCACCCGTCAATCATGGTTTCCAGCCCGACCGCGATTCCCGTGGGAACCAATGAGGCTGCCCTAGCCGAGTATAAGAACCCGGAAGTGACGCAGCCAGCGGCGTGGCTTTTGTTTCATTCATATATATGTTGTTATGGTGATGCTATACTTCCGGTATTCTGTACGTTGTCATAGTGATTTGTGAATGGTGTGTGCGTGATACGCAACTCTCTCTCTACATGTATTGTTCGTCCCAACTCCGCCCAGAACGAGTTCTTGGACGTGTCTCTATTCGCGGTGTCGAGTCCAGGTTAGTACGTCCTAGGGTTTACATAAACAGCACGTAGAGTTAGACTTTGTTTAGACACACTAGATAGGAGTGTTGTACTTATGTTTTGGCTAGTTAGTGTAGTTAGCGGGCATCCCAAGCCCTGATTTTGTTTTCATTGTGTTTATAGGTTAGATTGACTGCCGCGCATAAGTTAGAAGGTGTTTTGTTTTATTTATTTCTTTGATTTAAGCTCTGCTTGTGGCTCCCACCGTTGAATGCGTATTTAATACTTAGAATATTTACAGAAAATATATACATTCTTTCACTACTTGTACTATTGGTTTCCACTGTGTGTTTTGGTGCTTTAAATTACTAAAGTTTGTTAAAACTTAGCGCTACTCAGGAGTTTCTCATTCTTGTTCATAAAGGACTTCTCAAATAGTAATCAGAGACGGTTTTCAAGATATTAACCTTCCCTTTTTTTATTTTCTTATGTCGGCTTCCTATCCCCCTTAGACATTAAGAGCAAATTTAACATCTAAATAGGAAACCGTAACAGTTGCAATGCCGTATAATTCCGCCAGATGGAGCATTGACTGGCACAGTTAACTGCAGTGTCCAGGAAGCCCAATACCATATGTTTAATATACAGACAGTTCTTGTATTGTCAACATAGTTTCATAAATAGATGACGTGGTAAAAAACAACAACAACAAACCGATTAATAAAACAGATTTGTTAAATCACTCAATACACAACCCATGATGATTATGCTATTTATTATTTAATAATGACTTAATAAAATTAGTTAGTGAAATATTTTTTAAGACATCCTGAAATGATCCTTAAAGACACGGTAGTGTCTGTAATTTGTCTATACTGATCATTGTAGGTACGGAATACACACGCGGGCTATGTACAGTATTTTACATTACGGTGTATTTTTACCTCGTTCCATTTAATATACTGATAGATAATATTTTGCTGCAAAATAAAGCTCAAAATGTAATGTCTGCTTGGGATTGTTTTCGTTATATTTTTGATGATGTTTTCGCTGATTTTTTTTTTTTTTCACTGATAGTCAACAAGTGGCATAAGAAAGGCAATTAATGCCGCATGCAACCTGGAACAAATATCTGCCCATATGGATCAGTATTTCTTTAGTCATTTAATCATGCATAATGCTCCCCCGTCAAAAAATCTGATTGGGGCATTAATCACTTATCACAACTGTGAATGGATGCGGCAGCAGAGACAGATTAAAAAAGTTCCAGAGGGTTAGCGCCTGTTATACTAATGTATTTTTACAGATTTTTTACTGCTTATATTTCGTTTGGTTTTACGCAATTTCATGTTTGTGTGTGTGTGTGTGTGTGTGTGTGTGTGTGTGTGTGGCGAGAGAGAGAGGATACTCTGACAAGAGCAACTTCTGCGTGGCTCCAGTGGCGCAATCGGTTAGCGCGTGACACTTATAAAGCAGTCCAGGTGAAGCAATGCCGAGTTCGAGCATCACCTAAAGCACCCAAAGCATTTTACTGCATATCGCACTGTGTATGTGACAAAACAGAAGTAAACAGTTCTAGAGTGTTAGTGCCTGTTATCACAGGACAGAAATCACCTACAGGATACTACTGTATTTTTACTGCTCATATTTTTTACCCTAGTTTCATTTGGTTTTACGCGATTTCATGTGTTATTTGTGTGTGTCTGTGTGTGTACAGTGTGTGTGTGTGTGTGCGAGAGATAGCGTGAGAGCGTGTGCGCGAGAGAGGGCTTACATGGTGATTTGTCCAAGGTTACTAAAACCTGGCTTACTTCCCATAAAAATTATTTCAATTTCACTCATGGGTCTCAATCACAGATGACACGACAAATTATATACTCTGAAACGTTCATTTAAACATTTAAAAATATATACAAAAACATAAATACTAATGTTATCATGGTGTAAATTAGTAACATTAGGTTAGGCCCTGCCCTTAATTAATTCATATTATAATTACTTTTACATAGTATAGTTACTGGACTGACATGACCAAAACTAGCTATTTCATTTAGCCTTTCTAAAAATCAACCCATCTATCATTTATAATCAGAAAACATAAAACATAAGCTTGTGTTTAGAACTGCTGAACAGCCGTGTTCATAGGTTTAATCAATGATGGATGAATGGAGAGGTGTGTGTGTGTGTGTGTATACGCGCGCGCCGCTCTCCTGAATTTCTCCGTTGGCTTTAACACGCACACCCATCCCCCTGCCAAAAACACACACACAGAGCAATTAACACCATGTCATACTCAGTATTCTCCATTGAGGTTTCTCACCTTCCACTCCTAAGTTTGTCGTTGCTCTTTTGGAGTTCTTAAAACCCAAAACATTTATTTATACTGAGAAAAAAATATTATGGGTCACATAATCACAAGTAACAAAACTTGAGAAGCTTCCTGTTGGTGACGTAGCTTCCTGTTTTCGTATCGTTGCCGCGAAAGTTTCGCATTTGTATCAGCGTTTAAATTACATCGCTTTATACAATAACAATATTAATAGCAACTACCTTTTACACCTCCATACTATTCGGCTTCGCCTTTTTTCTGCAATTTTTGGAGAACGCGCGTGTTTCCTCGTCTAAGAACAACAAACGGAATTCATCTCCAAACAACTAAAACTCCGACACAGAGGTACATTATCATGTCTACCATTCAGCTTGTTCAGTGTGTAGAGTGCAGGATGTTTAGACATTCTTCCTCCGTCATTAGCGATAATTTTATTTGTGATAGGTGTGTGTTAGTGAGCGTTATTCCTGTAGCGGACAGTCTGGGTGCCACAGGCGGAGATAATCAGCCCCCGACTCCGGCATTAGAGCCCTCACAGCGGGGCGAGTGGGTGACGACTCGGCGGCATACGCGTTCAGCCAAAGCTAACGCTAAGGCTAGCCCACCGGAGCACACCTCCTCTGCGCCTCACGTGTCCAACAGGTTTGCTCTCCTCAGTGCTGCACCCGCTGAGAAACCTGAAAGAGCTCTGGTTATAGGAGACTCTATACTAAGGCACGTGACATTAGCTAGACCTTTAGGGGCGCCAGCGGCAGTGGTTAGGTGTATTCCGGGGAGCCAGAGCACCGGACATAGCAGGTAATCTTAGGGCTCTAGGACAGCACAGGTTCTCTAAGATAGTGGTACATGTTGGAGCTAATGATATACGCCTTCGTCAGTCAGAGGTTAGTAAGAGTAACTTTACAGAGGTGTATAAATTAGCGAAGGCGATGTCCGATGAAGTAATATGCTCTGGACCCATCCCAATGAGACGTGGCGACATAGCTTACAGCAGGTTATGGTCGCTGAACCGCTGGATGTCCAGGTGGTGCTCCGAAAATAATGTGGGCTACATAGACAATTGGAAGACCTTTGAGGGGAAAGCTGGCCTGTTAGGGCGGGACGGTGTCCATCCCACTCGGGAAGGTGCTGCTCTCATTTCCTGTAGTATAGCTCATAGTCTCAATAGAGGTCTAGTTAATCGGTGACAATCCAGAGCCCAGGCCAGGGAGCAGACAGACAGGCTAAACCAACCGTCTGCTAGCTGCATAGAGTCGTCCCTCAGGGTTCACCATATTGAGACTGTGTCTGTTCCCCGATCTAAGCAAAAATGGAGAAAGACTCAGAAAATCTGTTTCAATAATCTAATTAACATAAAGACCACAAACTCTGATCTGAAGTTAGGATTGTTAAATATTCGATCTCTCGCATCAAAAGCGGTTATTGTTAATGAAATTATCACAGATCAGGCGTTTAATATACTCTGTTTAACTGAAACATGGGTTAAACAGGACGAGTATGTAGCTCTAAATGAAGCTAGTCCTCCTGGATACAGCTACATACACCAGCCTCGGCTAACTGGTAGAGGAGGAGGCGTCGCAGTTATTTACAATGATAATCTGTCTATCGTACAAAAACATGGACACAAATTTAACTCATTTGAAATTCTTTATAGTAACATAAGTGTATTTAAGTCAGCTCAGTCGATTCCACTAATTATAATTTACAGACCTCCAGGGCCGTATTCTGAATTTCGTAGTGAATTTGCAGATTTCATCTCAAACCTAGTCGTTTCTTTAGACAAAGCGCTAATTGCCGGAGATTTTAACATTCATTTTGAGAATCCAGAAGACCCTCTGAGAACAGCATTTATGTCCATACTGGACTCCGTAGGCGTAAATCAGTGTGTAGTAGGACCCACTCATAAAGCAGGTCACACTTTAGACTTAATAATATTTTTCGGAGTAAGTATGAGGAATGTATTCACAAATCCACTGTCTGAAATTACCTCAGATCACTATCTTGGCTCTATTCAAGTGTGTCACAGTGATAATGTACATTCACATCAACTACCACACAGAGGTTTATCAGAAATCTCCCAGAGTTACCAACTTCGATTAGATCACCGCCTGACCCCACAGAATTCAATCAGGTGACTGAATATTTAGAGTCGACATTTCGTTGTACCTTAGATAATGTAGCTCCAGCTAAAAGAAAAATTATTAGAGATAAGAAACTCGCTCCCTGGTATAACGATCGCACTTTAAAACAGACCGTTTGGAAATTAGAGCGTAAATGGCGTCAAACTAAATTGTTAGTATTTCAAATAGCATGGAAAGAGAGCATCCTGAACTATAGGAAAGCTCTTAGTGTAGCTAGATCAACGTATCTCTCCACTCTTATAGAAGAAAATAAAAATAATCCTAGATCTTTATTTAATACCGTAGCCAAATTAACCAGAAATAAGACCACTACAGGAATCTCCACAACAACATCATGCAATAGTGAGGACTTCATGAACTTTTTTAATAATAAAATTGTAAATATCAGGCATAAAATTGAGGCTTTGAAACCGATCAATATAATTGATACAGATGTTAACCTAGCCATGTCAGATTTGAACCTAGAATACTTTACTCCCCTTGAAGAGAATGAACTAATTTCACTCATCTCTTCTGCAAATTCATCAACCTGTATATTAGATCCTATACCGACACATTTTCAGACACAAACAGATAGTACCAGTAATAACAGAACCGCTGTTGAGAATAATTAATTCCTCACTCAGCATTGGTTATGTTCCAAAATCTTTTAAATTAGCAGTTATCAAACCAATAATTAAGAAACATGACCTCGACCCCGGTCAGCTGTCCAATTACAGGTCAATATCAAACCTCCCCTTTATCTCCAAGATTCTGAAACAGATAGTAGCGGAGCAGCTATGCTCATATCTACATAGAAATGGCATACATGAACTGTATCAGTCAGGATTTAGGCCTCATCACAGCACAGAAACAGCACTCGTTAAAGTAGTAAATGACCTCCTATTGGCCTCTGATCAGGGTTGTGTAACTATGCTTGTATTACTCGACCTCAGTGCAGCTTTTGACACCATTGATCATGCTATTCTTCTTCACAGATTAGAAAATGTAGTAGGAATTAAGTGTACAGCCCTCTCCTCGCTCAGATCCTATTTGACCGATCGTTATCAGTATGTAGACTTAAATGGTGATAATTCTGCATGTTCTCTAGTGGAGTTTGGCGTTCCGCAGGGTTCAGTTTTAGGCCCACTGCTTTTTTCCCTTTACATGCTTCCTCTGGGCAACATAATCCGTAACCATGGTATTAGTTTTCATTGTTATGCTGACGACACAAAGTTATGTGTCTCAGCAAAACCTGATGAGAAAAACCAGCTTACTAAAGTTGAGAAATGAGTGCATGACATTAGAAATTGGATGCTAATTAACTTCCTTCTGCTTAATCCAGATAAGACAGAAGTTCTAGTCATAGGACCGCATACAGCTAGGAGTAAAATCTTAGATCACACCGTAACTTTAGATGGCCTTTCTGTTCCATCAAGTGCAACAGTAAAAGACCTCGGCGTGATTATAGATTCCAGCCTTTCATTTGAAGCTCATGTAGATAATATCACCAGGATAGCATTCTTTCACCTCAGAAATTATGCCAAGATAAGAAATATATTGTCGCTAAACGATGCAGAAAAATGTCTCGGGTTACTGTGCTGTAACCCTGTTCCCTGAAATGGCGGGAACGAGATGCTGCGTGAAAACGCTATGGGAACCATTTGTCCTGTTGCCGGTTGTGAAGCATGTGTGCAAACAGGCAAAATTTTTTGGCTATATATAACCACGGTCAGGTGACGTCATCTGATTAGACGCAGCCGCAGGTTATAAATACTAGTGAGCTGGCGACAAACCTCAGATTAATTTGTCTGAACGGACGTCCGGTCACGTGGTAGTGCGGCATTAGGATGCAGCATCTCGTTCCCGCCTTTTCAGGGAACATGGTTACAGCACAGTAACCCGAGACATTCCCTTTCAAAGGCTTTCTCTCGATGCTGCAGGAAAACGCTATGGGAACGAGAATACCAACGCCACCGCACTACAAGTGTCTGGACCCTAAGGTTGTGTAGCGTGTGCGCACAAAGCCGATAAGGTCTCAGAACTATGCCTGGGCAGCTAACTCGGGGACCATGAGCCCGGAGTAGCATGAACATCCAGATTATAAATGTAAGAAATGTGTGCGGAGAGGACCAACCCTTCGCGCCACAAAATTGCTGCAGGGGATGCCTCCTGCTGGTGCAGACTGAGACGATCACCCTGGTTGGGTGAGCCCTGCTTCCCAGAGGCGATGTGAACCCACGCGCCTCATAAGAGAGGGAAATATGCATCTCTCACCCAGTATAGTGGCGCTCTGACTTACGCCACTGGCTGGTGTGGTGGACGTAAATCTGAAGAGCACGTACTGGACAGTAAGTGAAGTTTCTCCTGCTCCGAGGCTGTAAAAAGGCAGAGGACAGAAGGCTTCAAACAATGCTTTTAGGTGCATCCTGCAGAAACTCCAGCACTGAAGCAATCCGGCAGTGGACTGGGTCTACCTGCTTAGTAATACTTGCTGCAGGGGAATACCCTTCGCTAGTGCAATAGATGAGGCATTCCCCTGGTCGAATGAGCCCTGATTCCTAGAGGCAAAGTGAGTCCACGCGCCTTATAGGAGAGGGCAAAGCATCTCTCGCCCAGTATAATGGCGCTCTGACTTACGCCACTAGCTGATGCGGTGGACGAAAATCTGAAGAGCACATACTGGACAGTAAGTGAAGTTTCTCCTGCTCCGAAGCTGTAAAAGGCGGAGGACAGAAGGCTTCAAACAATGCAGTTAAGTACATCCTGAGGGTACTAGGCCACAAGCCCAATGACAAGCTTTTCCTGCAGAAGCTCCAGCACTGAAACATTTCGGCAGTGGACTGGGTCTACCTGCTTGACACACACTTGCTGCAGGGGAATACCTCTTGCTAATCCAATAGCTGAGGCGATCCCCTGGTTGAATGAGCCCTGATTCCTAAAGGCGAAGTGAGCCCAATAGCATCTCTCATCCAGAACATGTAGAAGCTGCTCTGACCTACGCCACTAGCTGATGCGGTGGACGTAGATCTGAAGAGCACAAGCTGGATACAGCAAGTGAAGTCTCTCCTGCTCTGAAGCTGTAAGCGCGGAGGACAGAAGGCTTCAAAAGCAATAGGGTGCCTGTTAGGTTTATAGAGCTTTCGGAAGATAGTTGAGAGAGGATGCAGTTACGTACGTAGCCAGGGGTAGCTCAGTGGTTAAGGCATTGGCCTACTGTTCGGAAGATCCCAGGTTCAAATCCCACACCCACGAAGTTGCCACTGTTGGGCCCTTGAGCAAGGCCCTTAACCCTCAACTGCTCAGATGTATAATGAGATAAAAATGTAAGTCGCTCTGGATAAGAGCGTAAATGTAAATGTAAATGTACGTTCTGAGAATACTAGGGCACAAACCCGAGGACGGAAACTCCAGCACTGAAACAATTTGGCAGTGGTCTGGGTTTACCTGCTTAGCAGACACTTGCTGCAGGGGAATACCTCTTGCTAGTGCAATAGATGAGGCAATCCCCTTGGTTGAAAGAGCCCTGATTCCTAGAGGCGAAGTGAGCCCACGCGCCTCATAGGAGAGGGCAATAGCATCTCTCATCCAAAACATGAGCATTAAAAGGCGAAGCATATCTTGCAAGGCAAGAGGTCCACCTTGCTACATGAAATCTCTCCCTGACTACTTCGGAGTAGGGTTTCCATTCCCCGTGTGTCAGAGATAGACTGGACAGTACTACTGCTCCCGCATCCATGCTGGAATGTAAATCTCCCTGAGGGACAGGAACCTGGTGCGCTAGCTATTAGCAGCGCGAGCACAGTCCGCCCTGGCGATAATATATGAGACTGCCATAGTTCAATTCAATTTAATTCAATTCAGTTTTATTTGTATAGGGCTTTTAACAATTGACATTGTCTCAAAACAGCTTTACACAATCAAAAGAACTATTTAAGTTTGTGTGGAATGTGAATGTGTATGAATCAAAATGTTCAGATAGTCCCTGGTGAGCAAGCCCGAGGGCGACAGTGGCAAGGAAAAACTCCCTGAGATGGTAATAGGAAGAAACCTTGAGAGGAACCAGACTCAACAGGGAACCCATCCTCATCTGGGTGAAACAGATAGCAGGAAATGATCTGCATTTATACAGTGTTAAGTGTTAGGTTCAGCTATAATAGTTGATGTTAATTGATGTTATAATAGTTGATGTAAAATGGAGTCCAGTAGTTATTGGAGACTGAGATAGACTTGTAGAAAGTTCCAGTCCTGAACTATTGAATTTTCAAGTCCTCAGAGAAACAGCTGACAACACCAGTCGAGGCCAGAACCATCTTCTAAGTAGATAGAATCATCCCCAGACACCAGACGCATCCTAAAGAGACACACGGGGCATCCATGCGACGACCAGAAATGGGGAACCAGGATGGATCAGACAGGTCCGGAGGGCAGAGGGAGTCTGGATCACTGGCAGCTCAGGAACCACATGTGTAGCTCGACAGAGAGAGAGAGAGAGAGAGAAAGAGTGAAAGGGGGAGTCAGGGGGAGAGAGGAAAGAGAAAGAGGGGGAGGAAGAGAAGAGGAGGAGAGATTGCAATTAGGTATGGTCACAGTCACAATGTCTAATGTGAATGTATATTTACTGTAGAGTGCAAGCAGGGACTCCGGCAGGACTAACTATGACAGCATAACTAAAAGGGAGAGCCAGAAGGAAACACAAACATGAGGGCTCCCTGAGATGTAAAGCAAACAATCACCTCACCGTCAACAAACCTCAGTGATCAAATGAGACTGAGGAAGACAGCATCTAAACATACCAGTTCACCATAATACTCTACGTCCATGAGTCCCCCAGATCTGCACCTTTACCTTATGGCAAATCTATTTATAAAAATGCTTGGTTAAATAAATAGGTTTTGAGCCTAGACTTAAACACTGAGACTGTGTCTGAGTCCCGAACACTATTTGGAAGACTATTCCATAATTTTGGGGCTTTGTAAGAAAAAGCTCTGCCCCCAGCTGTAGTTTTCATAATACGCGGTACTGACAAGCAGCCTGCATCCTTTGACCGAAGTAGGCGTGGCGGATCGTAAGACACTAGCAGTTTGCTCAGATACTGCGGCGCGAGACCATTTCATGCTTTATATGTCAAGAGTAGTATTTTAAAATCAATGCGAAATTTCACAGGGAGCCAATGTAGTGAAGATAGGATAGGGGTGATGTGCTCATATCTTCTGGTTCTAGTGAGGACTCTCGCTGCTGCATTCTGGAATAGCTGAAGCTTGTCTATGCACCTAACTGAACAACCAGACAGTAAAGCATTACAATAGTCCAACCTAGAAGTGATGAGCATGAACTAGTTTTTCTGCATCGTTTACCGACAATATATTTCTTATCTTGGCAATATTTCTGAGGTGAAAGAATGCTATCCTGGTGATATTATCTACATGAGCTTCAAATGAAAGTTTGGAATCTATAATCACCCCGAGGTCTTTTACTGTTGCACTTCATGGAACAGAAAGGCCATCTAAAGTTACGGTGTGATCTAAGATTTTACTTCTAGCTGTATGCGGTCCTATGACTAGAACTTCTGTCTTATCCGGATTAAGCAGAAGGAAGTTAATTAGCATCCAATTTCTTATGTCCTGCACACATTGCTCAACTTTAGTAAGCTGGTTTTTCTCATCAGGTTTTGTTGAGACGTATAGCTGTGTGTCGTCAGCATAACAATGAAAACTAATACCATGCTTACGGATTATGTTGCCCAGAGAAAGCATGTAAAGGGAAAAAAGCAGTGGGCCTAAAACTGAACCCTGCGGAACGCCAAACTCCACTAGAGAACATGCAGAATAATCCCCATTTAAGTCTACATACTGATAACGATCGGTCAAATAGGATCTGAGCCAGGAGAGGGCTGTACCCTTAATTCCTACTACATTTTCTAATCTGTGAAGAAGAATAGCATGATCAATGGTGTCAAAAGCTGCACTGAGGTCGAGTAATACAAGCATAGTTACACAACCCTGATCAGAGGCCAATAGGAGGTCATTTACTATTTTAACGAGTGCTGTTTCTGTGCTGTGATGAGGCCTAAATCCTGACTGATACAGTTCATGTATGCCATTTCTATGTAGATATGAACATAGCTGCTCCGGTACTATCTTTTCCAGAATATTAGAGATAAAGGGGAGGTTTGATATTGGCCTGTAATTGGACAGCTGACAGGGGTCGAGGTCAGGTTTCTTAATTATTGGTTTGATAACTGCTAATTTAAAAGATTTTGGAACATAACCAATGCTGAGTGAGGAATTAATTATTCTCAACAGCGGTTCTGTTATTACTGCTACTATCTGTTTAAGAAAATGTGTCGGTATAGGATCTAATATACAGGTTGATGAATTTGCAGAAGAGATGAGTGAAATTAGTTCATTCTCTTCAAGGGGAGTAAAGTATTCTAGGTTTGAATCTGACATGGCTAGGTTAACATCTGTATCAATTACATTGTTCGGTTTCAAAGCCTCAATTTTATGCCTGATATTTACAATTTTATTATTAAAAAAGTTCATGACGTCCTCGCTATTGCATGATGTTGTTGTGGAGATTTCTGTAGTGGTCTTAGTTCTGGTTAATTTGGCTACGGTATTAAATAAAAATCTAGAAATATTTTTATTTTCTTCTATAAGAGCGGAGAGATACGTTGATCTAGCTACACTAAGAGCTTTCCTATAGTTCAGGATGCTCTCTTTCCATGCTATTTGAAATACTAACAATTTAGTTTGACGCCATTTACGCTCTAATTTCCGAGCAGTCTGTTTTAAAGTGCGCGTGTGATCGTTATACCAGGGAGCGAGTTTCTTATCTCTAATAATTTTTCTTTTAGCTGGAGCTACATTATCTAAGGTATAACGAAATGTCGACTCTAAATATTCAGTCGCCTGATCGAGTTCTGTGGGGTCAGACGGTGACCTAATCGAAGTTGGTAACTCTGGGAGATTACTGATAAAACTCTGTGTGGTAGTTGATGTGAAAGTACGTTTAATACGGTAGCGCGGTGCTGTGCGTACATTATCACTGTGACACACTTGAATGGAGACAAGATAGTGATCTGAGATAATTTCAGACAGTGGAATTGTGAATACATTTCTTATACTTAATCCGAAAAATATTATTAAGTCTAAAGTGTGACCTGCTTTATGAGTGGGTCCTACTACACACTGATTTACGCCTACAGAGTCCAGTATGGACATAAATGCTGTTCTCAGAGGGTCTTCTGGATTCTCAAAATGAATGTTAAAATCTCCGGCAATTAACTCTTTGTCTACAGAAACGACCAGGTCTGAGATGAAATCCGCAAATTCACTAAAAAATTCAGAATACGGCCATGGAGGTCTGTAAATTATAATTAGTGGAATCGACTGAGCTGACTTAATATACTTAAGTATACTTATGTTACTATAAAGAATTTCAAATGAGTTAAATTTGTGTCCGTGTTTTTGCACGATAGACAGATTATCATCATGAATAACTGCGATGCCTCTTCCTCTACCAGTTAACCGAGGCTGGTGTATGTAGCTGTATCCAGGAGGACTAGCTTCATTTAGAGCTACATACTCATCCTGTTTAACCCATGTTTCAGTTAAACAGAGTATATCAAACGCCTGATCTCTGATAATTTCATTAACAATAACTGCTTTTGATGCGAGAGATCTAATATTTAACAATCCTAGCTTCAAATCAGAGTTGCCGGCTGCGCATTCAGTATGATCCGAGTTTGTGGTCTTTATGTTAATTAGATTATTGATACAGACTTTCTGAGTCTTTCTATATTTTTGCTTAGATCGGGGAACAGACACAGTCTCAATATGGTGAACCCTGAGTGACGACTCTATGCAGCTAGCAGACGGTTTGTTTAGCCTGTCTGTCTGCTCCCTGGCCCGGGCTCTGGATTGTCACCGATTAACTAGACCTCTACTGAGACTATGAGCTATACTACAGGAAATGAGAGCAGCACCTTCCCGAGTGGGATGGACACCGTCCCGCCCTAACAGGCCAGCTTTGCCCTCAAAGGTCTTCCAATTGTCTATGTAGCCCACATTATTTTCGGAGCACCACCTGGACATCCAGCGGTTCAGCGACCATAACCTGCTGTAAGCTATGTCACCACGTCTCATTGGGATGGGACCAGAGCATATTACTTCATCAGACATCGCCTTCGCTAATTTAAACACCTCTGTAAAGTTACTCTTACTAACCTCTGACTGGCGAAGGCATATATTGTTAGCTCCAGCATGTACCACTATCTTAGAGAACTTGTGCTGTCCTAGAGCCCTAAGATTACCTGCTATGTCCGGTGCTCTGGCTCCCGGGATACACCTAACCACTGCCGCTGGCCCCACTAAAGGTCTAGCTAATGTCACATGCCTCAGTATATAGTCTCCTATAACCAGAGCTCTTTCAGGTTTCTCAGCGGGTGCAGCACTGAGGAGAGCAAACCTGTTGGACACGTGAGGCGCAGAGGAGGTGTGCTCCGGTGGGCTAGCCTTAGCGTTAGCTTTGGCTGAACGAGTATGCCGCCGAGTCGTCACCCACTCGCACCGCTGTGAGGGCTCTAATGCCGGAGTCGGGGGCTGATTATCTCCGCCTGTGGCACCCAGACTGTCCGCTACAGGAATAACGCTGCTCTCACACTGTCTAACACTCTCTAAAATCTGGATGCGCTCCTCTAATGCTGATATCTTCTCCGTCAGAGTGCTCACTAACACACACCTATCACAAATAAAATTATCGCTAATGACGGAGGAAGAATGTCTAAACATCCTGCACTCCACACACTGAACAAGCTGAATGGTAGACATGATAACGTACCTCTGTGTCAGACTTTTAGTTGTTTGGAGATGAATTCCGTTTGTTGTTTTTAGACGAGGAAACTCACGCGTTCTCCAAAAATTGCAGAAAAAAGGCGAAGCCGAATAGTATAGAGATGTAAAAGCTAGTTGCTATTAATGTTATTATTCTATAAAGTGATGTAGTTTAAACCCTGATACAAACGCGAAACTTTCGTGGCCATAGTGTTGTCCACTAGGCTAGGGCATGGCACTAGGGCATGGCAGCCTCTCAACTGCTGGAGGAAGTGCTTTAGGGCCAGAAATAGAGCCATCATCTTGAGGCAATTGATGTGCCGTGCGAGAAGATGGCCTCTCCAGCTCCTTTGGGCTGGACAGTCATCTGAGACCGCACCCCAGCCTGTGAGGGAAGCATCTGTCATTAGCCTCAGCAACAACAAGATGATCTTAGAGTGGGACCCAGAGTAGAGACTGGGGTCTGAACCACATAGAAAGGGGAAGAAGCACCTGGCGCGTAACCATAATTGGGGATTGGCCCTAGTGAAATCCCCTGGTTCTTAGCCACAACATGGAATGCTCTCATGTGCAGAAGGCCCAAAGGTGTCACCATGGATACAGCTGCCGTGGAGCTAGGATGTCTGAAAGTGATGGTCACTTTCTGGTCTAGCTTGTTTTCCTTGAGGGTGTTGAGAATGGGTTCGACACGAGCGGGAGACAGCTGTGCCCGCTTACGATCGAATCCCATATGGCACCCAATGTGTTGTCCTCTGAACAGGAAAGAGCACGCTTTCGTGGCGTTGGGTCTCAATCCTGATAACAGAGATGAGCTAGGACGACATGCTGATGTCGAAGCACTAGCTACCGGATGCCCTGGGACTCCAATAAGAGCCAGGGCTAAACCCATGCATTTTGTATATGTGCGGGTGAGGTAGACCAATGGATGGACCCGATACTGGTAAGCTTCGCCCCGGAAAGCGAACCTCAGGATCTTCCTGTGTTATGGCAATGTTTCTGTATGAAAATAAGCGTCCTTAAATCGATTGTCAGAAATCAATCGCTTGGAAGATTTGAGAGCAATCACTTTGACAGTCAACATTTGAACTGTATTTATTGATTTTCAGATAGCGGAAGAGCCCGACTCACTGTCTCGTGGGGGAACATGTTCCATGGTCCCCTTCCCCAGCAGCTTTGTCAGCAGATGCACACTTTCCGGTTTCATGGAAGTGGAGACCACGCCATTGAAAACACAGAGGGTGAAGTGAGAACTGAATCCTGTAGTTTCTTTCTCCAGTGCTTAGTTCCCAAGGAGATATACATGGCAGTAGCTTCCACGCTGCCAGTTTCTCAGAAAAGGGCAAAAGTTTCGGCGGCTTGGTTAAACGGGGGGGATGTTAGATGTTCGGCATCCTGAAACATGGCAGGAAAAAAACGAATAACTAACAGCCTATTGGAGACTGGTGTTGCCGGAAACACCAGTGGTGGCGGAGCAAGAACACCGATCTCCTGGGGGTGCCAGGGAGAACACTTCATTCATTTGAAAGGAATTCTGGGTGCCTCTCCCTATTGGGGGTACCACCCCATTCATTTTATTTATATATATATATATATATATATATATATATATATATATATATATATATATATATATAAAATCAGTCTCACCTCTCGGCGCACCCCCATCGCTAAACAGGCCGGAAGGCGAGATAGGGGCATTAAGGAGGAATGCACAATTCTATATTTGATGCGCCTGAGATTTAGCCACAGGTGCCTCCTGCGAAAACCATAGCAGCCATAAAACGGCCGATAACACGAGCCGTCTGCTTTGTTGCACGAAGAGACAAGTCTGTAGCTCGGCGTAATTCCAATATGCCTTATCTTGAAGAGCCCCGCCAGTACTCAAGTCTCTCAGCAGGTCAGCCTGGTAGGCCTGCAAAACCGCCCTGGTGTGCAATGGAGCACCAAGCTGATCTACAGTGGGAGCCACGCTAAATAGCCGCGACCGTGTGGCTGACTTATGAATGGCGTGTGAATGCACTTTGCACACCGTAATCCCCCCTCCCTTTTCTGCCAGAAAGGCGTGTCAAGATTTCACAGTAAACATGCCCATTCAAGCCCTATTTATTCATTTACCTGGTTCCACCACTAGATGGCGCTTCGTTCTCAAGAACACGTTAAAACAAGCCAGCTGCAATCACGTTGCAATCACGTGATTTAAACAACCCGCCCCCACCCCCGCCGAACTGATGCTGCCAAACTAATTTCTTTAAATGAGTAAAGAAATACTGATCCATATGGGCAGATATTTGTTCCAGGTTGCATGCACCATTAATTGCTTTTCTTATGCCACTTGTTGACTATCAGTGAAAAAAAAAAACATCAAAAATATAACGAAAACAATCCCAAGCAGACATTACATTTTGAGCTTTACTTTGCAGCAAAATATTATCTACCAGTATATTAAATGGAACTAGGTAAAATACACAGTAATGTAAAATACTGTACATAGCCCGCGTTTTTATTCCGTACCTACAATGATCGGTATAGACAAATTACAGCCGCTACCGTGTCTTTAAGGATAATTTCAGGATGTCTTAAAAATATTTCACTAACTAGTTTTATTAATTCATTATTAAATAATAAATAGCATAATCATCATGGGTTGTGTATTGAGTGATTTAACAAATCTGTTTTTAAGGTCACACTTTAGATTTAGTAATATTCTTCGGATTAATTATAAGAAATGTATTCACAATTCCACTGTCTGAAATTATCTCAGATCACTATCTTGTCTCCATTCAAGTGTGTCACAGTGATAATGTATGCACAGCACCGTGCTACCGTATTAAATGTACATTCACATCAACTACCACACAGAGTTTTATCAGTAATCTCCCAGAGTTACCAACTTCGATTAGGCCACCGTCTGACCCCACAGAACTCGATCAGGTGACTGAATATTTAGAGTCGACACTTCGTTGTACCTTAGATAATGTAGCTCCAGCTAAAAGAAAAATTATTAGAGATAAGAAACTCGCTCCCTGGTATAACGATCACACGCGCACTTTAAAACAGACTGCTCGGAAATTAGAGCGTAAATGACGTCAAACTAAATTGTTGGTATTTCAAATAGCATGGAAAGAGAGCATCCTGAACTATAGGAAAGCTCTTAGTGTAGCTAGATCAACGTATCTCTCCACTCTTATAGAAGAAAATAAAAATAATCCTAGATTTTTATTTAATACCGTAGCCAAATTAACCACTACAGAAATCTCCACAACAACATCATGCAATAGCGAGGACTTCATGAACTTTTTTAATAATAAAATTGTAAATATCAGGCATAAAATTGAGGCTTTGAAACCAAACAATGTAATTGATACAGATGTTAACCTAGCCATGTCAGATTCAAACCTAGAATACTTTACTCCTCTTGAAGAGAATGAACTAATTTCACTCATCTCTTCTGCAAATTCATCAACCTGTACTGTATATTAGATCCTAAACTGACACATTTTCTTAAACAGATAGTACCAGTAATAACAGAACCACTGTTGAGAATAATTAATTCCTCACTCAGCATTGGTTATGTTACAAAATCTTTTAAAGTAGCAGTTATCAAACCAATAATTAAGAAACCTGACCTCGACCCCTGTCAGCTGTCCAATTACAGGCCAATATCAAACCTCCCCTTTATCTCTAAGATTCTGGAAAAGATAGTAGCGGAGCAGCTATGCTCATACCTACATAGAAATGGCATACATGAACTGTATCAGTCAGGATTTAGGCCTCATCACAGCACAGAAACAGCACTCGTTAAAGTAGTAAATGACCTCCTATTGGCCTCTGATCAGGGTTGTGTAACTATGCTTGTATTACTCGACCTCAGTGCAGCTTTTGACATTATTGATCATGCTATTCTTCTTCACAGATTAGAAAATGTAGTAGGAATTAAGGGTACAGCCCTCTCCTAGCTCAGATCCTATTTGACCGATCGTTATCAGTATGTAGACTTAAATGGTGATTATTCTGCATGTTCTCTAGTGGAGTTTGGCGTTCCGCAGGGTTCAGTTTTAGGCCCACTGCTTTTTTCGCTTTACATGCTTCCTCTGGGCAACATAATCCGTAAGCATGGTATTAGTTTTCATTGTTATGCTGACGACACACAGCTATATGTCTCAACAAAACCTGATGAGAAAAACCATCTTACTAAAGTTGAGCAATGTGTGCAGGACATAAGAAATTGGATGCTAATTAACTTCCTTCTGCTTAATCCGAATAAGACAGAAGTTCTAGTCATAGGACCGCATACAGCTAGAAGTAGAATCTTAGATCACACCGTAACTTTAGATGGCCTTTCTGTTCCGTCAAGTGCAACAGTAAAAGACCTCGGCGTGATTATAGATTCCAGCCTTTCATTTGAAGCTCATGTAGATAATATCACCAGGATAGCATTCTTTCACCTCAGAAATATTGCCAAAATAAGAAATATATTGTCGCTAAACGATGCAGAAAAACTAGTTCATGCTTTTATCACTTCTAGGTTGGACTATTGTAATGCCTTACTGTCTGGTTGTTCAGTTAGGTGCATAAACAAGCTTCAGCTAGTCCAGAATGCAGCAGCGAGAGTCCTCACTAGAACCAGAAGATATGAGCACATCACCCCTATCCTATCTTCACTGCATTGGCTCCCTGTGAAATTTCACATTGATTTTAAAATACTACTCTTGACATATAAGGCATTAAATGGTCTCGGCCCACAGTATCTGAGCGAACTGCTAGTGTCTTACGATCCACCACGCCTACTTCGGTCAAAGGATGCAGGCTGCTTGTCAGTACCGCGTATTATGAAAACTACAGCTGGGGGCAGAGCTTTTTCTTACAAAGCCCCAAAATTATGGAATAGTCTTCCAAATAGTGTTCGGGACTCAGACACAGTCTCAGTGTTTAAGTCTAGGCTCAAAACCTATTTATTTAGCCAAGCATTTTTATAAATAGATTTGCCATAAGGTAAAGGAGCAGATCTGGGGGACTCATGGACGTAGAGTATTATGGTGAACTGGTATGTTTAGATGCTGTCTTCCTCACTCTCATTTGATCACTCAGGTTTGTTGACGGTGAGGTGATTGTTTGCTTTACATCTCAGGGAGCCCTCATGTTTGTGTTTCCTTCTGGCTCTCCCTTTTAGTTATGCTGTCATAGTTAGTCCTGCCGGAGTCCCTGCTTGCACTCTACAGTAAATATACATTCACATTAGACATTGTGACTGTGACCATACCTAATTGCAATCTCTCCTCCTCTTCTCTTCCTCCCCCTCTTTCTCTTTCCTCTCTCCCCCTGTCTCCCCCTTTCACTCTTTCTCTCTCTCTCTCTCTCTCTGTCGAGCTACACATGTGGTTCCTGAGCTGCCAGTGATCCAGACTCCCTCTGCCCTCGGGACCTGTCTGATCCATCCTGGTGCCCGGTTTCTGGTTGGAGGTCTCGTCGCATGGATGCCCCGTGTGTCTCTTTAGGATGCGTCTGGTGTCTGGGGATGATTCTATCTACTTAGAAGATGGTTCTGGCCTCGACTGGTGTTGTCAGCTGTTTCTCTGAGGACTTGACAATTCGGTAGTTCAGGACTGGAACTTTCTACACGTCTATCTGAGTCTCCAATAACTACTGGACTCCATTTTACATCAACTATTATAACATCAATTAACATCAACTATTATAGCTGAACCTAACACTTAACCCTGTATAAATGCAGATCATTTCCTGCTGTCTGTTTCACCCAGATGAGGATGGGTTCCCTGTTGAGTCTGGTTCCTCTCAAGGTTTCTTCCTATTACCATCTCAGGGAGTTTTTCCTTGTCACTGTCGCCCTCGGGCTTGCTCACCAGGGACTGGTGAGGGATCTGAACATTTTGATTCATACACATTCACATTCCATACAAACTTAAATAATTCTTTTGATTGTGTAAAGCTGTTTTGAGACAATGTCAATTGTTTAAAGCGCTATACAAATAAAACTGAATTGAATTGAATTGAAATTTTATTAATCGGGTTGTTGTTGTTTTTTACCACGTCATGTATTTATGAAACTATGTTGACAATACAATAACTGTCTGTATATTAAAGATACGGTATTGGGCTTCCTGGACACTGCAGTTAACTGTGCCAGTCAATGCTCCATCTGGTGGAATTATATGGCATTGCAACCATCTTTTTAGAAAGCGCATGGGGGCGTTTATGGGGCGGGGCATTGTTAACTGCGTCATCGCGGGGGATCACATTTCATGCACGGAGCGTGCATTAACCCTTCATGGACCTGCCATGAATCCATCATGCTGCAGGCGGCTGTTTGACGTGGCTCCCACTGGACTGCCTGAAAAGCTTTCTCCTCCAGGGAAGATGAAAGTCTACACAGCTAGAAAGGAAGTATAGGCTTTCCAGGAAGGATGATGTCCCAGGAGAGAACTAGCCTGTGAAGCGTCTCTTCTATCTGGGCGTCATCATATAACCCCGCGCTTCCACATCAACTATATTTAAATAAATAAATAAGTTGATGGCAGGAAAAACATGGGATGAATACAGCTTACTCCATGAAAGGGTTAACTCATATGGAGAGAGCTAAGAGGGGGGAAGAGAGCGTCGTTGAGGCTCCGCCCCCCGGCCACCCGACAGTACCTGCCGTCTACTGTTTTTTTTTTTTTTTAAGTGCTTAAGGCTATTTTCATCTCCGCTAAGCAAGAGAGGAATCCCCGTGATGAGAACGCGAAAGAAAGGAGCCTACCTCCGTCTGCCGCAGCTCTGTCAGATGCATGGGTTTTAAGCCAGGAATGCGCGGCGACTCGAAGCTTCTCACGGAATGCGAAGCAGTGTGGAGATCGCACTCCGATATGGATTATCACACGAAGGGATATCTAGTTTAAACTCCGCCATATTGGTGAGTTAAACACTTTCTTATTTTGCTGGTTTAAACACAGACACGCTCACAACACGGCTGAAGACAAATGATCTGAGGTTTGTCGCCGGATCACTAGTATTTATAACCTGCGGCTACGTCTAAGCAGATGACGTCACCTGACCGAGGTTATATATAGCCAACAAATTTGGCGTGTTTGCACACATGCTTCACAACCGGCAACAGGACAAATGATTCCCATAGCGTTTTCACGCAGCATCGAGAGAAAGCCTTTGAAAGGGAACTAGTTCATGCTTATATCACTTCTAGGTTGGACTATTGTAATGCCTTACTGTCTGGTTGTTCAGTTAGGTGCATAAACAAGCTTCAGCTGGTCCAGAATGCAGCAGCGAGAGTCCTCACTAGAACCAGAAGATATGAGAACATCACCCCTATCCTATCTTCACTGCATTGGCTCCCTGTGAAATTTCACATTGATTTTAAAATACTACTCTTGACATATAAGGCATTAAATGGTCTCGCGCCGCAGTATCTGAGCGAACTGCTAGTGTCTTACGATCCGCCACGTCTACTTCGATCAAAGGATGCAGGCTGCTTGTCAGTATCGTGTATTATGAAAACTACAGCTGGGGCAGAGCTTTTCCTTACAAAGCCCCAAAATTATGGAATAGTCTTCCAAATAGTGTTCGGGACTCAGACACAATGTCTCAGTGTTTAAGTCTAGGCTAAAAACCTATTTATTTAGCCAAGCATTTTTATGAATAGATTTGCCTCAGGTAAAGGAGCAGATCTGGGGGACTCATGGACGTAGAGTATTATGGTGAACTGGTATGTTTAGATGCTGTCTTCCTCACTCTCATTTGATCACTCAGGTTTGTTGACGGTGAGGTGATTGTTTGCTTTACATCTCAGTTCCCCCTCATGTTTGTGTTTCCTTCTGGCTCTCCCTTTTAGTTGTGCTGTCATAGTTAGTCCTGCCGGAGTCCCTGCATGCACTCTACAGTAAATATACATTCACATTATACATTGTGACTGTGACCATACCTAATTGCAATCTCTCCTCCTCTTCTCTTTCTCCCCCTCTTTCTCTTTCCTCTCTACCCTGTCTCCCCCTTTCACTCTTTCTCTCTCTCTCTCTCTCTCTCTCTGTCGAGCTACACATGTCGTTCCTGAGCTGCCAGTGATCCAGACTCCCTCTGCCCTCCGGACCTGTCTGATCCATCCTGGTGCCCCGTTTCTGGTTGGAGGTCTTGTCGCATGGATGCCCCGTGTGTCTCTTTGGGATGCGCCTGGTGTCTGGGGATGATTCTATCTACTTAGAAGATGGTTCTGGCCTCGACTGGTGTTGTCAGCTGTTTCTCTGAGGACTTGACAATTCGATAGTTCAGGACTGGAACTTTCTACAAGTCTATCTGAGTCTCCAATAACTACTGGACTCCATTTTACTTCAATTATTATAACATCAATTAACATCAACTATTATAGCTGAACCTAACACTTAACACTGTATAAATGCAGATAATTTCCTGCTATCTGTTTCACCCAGATGAGGATGGGTTCCCTGTTGAGTCTGGTTCCTCTCAAGGTTTCTTCCTATTACCATCTCAGGGAGTTTTTCCTTGCCACTGTCGCCCTCGGGCTTGCTCACCAAGGACTATCTGAACATTTTGATTCATACACATTCACATTCCATGCAAACTTAAATAATTCTTTTGATTGTGTAAAGCTGTTTTGAGACAATGTCAATTGTTAAAAGCGCTATACAAATAAAATTGAATTGAATTGAATTGAATGTACACCTGGAGAAAGTCACACACTTAGCTTTATGAAGCTTTTTCTCAGCTGCATGTCCTGAAGTGCCCAAAGAGTTCAGGAATCTGCCACTCTGTTTCACTAAACTGTCAAATTCACACGCTTTAATGACCTACACAGAATCTACCAAAATGAATTTTGTTTGTCGTGGAGCTGCAATTCAATTGTTGGCGTTTTGCTGCTATACTTCAAGATCATACTTAACATGTGTCGATGTTTCTAAGATACAAAAAATTATCACAATTGAATCATTGAAAAAGATAGCAAGCATTTGTTCTATCTATTTGCCCATTCATGGATTAACCAGGTTTTGGATTGATTCAAGCTTCCGCACTGCAGTTTTGTGAAGTACTATGCAGTACAATGCAGTTGGAATGCAGTTGTGTTAAAATATAATTCTGTAACATTTTACTTATTGAACAGGCTAAAATAGCCCTGTATCAAGGTAATTGAGCTAATTAACTGTAACTGTAGTTATCCTGCATTGAAGTCCTGCAGTCACTGATTTGTTTGAGTGTTTTAATACACGAGACTGCTTCCAGAACAAATTATGCTCATAATCCAAGGTTTCACTGTATATGGAATTATTCTATTTTAATTATTCAAGCATGTTTTCTACTCTTAATGAATTACTCTTGACTCTTAATGAATGTTTGTCTCTCTGTTTGCACTTAATTTATTTCAGCACATGTTAAGCACGTCTTTAAAGTGCAGGAAGTGTTTATTCGGACAAAGTTGAAGAAGGAAGACAAAATGTGGCGGAGGCATTAAACCTCTTCAGCATTCTAGACCTCAGCCTCGTAATATACTCGCATGCTCAGTTATTGTTATTTCTCTGTTCCTTTTTTTTGTTTTTAGTGTTCTAAGTGGGTTGCTTTATTTTTTATTTAATTAATAAAATGAATTGCAATAATTTTGCTGTAATGTAGTTGTATTACATTACAAGACACAGTTAGATTTTAAAAATACTTTAAGAAAATTTTCACCTTCATTTAAAATATGTATACCCAAATTTTTCTTTAATTTTATTTATTTGCAGTAGCCATTTAATATTAACTGCAGTATTAAGGTGAAGATAAAAACACAGGGTTTTTGTGTCCAAATCCCTGCGATTCCTCCATATGTACTGGACATGTAAAGAACATCAGTTTTGACACTTGAAAACTGCAGTTATTTTTTGTAAGGGGAAGTGTGTTAAAATGAACTTAACTATTAAGTATAATATAAATAAGTATTGTATAGTTCTACATATAGTAAGTATATTTATATATAATAAAGTTTCTCATATTAAATCAAAATGATGACCTGTCAATTATTAAGGTTTAAGTGTGTTTAAGGTGTGTATATAGTCTAATACACAGTTAAACCATGGCGAGCTCAAGGATGTTCATGCAGGGCCAGCATTATAAGCAGTGAATGATTTCTAGGTAAGGATCCAAGCAAAAGGGACCGGAATGGTTCAGGCAGGTCCAGGAGGGCCAAAAGAGTCATAATCTTTGTGTGTGTGTGTGTGTGTGAGAGAGAGAGAGAGATTATTAGGTATCATGATTTAGTAATGCATTACATGTAACATTTTCTAGTCTATGATGTTTTAACATTTTCTAGTCTATTGTTAAATGTTTGCCTGCCAAAGGCAACAGCTGAGTTCATCTTTTGGAATGTGAGCTGTGATCAAGGAATTTGTTTTACAACTTGTTCTATGAAGTCAAACCTGTTCCACAGATAGTCAAGAGGTTTACCACCAGATAAACCAGTCTCTTATTTTCTGAGCAGAACCTGTGTCAATGGTTAAATATTGTATAAATCAATAAACAATAAATCTGGTCAATCTGTTTACATACTGCATACTAATTATTCACACCATTAAAAAATCCCCAGCATGCTAATATAATAGATTTTATTAAAGTGGTACAATCTATATTAAGATTTGAATTAAATAAAAATCACTTTTTTTAAGTGCCTTTATTGCATTATAGTGTGACAGTATAGTACTGTATCTAAACAGACTGTGCTTAGTAAATGAAAAATGTCAAAATGTCTTTAGTAAAGACTAAGAAAATATTGAGGATTGGTTAAGATTGAGGCTAAGGCTGAGGTCAAAAATAAACTAAAAATAAAATAAAGGGAATGCCACTGAATGTATATAAAAGTTTTAATCAGGTGTTTTTATATCATGTTATAATAACTGTTTTGATTGAAAAAAATCCTTAACAACATTTCTACAAGAAAGAAACATTAAAAGATTAAAGATCACTGAAGTAATAAAATAAACCAAGTCAATATTTCATGTAAAAGAAATTTGCAGAAAAACTCTTTAGTGCACATGTGTGTGCAGTTTTATTAGTAAACCAGCTAGATGTTCCATTCTGGTAACTTAGTAACACTTGTTCTTATCCCAAACCCAGAAGCCTACATTACAGTAAGTTTTTTCCATTTTTGAATTGGTCTTTTATGTAATATGTTGCTTTCTTCAAATATTCTTGCTTATGTTACTTATTCATATTTAGCTCCAAAGCTTTGGAATAGCCTTCCAGACAGTGTTCGGGGAGCAGACACGGTTTCTCAGTTCAAAAGTAGACTCAAGACGCATCTTTTTAATCTGGCATACACATAACTCATCCCATAATCTCATACTCCAGTACACCTATACCGAATGGCAACTACGCTAATTCTCCCCATCTGTTCTGTATTTCTCTAGCCATCCCGAGGCATCGGGAGATTTTGCCAGCTTCAGTAGACAAAGGCCGACCCTGCGAGGTTCCTGAGGCATCCAGAGAAGGACCAGCTCCAGCTGGATTCAGCTTTATGATGGTTGGAGCTACACATGCTGCTCCTGTGCTTCCAGTGATCCAGACCTCATCTGCCATCTGCACCTACTGACTCGTCCCTATGCTGAACTGGTCTTCATGTCAATTTAAATAATTTCTGTCATATTGAATTTTCACCTGCACAACACACAAGATGTTATATCATTTCTATCTGTTATCGCCCAAATGAGGATGGGTTCCCTGTTGCGTCTGGTTCCTCTCAAGGTTTCTTCCTAATGCCATCTCAGGGAGTTTTTCCTTGCCACCGTCGCCGTCACCCTTGGCCTGCTCATCAGAGACATTTCATTCATTCGTCTCATTATTATTATCTGCACATTTTTCTCACACATACACACTTCCAATTATTTTCTTTTCTATAATTATTATTATTATTATTATTATTATTATTTTATTATTATTTATTTATTTATTTATTATTATTATTTAATTTTATTTATTTTTATTTATTTATTTATTTATTTATTTTTATTTTTGCTAAATTTCTTTCATTTTTGTGAAGCTGCTTTGAGACAATGACCATTGTTAAAAGCGCTATATAAATAAAATTGAATTGAATTGAATTATTCATTGATTGTTGATATATGTATGGAAAAAGTAAATGGTTTCTACAATGGGGCAAAAAAGTATTTAGTCAGCCACCAATTGTGCAAGTTCTATAAAGATAAGAGAGGCCTGTAATGTTCATTTAGGTATACCTCTACTATGAGAGACAAAATAGGGGGGGGGTCACATTGTAGGATTTTTAAAGAATTTATTTGCAAATTATGGTGGAAAATAAGTATTTTCATCTCAATACAGAGGTCAAACATTTTCAGTAAGTCTTCACAAGGTTTTCACACGTATTTTGGTCTGTTCCTCCATGCAGATCTCCTCTAGAGAAGTGATGTTTTGGGGCTGTCGCAGGGCAACACGGACTTCAAAGATTTTCTATGGGATTGAGATCTGGAGACTGGCTAGGCCACTCCAGGACCATGAAATACTTCTTACAAAGCCATGCCTTCATTGCCCAGGTGATTAGGATCATTGTCATGCTGAAAGACCCAGCCATGTTTCATCTTCAATGCCCTTTCACTCAAAACCTCACGATACATGGCCCCATTCATTCTTTCCTTTAAACGGATCAGTCGTCTGGGTCCCTTTGTAGAAAAACAGCCCCAAAGCATGATGTTTCCACCCCCATGCTTCGCAGTAGGTATAGCGTTGTTTGGATGCAACTCAGCATTCTTTCTCTTCCAAACATGACAAGTTGAGTTTTTACCAAAAAGTTCTATTTTGGTTTCATCTGACCATATGACATTCTCCCAATCCTCAGATGGGCCTGGACATGTACTGGCTTAAGCAGGGGGACACGTCTGGCACCGCAGGATTTGAGTCCCTGGCGGTGCAGTGTGTTACTGATGGTAGCCTTTGCTACTTTGGTCACAGCTCACTGCATGTCATTCACTAGGTCCCCCCTTTTGGTTCTGAGATTTTTGCTCACAGTTCTTGTGATCATTTTGACCCCACGGGGTGAGATCTTGCATGGAGCCCCAGTATAAGTGAGTTTATCAGTGGTCTTGTATCTTTTTCATTTTCTAATAATTGTGTGACTATTTGAGGTTGTGGACAGGTGTCCTCTATACTGATAATGAGTTCAAATAGATGCCATTAATACAGGTAACGAGTGGAGGACAGATAACAAGTACTTCTTTTACTGAGGAATTTACCAAATCATTAATTAAACATCCTACAATGTGATTTTCTGGATTTGTTCTCTTATTTTGTCTCTCATAGTTGAGGTATACCTATGATAAAAATTACAGGCGTCTCTCATCTTTTTAAGTGGGGGATCTTGCACAATTGATGGTTGACTAAATATTTTTTTGCCCCACTGTATATGGAGAGAGAGAGAGAAGTTTTAAACTCACTTTATTATTACAAAATAGGAAAAAGGAGACTAGTTTTGCATATAGATCTACATATATACACATATACACATATCACACATACACAACATGCACACACTCATACGTGCACCCATACACAAGATATAATATTTTTTTTTATTAATTTAAGGAAAAGACCCGTTTCCCTCCATCCCACCACAAATTATTATTATTTTTTTTTTTTGAGGTCTTAAATTTTCCTTTCATTTTAAGTTAAGTCATATGGTTTTATTTATAGTTATTGGTTTATTTATCTTCCGTCCATTTTTTTTTTCTTCCTGCTGAATGTTGGTAGGTTTTTTGGATTCCTTTTCTTCTTCTTTTGCCTTTATTAGTGACATTCTTGTTAAATGTTTTTTCCTAAATTCCGGTATTTGTATCTGTTTTAGTCCCTCGAGGTATCTGTCTGTTTGTTCCTAGATGTTTATGGTTGTGACTGGGTTTGGATCTGCTATGTTGAATACTGCTTTTTCACTCTGGGTCTGACTGCGGGTTTTACGGTTTTTGATGAGTTTTTTAGTGAACGGCTCATCTTTCTTCTTCCTGGTTTTCATTGTAGTGCTCTTTATTGGGGGGGTTTCGGTGGTGGTGTGCTGGTTTGTGGTAGAGACCTGCGCGGGACTCTGCCCGCTCCCGCAACATTCTGTCCCGCTCCCGCAAAAATATATATTATTTTCTCCCGCTCCCGCCCGCAGTACTCAAGTTTTGTCCCGCTCCCGCCTGCAAAAATCCCGCAGGTAAACATTTAAGTAGTTTTATTTTTATTTTTTAGGGAAATGGCGCTGACCAGGGCGGGGGGTTGGCGGGGTAGTGTGGCGCTTAACCGGGGGGGGGGGGGGGAGCAATTGAGTATAGAACCGCTACTGAGTAGCTAAATAATACAGTATTTTTAAAAAAATAAATCAATTTTAAGATAATTCCATTTTGCGGGAGTCACGCGATTAATGTTATTCTCCCGCATCCCGCACATACATGAGGACCTTCCCGCCCGCATTTTGTCCCGTGCCGCACTCCGTGCGCTGGGTCCCGTGGGTCCCGCGATACTCCCGCGGGAGTGCAGGTCTCTAGTTTGTGGCTGCTGTGTGTCTTCTGTGCAGGGTTTTAGGGGCGGATTCTGCGTCAGAGGAGGTGTCACTGTCTGCGTTGGATACTACTGTACTCACAGTATTTACAGTAGCATCGGTGTTATTGTCCACTCCCGGTGTGGTGTGTGTATCTGTGGTGGTGGTGGTGTGTTCAGGGCCGACCTGTTCGAGTCGCGGCTGTGGTGTGTCGCTGCGGCCCGCTGTGGGCTCCGCCTCCCCGGTGTTCTCCAGCTGACTGTCCTCGCGCCGCTGCCGCTGTGTCCCGGGCGTATCGCTCCGCGAGCTCCCCGGCTGCACGGCTCCGTGTGGACAGCTCAGCCTCTTGTGTCCCACATCACCGCACTCAAAACACCTCAGCGGCTCCGTGGTGGCGAAGACGGTGTAGCCGCTGTCCCCCTCTTTACATTTAAAGTTGATATCCAGCGTCTGATCTTCATTGTTTAAGATCATAAGCACCTGCCTGCGGAAGGACAGGACATGGCGCATGTTGGAGCTCTTACACCCGAGCGGGATAGCTCTCATGGGGCTGACGAACTTCCCGAAACGGGCCAGCTCCTTCATTATAGCCTCGTTCTTTATGAACGGAGGCACGTTGGATATTACCACCCGCGCCGCGGGGGCAGACAGTGGGGTGACTTTAACCGCGGCTCCTTTCACACATATGCCGCTCTGCACCAGTGCGCTCGCGAGGTCAACCCTGTTCACGAACACCACCACCGCTTTGTTCATCCGGGAGGCGGAGTAGATGTTCTCACACCCGACCTGCTGCCCCACCGCCAACAACACGTCCTCAATCTGCACGACGTCCTCCGGCACACACCTGACACCATGCCGGAGAGACAAGGTCTCCACACCGGCCTCAGAGGCCATGGGGCCTGCTCGCTCTCTCTCTTACTTTTAAAACTTTTATTTAAACTAAGAACATTAACTGATTAAAGAAAACTAAAATAACTAAACAGTCTAAAAAAGTTGGCAGCACGTCAAACAGTCCTTCGCACGCTCACTCACACCTAGCGTATGCGCACAGAGAGAGTGAGAGAGACATAATAATTAAGTGTTAATTAAGCCTCTTTAAAATACCATACTTTCATTATGAAGAGAGAAACAATTTGGGGTGATGGCATTTTTAACAGGCTTAATTAACTCATTTAGGTTTAACATGAACAAATGTGCCTATAATCATCAACATGAATCAGTCAAATAATTAAACTTCAGAAAATGGTGGAATTTTAATGTAGTGTTTGTACCATAGTAGTCAATTTATTTTGACTTATATTTTAATTAAGTCAATTAATTTAATTTGAATTTATTTTGTAATAGCAGTATTTGTATAGTGCACCATGTCAATCAGTGTTCTTCCTAGATTATAATACTGTTCAGTGTAATGTGTGAACAGGGAAAGCGTACTACCTGTCAGCTCAAGGACAGAGCTATTGGGTGTTAGCTTGCCAGATTGGGTGTGGTATGCAAATCAAATGTCAAATATTTCACAACATAGTTGTGGTACTTATAATGAACAGAAACAGAAAGGTTTTAGAGAGAGCTCAGGCCAATCTGAGTTAGATCTTTAGTGTAGTAAGGATTTAACAACTAGTTAAAGTCAAAGTATTAGTTTGAAGTTACTACAATGGGTCATGTTGAAATGCATGTTTTATTATTAACACATTCATTTATTTATCAACACATTCACATGAAGGACATGTGAGGATATGCACAGGTTGCAGACAGTAATAATAATAATAATAAGTAGAAGAAGAGAGTGTGTGTGTGTGTGTGTGTGTGTGTGTGTGTGTGTGTGTGTGTGAAAACACCTAAAGATTTGTCCACTCTTCTTTCCTGTAATTTATATTTTTATTATGTAGTGTATGCTCAATTTCTGTACTTTTTCTATTACTTCACTCTTATATGTTTGATTCCTCATTAAAATGCGTTGATGCAAGAGAAATCTACATAATTCATTAATCATCCACATTACTGTGTCCATACTGCTGTTTAAGTATAATAGATGCATGACTAAAATATGCTAAAAGATATTACCACATATTACCACAAAAATATATTAAATATAACCAACATGTACAGTATTCATGCCTTATCACCTGGCACGATCATAACATTAAGTTATTACACCATCACACAGACTTCACACAAACTATACAAATGATCTTTAAATCATTTATCCCACAAATCATATCACATGGATGCCCAACATCTACATAATGAAAGAGAAATTTCAAAATAAACTCTGTAAGGGTACCACAGTTTTAAGTTTTAAGGATTTGTTTATATACGCAGCAAAAACAGAAACGTCCCTTTTTCAGGACTGTGTATTTCAACAATAATGTTGTAAAAATCCAAATATCTTTACAGATCTTCATTGTAAAGGGTTTAAACAATGTTTTCCATACATGTTCAATTACCCATAATCAATTAATTAACATGCACCTGTGGAATGGTCGTTAAGACCTTAACAGCTTACAGAAAGTAGGCATTTAAGGTCACAGTTGTAAAACCGCAGGACACTAAAGAGACTCGTCTACCGACTGTGAAAAACACCCAAAGAAAGACACCCAGGGTCGCTGCTCATCTGCGTGAACGTGCATTAGGCATGCTGCAGGGGGACATGAGGACTGCTGATGTGGCTATAGGGCAATAAATCGCCATGTCCGCACCGTGAGACGCCTAAGACGGCGCTACAGGGAGACAGGAAGGACAGCTGATCATCCTCGCAGTGGAAGACCACGTGTAACAACACCTGCACAGGATGGGTACATCCGAATATCACACCTGCGTGACAGGTACAGGATGGCCACAACAACTGCCCGAGTCACACCAGGAACACACAATCCCTCCATCTCACAGCAAGAACTGACAAATCTGGTCCAGTCCATGAGGAGGAGATGCACTGCAGTACTTCAAGCAGCTGGTGGACACCAGACACTGACTGATTTTCAGCCTCCCTTCATTCAGGGACACATTGGGAAACATTTTATGTCTTATGGTGTCGACTCTTTTAGTGTTCATACAAATATTTACACATTAAGTTTACTGAAAGTAAAAACAGTTGAAAGTCAGAGGACGTTTCTTTTTTTGCTGAGTGTATATGAAAATTCTTCAAAATGAATTTTTTTTTTTCAAAAAATGGATACATATAGTATAATTTTTTAAATAGATCAAAGTATACATTTCCTATGTGTATAGGTATAAACATGAGTATTTCATATCTGTTCCATTAGATTTTATTTATGTAGCATTTCAAGCAGTGCACATTGTCACAAAGCAGCATCAATGCAAATAACACAAGGAAGAAACTTTCATACATAGGAAGATACATAAATACAATGTGCACTCATGTCTATTTGAAGTCATGAGAAAACCAGACCCACAGCATTGACTGATGTTTCAGGGGAAGTCTGCTCCACCCTACTCCCACAATTACCCTCTATCTGTTCTACCTGTTTCCGCTTGCTCACACGGCTACGGCATCAAAGGTAAGAACATCTCTGCTGTACTCGCACACGTGGATACATTGTATTTCATATGATTCACAGCTAAATCATTTTATGTAAGTGTTAGAGATAAAAACCTGTAGTCAAGTGTTGAGTTCATAGCTGACTATTCTGCATATGGATTTTATTTAAATTCCAAATTGGTAAATTGAGGCACTCGTGTTCTATAAGACAAAGGAGAAGAATGTGCTCTAACAACACTTTTGTGGAAATTTAGGATTAGATCCTTAGGGTTAAAGATATGATGTCCCCATTTGACATAAAACAGTGATGAGTAAAGTGTATTAAATGAGAGCATGAACATATTGTGTTACAGTCAAGTTATCATGCAAAATTATTTTTATATAAATATTCAGGAGGAAAAAACACAAAATTTAATTTATAACAATTTTTATTCTTCAAATAAAAAGAATAAGATTAGTGTTTTAATGGTTGAAATGTTTAATAATAATGAATAAACATCTTTTTTAAATCTTTCAAGTAAAACTTACAGTGGTGGCCAAAAGTATTGCGATAAAGTAAAATTCAATGTTTGTTTATACTCAAATGCTTTTTTCTCAAATTGTTTTGAAAATCAATTCTTTTTATTTTTATAATTATAATATAAATAATAGGAATAATTTGTTATTTTATGCAGTGAAATTGTTTAGTATTGAGCATGAAGTCAATCTGCTGGTCGCAAGTGGGCAGAGAATGACGTGCAGTACTCTGCTTTATCTCGTCCTGAAGATCACTTACATAAATTTGCCAGAAAAGTTTACAAGTCACTTGAGAATTCCAGAATTTTAGGCATTTTTGTGCAGAGGTGGTCACCGTGCCTACATTTACATTTAGGAATTTGGCAAACGCTCTTTTCCAGAGGGACTTACAAAAATGCTTACGAGTTGTGCATCTGCATTCTGGATCAGCTGCAAAGGACAAATGGTAGACAAAAACACTGAGGAGTGAGTTGCAGTAGTCCAGTCTTGAAATAACAAGGGCCTGAACACCTGAGTAGGCTGAGAAGAAAGAAATGGGCAAATTTTTTCTGATGTTGTAAAGAAGAAATCAACAAGAGCAAGTAAGGTTAGCAATGTGAGGGGAAAATGACAAATTGTGGTCAGTAACTGAAGGAGTGATCTGATTTTTGTCCATGGAGATCACAAGGTCTTGACCAGGGGATGATTCACCAGCAATTTAGTTTTACTGAGATTAAGCCTCAGTTGATAAGCTGTCATTCAGGATGAGATGTCTGCCAGACATACTGAGATCCGGGTGAAAATTTAGTGTCTGAGGGAGAAAAGGAGAGAATAAGTAGAAAAAACTTGTGAGGATATGACCTTACCAGAGCGGGTATAAAAGGAAAACAGGATAGGACCAAGTACTGAGCCTTGTGGGGCAATCTCAGTAAAGAGCCTGCATGGGGCAGAGGTGGATCCACTTCATATCACCTCGTATGACCTATTTAGGTAGGAAGCAATCCATTGCCATGCTATGCCACAGATTCCAAGGCTTGTAAGAATACATAAGAAAATGTTGTTGTTCACTGTGTCAAATGCAGCTGTGAGGTCCAGGAGGATGAAAACAGATGCCAGTTTAGCTGATTTAGCAGCATGGAGTTTTTCAGTTAATCTCAGAAGGGCAGTCTCTTTGGAATATGCCACTTTGAATCCAGATTGGGTTTGATTATTGAGGTTGTTCTGCAGGAGTTAGAGAGGCATTTGATTGCAAACAGTGTTTTCACGAATTAAAAAAAAGAGAGAAGTGATACTGGCCAACAGGTGCTGATGTCTGCTGGATCTAGGCAGGGATACTTGAGCAGGGGCATAACCATTAAGTTCTTAAAAGCAGCAGGAACATAACCAGATGATATGGAATGACTGATGACAGTTGCGAAGTAGGGATAGAGGTCTTGTGAGATGGCCAGAGGTATTGTGGAAGGGATTGGGCCAGGTTAGCTCAGTGGTTAAGGCATTGGACTACGGTTCGGAAGATCCCAGGTTCAAACCCCACAACCACCAAGTTGCCACTGTTGGGCCCTTGAGCAAGGCCCTTAACCCTCAACTGCTCAGATGTGTAATGAGATAAAAATGTACGTCGCTCTGGATAAGAGCGTCTGCCAAATGCCTAAATGTAAAATTGGGTCTAATGAACAGGTGGTGGGATTGAAGGATGAGATGATGTGCTGAATCTCATAACTCGTAACTGAATCTCGTAACTAGATCAGCTAATTGTAATTAGCACAACTCTTCAGAGAGATAGGTATGAATTAATTTGTGACATCATCTGTTCTGTGCGCAGCAAGAACTATAATACACATGCTGTATGCTGTCTTAATAGTTTTGGCTATCACTGTACATATTAAATTGTGTTTGCATACCAACATGCTACAATAACAGCAAGGGCATTAGAAAAGAGCTACTGAGAGTTTAAAACATATATCAGGTGAAATCAGAAATCTTATTCATCTAGGAGGAAATACTTTAAATGAAATGTAATAAACATCCTTGCAATGGGCTAAAATTTGTTGGTCATGTGACTTGTGTCACAGTGATATATGAAGTGCAAATAACTGTGATGTTACTGCCATTAATTATATCAACATAAAGAAAAAAATATAATTTATGTAATGAAAAGGGTGCTTAAGAATTTGATGTATAAAACAGAATGATCTTTGCATTTCCAGTAATGCAAAACAGTATATGTTTATATTGTTGTGTAATTTTCTCCTGTCTCCTTCAGAACAGATGAACGATGTGTTATTAAACAAATGTAATTAATAATGAAACGAATAATGATCAGCTGTGGAGCTCTCATCCTCTATGCTCTCTGCATAGGTAGGACATGTCATTTTATTTTATTACACACCAATACAAAACAACAACAACCATAAAGTAGAAGCCACTTTACCTTGACCTTAGAATCAGTGTTTTTCCAGTCCTTTTAACAAAATGTACTGTATGAAATACAAGGAGCAAGGAGCGCGACTACTGCTGCTCCGCCATTAAGATCATAATTATCCCCCCCTTTTTTTTCACCAGCTGAAAAGCATTATAAGCAATTAAACAAATTATGCATGCAATTTATTTAGATAGTTACAGGGATATCACAGAGAGAGGAGTTCTATTTAGAACAGGAACCCCCCCCCCCCCCCCCTCAGCTTGTTCATCAGGGACAGTCTGATCATTATGGTTCATACACATTTCCTCACACATTTCATTAATTGTTTTTATACTCTGTAAAACTGTTTTGCGATAGTAACCATTGTAAAAAGCATTAGTACAGTCAATCGCGACCAAACTATTACTGAGTTCTGATTCAACAGGAAGCATTCCATGAGCAGGCTTCTACTGTATGTCATATCAACCACAATATTACACAGAAGTTCTGAATAGCTGAAAATATATGTCTATCTAAAATATCATATCTAAAATATTTTATTACAAATGAAAAGTAGTGTAATATAATACAAATATATTTTAAAAGTTTCTCAATATCAAAGGAAACTAACTAAAATAGAAATTGAAGCAGCATTTAATGTAATTAAATTTTACATTGTAGTTAAATATTTAAATATGATTAAATAATAAAATTTCAAAATTCTAATTTATATTTCTTATGTGCTCAGGATGCTGCACGGCTCAGAGCACTACACAGGTAAGAAAACTAGAAATCTTAGTGGGAATAAATCAAGCTTGGCTGATAAAGAGCATTGCTGCCTATTTTATTGATTCCTGAACAATGAGTCATTTATTTATCTTCTGTTCTGCTCTAACAACATTTTCTTCTCACCAGTTATATGCAAATGAAGATTGATGCAAAAAAATATATTTTATTTATTAAATATAATTTTTATAAAACATTCATTTATTTGGTAAGAAGTCATATTTGAGCATTACGGCCCCAAATGACCCAGCATAAACCCTGACGCTGTATGATGTTGCTATATAAACACCAACGTTTTACAAATGATTTTCTCGTAAATTAACTGTATTGATTTTATTTCATTTATTTAATTAACTTTGTGGCTCTATGCTTTATCTACAGTATATTGTAACTCCTTAGACAGCCTTCTGTTGTTTCCACCACCAAGGAGGAATTGATTTAACTTCAAAAGTATTTTCCTTTAGGCTAGAAACATACATTTTTGTACATTAAATATGTACAGTAAATATGACATGCTCATAGAAAACTAAGAAATTTCATTGTTATGTTACAAATTTGTGTTTTCTTTCAGTGTAATTCAACTGAAATCAATGGTAAGTGTACACCCATTTACAAAAATGTAGTCAATATAATATCTGTAAGATATTATACATCTGGTGTGTTCTTATGGAAAAAAAAATAGTGTAAAAATGCACACTGAGGACAAGGAATTACGATATTATGCTCAAAGAACTCCTGTTCCAGTTAGATAACTCAAACTATTTCAAACTTATTTTTCCATTTGCAGCAACACTGTCATGCATGTTGAGGTATGTATTAGTTAATACTTTAATTAATTACTTTTTTAATAGACATATTCATAATGTGCGGCAAAGTGGTGTAGTGGTTAGCACTGTCACCTTGCACCTCTAGAGTCCGGGTTTGATTCCCATCTCTAAAGTCCATGCACACAGACATGGACTCTCCCTGTGCTTGATGGGTTTCCACCATGTTCTCAGGTTTCCTCCCACAGTCCAAAAATCTGCAGATTAGGGTACTTGGTGTTGCCAAATTGTCCGTAGTGTGTGAATGAGTGTGTGAGTGTGTGTATGTGTGCTTGCCCTGTGATGGACTGGCACCCTGTCCAGGGTGTACCATGCCTCATGCCCTAAGTCTTCTGGGATAGGCTCCAGCCCCCCCGCAAACCTAAATACAGGATAAAGTGATATTGATGATGAGTGAGTAAAAGTGATCTTAAGTGATCTCTATAATTTGTTTCATATATTCAAAAGTGTAAAAAAAAAAAAAAAGAAAAAAAAGCATACTGTAGGATGTTTTGGGGCATCACTGACAGACGCAACGATATTGACACTAGCCATCTTAATCACTGATGTCTATTTTAATGTTTCAACCACCAGTGAGAATTTAACAAATGACACCATTAACAGTCTCAACACCACTACTGGGAGTGGTAACACAACCACTCCCACTACGAACACAAATATCATTTGTCAAGGTGTGAACAGGTAAGATGTTATTTATTTATTTATTCACTTGTTTGTTTATTGTAAAACATGTAAATGACTAAATATACCTAGATGTGCACTGATATTTTTTTCTTCAGTTATATAAACATTAAGTAACATTTGTATATTTACATTTTCATTTAGCCATTTGGCAGACGCTCTTATCCAAAGCGACTTATAAAAAGTGCTTTGAAGTTTCATTGGCTAGATACTTAAACTGGGTTACTACGTTACTAACTAAGTGCCATCAGTCAAACACAGTTGGGAAGTTTTCGTTTTAAAAACAGGCCTAAGATAATAACAGTTGTAAACAGTTGTTAATAAAATGTTAACAATGTGATGTTATATTTGATTTGATTCCTATAAAAGTCTGCCAGTTCAGACAGCATTCGAGTCTGGAAATGTTTCTGCAGTGCTGTGCAACTTCAGCATTCTTGACTATGCCTGTTCAAAAGTGAGTACTGAGGAAAAAAAGAACATAAAACTTTCCTCAGATTCAGGTCAGATATGCAGAACACTAATAACTCTTCTCCCAAATAATGCACCTATTTTTCTGTTTGAAGGTTGTTCTCACTTCTGATGATCTGGCCACACTGCTCACATGTGAACTGTCAAGCAGAATGAACTACTCAACAGATGTTTGGAAGCGTTTCTTCCAGCAATTTGCTCAACCATTGGGTGAAGCACTGGACAGGTTTTCGATCATGGTATGAACATTTGATCACTGCTGTGGTCAAAAATGTACATGTGTATGAAATAATGCACTGAAATTTGTACTCTTTCTCACAGAACCCCAGTAGGATTCAATGTGATCCAAACATGCTTGTTGCCATTAGACAAGTGATAATCAGTAACTTCACCACAGTAGAGCTGATGAATGTCACTGTCATCAGCGAGTGGTTCCAGGTCAGGTTAAGACCATTTTTGTCATCAGTGCCACAAAATTTTCTGTCCAGCATCAGTTCCAAGAACTTCAGCTGCAAGAGCTACCAAGTTGTGTAAGTGTGGATAATAGAATTTCGAATTCCATGTGAAATTTAGGACATGAATCAGATGACAAAATCTATTTTGTTTTCACTCAACTTAGGGTGGAGGCTCTCAGTAGTCAAGAAACTTTCATGAATGAGGTACAGAAGCAGTCTGTCTTCACTTTATTCATCTATCCGTTTCTATCAAGAGTTGACCTTCCAGGTACCAGGACTACTTTAAATTGCTCTTAAACAGAAATGTGGTAATCCTAGGCCTGATTAAAACTAAAAGAGATGCATTAAGGAATGTTCTGAACAGTATATCTAATGGTCTCTGATTGTTTCAGATCCTGGCTGTGCTTCTGACACTTCTGGCAGCAAGGACTGGCTTGAAAAGAACCTAGGCAATTTCTCAGTTTATGCTTCATGGGAAGAGCTCAACAATCTAAATGAAAATTTCTCCAGTGTGAGTACCTTCACAGTTGCAGTGCTTGTTTCACATGGGTTTGCATGTGACTGTAGTAGTAGGAGATGGTCTCTAAATGTTGGTGGAACTGACCAACAGTCAACTGACTTTGCTTTCCTTGTAAACAAGGGCTGATTTAATAAGCATCTCAGTGTAGACAGTGTAGAAAAAATGCTCCAAAGTGGCCAACACTTCTAAAAGTGATGAAATTTTGCTTCTATTTATAGGAAGAGGAGGTAGGGCACTTTATGAACATCCTTAAAATAGGAAATCTCTCCTATATCAAACAAAGTGTAGGGGAGCTATGGAGGTGCTACTAATTGGATAGGAGTAGTAAAGAAATGGTGTTCAGACAGATATGTGTGGCAAGGAGAGACGTTTTAGAAACACACTAATTGACACAGAGCTTGTGAAAGATACGTTTGTACAAAATTAGTTCATCACTTCATTAATATAATGTATCACCATTGAAACACTTAGTTAATACAGGTCATATTCTGAAAAAAAAAAAAAAAAACCACGGTGCCATGCATATTTTGTCCTGCAGGTGGCAGTATTAGGCTTGCTGTCCAGTGAGCAGAAGGCACAGTTCATCTTGCAGCCAGATTCAGGAGTGTTGGGAAATGAGTCTGCGTTTAGAGAGGTGTTCAGCAATGTGGTCGCATCTTCAGATCTGAACCAACTTGCCAGCTTCTTCACAGCCTTCAACCAGACTGCAATACAAGTGAGGATCTCTGTAGTCTACATCCAGGACACATTTTCTTTTAGATGCCACACATTTATTTTGTGCACAAGAATTATTAAAGTCCACATGTGTTCACGCTGGTTACCCATGTTGCTGTGTGTTTACAGATGAACTCGAGCATTTCTACAGCAACATCGGAAATCATCCTTAATGTGACACTTTTGAATCTGGCACCACACTTCCAAAGTTTCAGCCCAGAAGAATTTGCCCTGTGGTTCCAGACTTACCTTTCCTTCTTCCTTCCTGTGATTGGTCCAAACACCCTGTCAGTCATCCCCATGAACATCAGCGGTGACTCCTACAGAGAGATGTGAGCTCCTCCTCAACATGAACACACAGATGTATTCTTTATTTTATTTGCAATTCATCATGATTTTTCTGTTGTTGTGTTCACAGAGTGATAGGACTTGATAATGTGTACAGTCACCTCACCAATACACAGTCCAACACTGTCTTCAATTACACTCTGGACTACCTCCAGTACCAGTCCAGTCAAGGTGTGTGTGTGTGTGCGCAATTTAAGTTTGCATGCTCCTGCTTGTGTATTTGCTGTCTCCGCCTATTCCTGTGTGATCAGGAGATGCAATTGAATGTCATACATTCACTGGTCTGATGTTATCAGTCTAAAGTCTTTGTAGACATTTATTGATTCATGCATTTATTTTATTTGTGCCATATTTTGCTTCACAGGCCTGAGCTATTACAGCAGTGGAAGCTTCCTCGTGTTCCTGAAGCAGTTCTTCCTCAGTTTTGGATTCCCTAACCTGAAGGATTTCCTGTCTCTGATCCCAGCTGATCGACAGGCAGAGGTATTTCTGATCTATAGTTCCGATCCCATTGGTTAATTGCTTAGTAGAAGTTTACGTTGCTGTCAGTAAGTTGCCCAAGTCCCCCTATGTAATGAGTGCATTGCCTCTGATCTGTGTCCTCAAGCTTTTGGACTCCATCTCTGTGGAAGACCTCAGTGAGTTCTTGAACAGGCCAAATACAGTCTCTGATGGGGCCGAGCTCTGCACACTCCTCAACAACTACAATATGACCAATCAGTACCTAGAGATGGTATACCAGGGGTCATTTCATCCCCGTTTTAGTCCATGTGGATTTCCTGCCTTTATTCTCTCTTGATTGACTTGATTGATGAAGCGATCCATGTTTCTCTCTACAGGAACCCGTTTTGTCCTCAGCTTTGGCCAGCCTCACGTTGGCCTGTGTGTGGCCTCAGGCTCTCAGGGCCTCTTCTCCAGCTGATGTAGAACAGTGGTTTGATGTCACACTGGTTACCTACCTTCCCTACCTCACTTCCCAACTCATCAGCTCCAGCCAGCTCAGTGATGCCTCCTGTCTATCATACAGGAAACTGTAAGTCTTTGTTGGATGGAGCATTACATAAGGATCTCAGCATCAACACCTCCCCCTGTCTGTTGGCTAAAATACTCTTGTAAAACCTGTACTAACGTTGCCTCTGTTTACTGTATGTGTGTCTCATCAGGGTATCTGTCCTCGGAAACAACTACAACTTTTCTGCCACTAATTTTTCGCCAGCTGATGTGTACATCTCTATAAGAGCATATCTGACCAACAATGGTAAGCACAATTAGAATAAGAATAATCTCTCTTTTGTCTCTCTGTACTGAATGGTACCGAAGACTCATTTCTTATATTTGTGGGCCTCATAACTACAGCATAACTATGTGAATGTGTCTGATGCAGATGGCAGGCCCCGCTGCTTTAACTCCTCAGATCCTCTTCTGAACTCCACTGCATGGTTTGCTGACAACATAGGATTCTTTATCACTTTCATCAGTCTCTCTGATCTGCAGTCATTCCTATCAGAAAGCCTGGTAACATATACACACACACACACACACACAACCTCACACACCCGTACCTAGATATCTGTAGGTATTCATGTTAGACATTCAGACATTTATACAAGCGATTGCTTGGGTTCATCTTCATATACGGTACCTGTAAACTGTATTAAACAACACACACCCATAATAAAGTATTATTGTGTGTGTTTGGTATTGTGTCCTTCAGACAAGTGTATTCCTGGAGAACTCAGAAAATCTCCAGCTGTTCAACAACTCGGGAATATCAGCCATCGTCCTTGAATACTACACAACAGAGTTATACACCCAGAATCCTGCCTTCAGCCCAATCAGGTAACACACTACACTAAACACTACGCACCAAGCTACTTATGCTATGTGTTCCTCTGTGCTGGCATCTATGAAAGTTGGTTTGTGTTCTCATAGATTGCCAGCTGAACTGCTGTGTCATTCTCCACCGTCCATGTTTGACAATCTTGGAGATTCAGATGTCCAGGCCATCCTGAGGAGCATCAACAACTACTGCACAGCAATTAATCCAGAGGTGAGGAATCAATAAGAGCCTGTCTGTTCACCAGCCAGTTATTCTGTAGTAGCGTGACTGACCTATAATCCTCTCCTCCTTTCAGGTCACAGCTGTGCTGGTGGCAAAGTTCCCCAACATATCTGCATCCACCATTCAATCTTTGGGCAGCCAGTGTGTGGGCCTGACTGTGGGCCAGATAAGCTCCGCCCCCTCCACTGCGATTATCAGCTCTCTGTCCACACTCAGTAACATCAGTGGCTGGGACCAGGGCCAAGTGAACGCCCTCATCCAGAGCATCATTAATGCAGGCGTTAATGTAAGTGTACACCGCACACCTGTCAGCAATGTCGATCTACGTCACTGGAAGCAAGACCGAGTATATTTACAGCCATTTCATGAAATCCACCTGGACATAACACAATTCTCTCGCTGTTCAAACATTTACCATCTCCTCCTCTGTGTATAGAAAACGTTCCATATTTGAAATTGTCCCTTATTGCATTTCAAACCAAAAAATGGATGGATCTGATTGTGTTTTTGGTTTGCCTCACAGATCAGCAGTGCCTCCTCTCTGGTGTCCCTGGGAACACTCATCAGTGGTGTTCCTTCTGCAACCATCTCCAGCATCCCATATTCGGAGATTCTGTCTCTATCCCAGAATCCAACATTCATCAATAACATTGTGTCAGCTCCAACTGTTCTGCAAGAGACATTTGTCCAGAAGGTATGCGCTCTTTCTCTTTTACTATTCACCATGCATGTTTTACCGACATCTTGAGGCAGCATTCAAGGGAAAAAAGAGAGATGGGAAGCATGTAGAACTTAAACAGTCTAGGGAGACCATCAGAAAACGCCGACAATATTGAAGATGAATTCAATTTATAGTTGATCCTTTTGTCGCAAATGTAGTTTTAAACAAGTCTGAAAAAAATGTAAATGTAAAATTGTCTTCCAGATAATCTCTGTAGACCAAACTGAAGCGATAGCGAATGTTCCAGGGGGACTGGTGATGTATATCCCACTTGTTCTACTGACATCTCTGAGCTCTGAAGACATTTCACTCACCAACACCCAGAGGTGGAGTCATGAACAGGTAACTGAACAGAGCCACATTGCTGGAGACGTGTAAATCCCTATAGAGTAAGACAGTAGGACTGTGATCACAGCTCTTCCACATATCTGAATTCCTGTCTAGTTTGGATGTCGGAGTATAAAACACATCAGTAGTCTTTAGAGATCCTTCTTTGATTATTTTTTCCAGGCTGTGATGTTGTTTGGTGCAGTGGCCAGTGCCAGTGATAATCCAGAAGAGTGAGTTACAATCACACACACACACACAAAGGTTTTCTCACTTCTATCAAATGGTTAAATACCATAGGGTGAGCAATGCGGATAATGCTTATTGCAAGTTTCTGATGCAGCGCAGTAAGATGTTGTGTTTTCCTTTATCCGTGTGTGTATATCTGTGTGTGACTATGTGTGTTCCCCCCACAGTCTGTCAGTATCAGTACTACAAGGGTTCTCCTGTAGCGCAGTCCAGACTCTTCCACTGGAGAAAACCAAAGACCTAGTGAGAGCCTGTAGACCACGTGCAGGCAGAGACAAGGTCCTCCTGGAAGAGGCTCAGGTACATACACTCATACACTGTATGTGTTTACGTTCTGCACATGGTCTGGAACAGCGCAATAAGTTGACTCAAACCTTCAAGGCTACATGAGATCCCACACAATCACGTTGTGTTCTGTGTTTCAGCTGGTCTGCATGTCCAACTATGTAGAAGATGATCCATCTATTAGCTTTACTGATGTCCCCTCTGATTTGCTTCTGTACTACAGGTATGTATCACAGTCACGTACACATGGAGCTGCTGTATGGAGCAGGTTGTTAATGCCTATATATTGAACTAACGTATATAGGAACAAGATAGATTTACTTCTTTTGATTACTCCTTTGTGTACCAAAACACACACTTCCCCTGCATTCAAACTTCAAATTTCCAAGCATCAGAGAATATGGTCATATCTTATCTCTAATGCGTGTGTTTGTTTTGTAGCTATGAG